>JAODKM010000016.1:5047735-5059630 GCA_026780845.1 Petrocephalus sullivani | reverse complement strand
AGAAGGCCGGCCTGCGGCTGCGGCCCAACCCGGGGTCTAGAGGCGGGGGGGGGGGGGGGGGGGGGGGGGGGGGGGTTGGAGTAAGGTGACGACCTACTTGCGGCTCGGGAACAAAAAAAGGGGTTTATTGGGGAGAAGCTAAAACTACAAAAAAAACAGACTATGAGGGGTCACAACAAAAACCAGAAACACTGAAATAAATCAACTAAGAAAATACAAATCAAAACACACATAAACTAAGCAGGGCTTTCACCAAACAAGTACAGAAACAATATAACTACAGAAAACCCAGAAACAATGCAATGACCGACTAGAGAACAGGATACAGGCAGGCACTAAAATACACTGAACACAAGGACTAACAGGAGGCAGGTGTGGCTGACAGGACTACAGGGAACAAGGAGCAGGTGAGGATCATCAAGTTAAGTCATTAGGGGGAACAGGACAACGACCCACAGGTAGAAGCATAGAACTAAGGAACGACAGACACTGAAACGAAAACACTAACTGAAACCAAAGGTAACCACTAGGATAAAGCAGAACCAAATATACTACACAAAACCGGAGAACAGGAAACAAAACAATAAATACAAAATAACAGATAACCTATACCCATGTTGCAGGGAATACCTGAGCCATGCACTCAGCCCATCAGATGGGGTAGGACGGGCACCGACCCTGACATCTTCCATTACCTGAAGAAGATCTACATGTTTGGTTATAGTTTAATGTGCCCTGCAGTCCAGTGCCATGTGGATTGATGTCTGCCTTAGATATATGATCATGGACCATAGATGGATGGACGAATCAGCATTATTTATTGACCATTATACCAAGGCCACTGAGGCCATCGTCAATATTTTGCCCACCATCCACAGCTTGGGGCCAAAAAGCATTTAGCTTGTGTACAGCCACTTGCTTCGGAACTCAGGAGCTCAGCTCGGCTGCTGGAGGGACTTCTGTTCATCGGGGGGCATCGCTGTTTAACCCATATTTACGGAGCCGTAATATAAAGCATGCATCATAAAAAACTTGTATCAGCTTTAATTAGGTGTTGTAAGGCCCGGTGGGTTAGGACACTATACCTGTGATCGGAAGGCTGCTGGTTCAAATCCCAAAGTCAGCAGGGTGCTGTCATCGTTGGGCCCTTAAGCAAGGGTCTTAACCTGCTCTGTATGGAACATTGCTGCGTGTGGTAAATGCAGTTTCTTAGCCAGTTTGTGAAACTGTACGTTTTTCTGAAAGATGAATTTGAGGAAAAGGATTAAGAAAATGTTTAATATGACGAATGGTACATTATGCTAATGTGTGTATTGCATGCACATGATATGCAGGACTCTCTAGGGGCCGTGCACCCGAAGTGCCTTGTTCTCCTTTTAAGGGGTTGTTGGAGTTCGTTAATAACCGAGCGTGTAAGTGGTGAGCCCTTGACCGGCTCTGCGGCGCCCCCCCTTTCATGTTCCCACACTGTCACTGTCGCTGGGTTGGTCCTCATCACAAATTAATGGCATTCCCTCTGAAGTGTGAGATGGCATCCTGCCAAACCCAGCACACGCCCGGATGACATCTGCCGTCCCCTCGGACTCTGGGGACATGCCGGCTCTCTCCAGGACCACGGCGGGCCCTTATCCGGGGCTTCTGACGGGGAAGAGGGGAGCAGAGAGGCAGTCTTTTGTATTCTAACATCACGGCTGAGAAACGTGAGCTTTGTACTATGACTGCGAAAGAGAGACTTCAGGAAGAAACAAGCCACTGCACCACCTGATTGTTTGTCTGAGAACCTAGTCACAGGTTCACCATGCTGCCCCCTTCCCACTGGACTGTCTCCTCCACAAACCGCCCTATTTAAGCACCCGGCTGCTCCTGCCCTATAATCTCAGTGATCTACCTATAGTAACTGTGTTTACTTGCCAACACTATGCTTACACGTGATGCTCATATTTATTAACTAATTGCAATACTTGCACAATGCATGCTTGCATAACTGAGCAGCAGAATACTATCTGCCTATTTGCACTGTTTCTCTGTTCCTCTTACACCTTAGTCTACAGTCTTGTCTTGTACAGATATTTAGCACTGACTTACGAGATGTGTACCTTCCTGGGTACAGATATTTACCTCTGATTTACCAGATGTATACCTTCCAGGGTACAGATATTTATTCCCCCCTCCCATTTATCCTATTGAGAATCGGAAGTGCCGTCTGAGTGTGATGCTGTCCTGCTGTGTTGTATGTTGCACCTTTAGTCCTGGAGGACGTCATTTCGTCTCACTGTGTGCTCTAATTTACATGGCTGAGATGACAAATAAAGCACTACTACTACTGCTACTACTGCACCTACTATTACTGCTACTGCAACTACTACTGCTGCTACTGCTGCAACTACTACTACTACTACTGCAACCACTACTACTGCTACTACTGCAACCACTACTACTGCTACTACTGCAACTACTACTACTACTACTCCTCCTCCTGCTACTACTGCAACTACTACTACTACTACTACTGCTACTACTGCAACTACTACTACTACTACTGCAACCACTACTACTGCTACTACTGCAACTACTACTACTACTACTACTCCTCCTCCTGCTACTACTGCAACTACTACTACTGCTGCTACTATGCTGCTACTACTACTACTACTAACTACTACTACTACTACTGCAACTACTACTACTACTGCTACTGCTACTATGCTGCTACTACTACTACTACTATCTACTACTACTACTACTGCTACTGCTACTACTACTAACTACTACTGCACAGTCACACACGTGTTTAAGCATTCCATGTGCAGTCACACACAGGCCAGATAAAATTCCTGGTGCCATACAAATATTTTCTATGCATGCTCCTACTTCAATGCTTTACACTTTTATTTCACTAAAATGACGTGAAATACAGTGATTAAAAAAATAAGAACTAAATATGAATTAAAATAAATATCAAATTATACAATATAAAAACCAGAAAAACTTTGGTAACATCCATCCATCCATCTTCATATGGCTCCTCCTAGTGATATGAGACAGCAGCATCCTCAGAAGGTCAGGCCAGGTCATTCTTTCCAAGGCTCATTCTGCCCTGAGCAGCACCCATCCAGCTCAGCTGACTCCTCTAGACCTGAGGGAGCAGCATTCCTACTTTAGGGTCCCTCCAGATTTCCAAACTCCTCACTTTCCCATGGGGCAGACATGTCCAGTTTGTGACATTAGCTGAGGATAAGCAAGCCAGTAAAACACGGGCCCCGTGGCCCCGTGGCCCTCATGTTTGGAAGTGCTGATTCTCATCCTTGCCGCTTCACACTTGGCCTCGAACCCCTCGAGGTTCCATCCACCAGCCAAGATGGCAGCCCCTACTGGGTTACATGGGTGGTGTGGCCACCAGGCGCTCAGTGGCAAATGTCAGCCCCAGGCCCGGCTGGAGGGCCCTGTGCCAGTGACCCCAGCCTGAGTAAGATACTCTGGCATTTATGTGACCACTTCTGGCCTGCAGCTTAGCTGGCCCCTCCCCACGGAGCAGCACTCCAAGCTGGACCTTACCAGAACCCTAGCTGCGGATGGAACACCATCATCTCACTTCAGTAATACAATGGCTGTTTCATCAATAATCTCCAAAATATCACTGATTACAAAGTTAATAAACTTTCTTTGGGATTGCGTCTATCTGTATCATGTAGATAAGAGCAGCTCTGAACTTGAGCTCCAGACGCCCCCCAAAACCCCAGCAGATAAAGCTGTGAGTCACCTTCCATTCAGGCTCTCCTCTCCGCTGATTTTGCTGCTCGTCCCTCGGCATTCTGCTCTGTCTCTAACTCCTCTGGCCTACGGGTTGTCCGGCTTTGGGCGGCTCTCCGCATATCATTCTGATTCTGCTGGTCAGATTGGTGCTCAGTAAGTAAACAAAATATAATAGCATTAAAGAAAAAGTCCCCCTAGCAAGAAGTGTCAAAGATGGTCTGATTAAGACCAGCAACCCAGAGGGTCACTTCAAGCTGAGTCCTAACCAGTAAGTGTACTCATGGGGTCTCTGAGAAGGGGGCGATTAGCACATGTTTGAGAGCAGAGCACAAGGCTCACACCAGCCTGTTGGTCGTGTCTCCTCCATTAAGATCGATCACACACACCAGCCATCTCCCCCAGCCATGGGTCCCACACACCAGCTATGGGTCCCACACACCATCCATGGGTCCCACACACCAGCCATCTCCCCCAGCTATGGGTCCCACACACCAGCCATCTCCCTCAGCAATGGGTCTCACACACCAACTGTCTCCCTCAACCATGGGTCCCACACACCAGCCATGGGTCCCACACACCAGCCATCTCCCCCAGCCATGGGTCCCACACACCAGCCATGGGTCCCACACACCATCCATGGGTCCCACACACCAGCCATCTCCCCCAGCCATGGGTCCCACAAACCAGCCGTCTCCCCCAGCCATGGGTCCCACAAACCAGCCGTCTCCCTCAGCCATGGGTCCCACACACCAGCCATCTCCCTCAGCCATGGGTCCCACACACCATCCATGGGTCCCACACACCAGCCATCTCCCTCAACCATGGGTCCCACACACCAGCCATGGGTCCCACAAACCAGCCGTCTCCCCCAGCCATGGGTCCCACACACCAGCCATCTCCCTCAGCCATGGGTCCCACATACCAGCCATCTCCCCCATCCATGGGCCCCACACTCCAGTCATCTCCCCTAGCCATGGGTCCCAGACACCAGCCATGGGTCCCACACACCAGCCATCTCCCCCAGCCATGGGTCCCACACACCAGCCATCTCCCCCAGCCATGGGTCCCACACACCAGCCATGGGTCCCACACACCAGCCGTCTCCCTCAGCCATTTGTCATGGGTACCCCCCACCCCCCTGCATCATATGAGTTGGGCCTATATGGGCAATAGTCCTGGGCCGATTCCTTGTCCAGCGCTGCCTGTCACTCCCAACTTTACCAGATTGCAAAAAAAAACTCTTGGTCTCAAGCACACTTTCCCAACATCTCCCATTACACCCATCTCCTGCAATACTGCAATTGCAGGGATTTCACAGTTGTTACTAGTCGCTAGCAAGGCTTGTGAAGCAATTATGAGTCGTTTAATGGCTTTATTACCCAGCTACTGGAATGAAGAGTTTATTAGTCTGATGAACAGGCTCCCATCTCTCATCTGAGTATTTAGAGCAAATCCCAAACACTGAAACTGGTGAGTCTCTGCCCTCCCAGGCTGTATGTGACACCGTGCATGAAAGAAGGCGGCACTGGCTTTAATAAGCGGCACCCTGTTTTATTGCAGGCCCAGAGCTCTCCGGCTTCATGCTAACAGATTATGCCGTCTTTTAAAGAAAATAAAAACATCATTGTGTTTTTTCCTTTCCTGGCGATTTAGGTTTCGTTAAAGCAAAACATTTAAAGACCAAAGAGAGGAAAGAGAATGATTGTCTGAAAGAGCAGATAATCCCGTCTGACAGAGACTCCAGCGGGAGCGCTGCCTATGTCCTAGCTGCTCTGTAATTATGCTCTTATTGTATTAAGGGATTTCCCACATTCGCAGATCAGACTCCAGTCGCCCGGGAAGTCGGGAAACTTGTTTACCGTGCTTCTGTTTTTATGGGTGCACCACTTCTCGTCCTGCGTTTGTTACAGCTGTTTTAACCCTGCGTGTGTGCCTACGGTCTAAAACATCAGCTTTGATCCCCACAGATGCTACGTATAAAGTCCTGGTAAACTGTCCCGGCGTATCCAGTGCGATAACAGCAGACCGTGTCTCTAATGAAGCCACAGAACTGCTCATAACGATGGACCTGGTGAGCTGAACGCATCTCACCAACCCAGTCTTTGATGTGTCCAAATGACAGTTTTGTCCTCAGGGTGATGTAATGGATTTGGTGATGCTTACAAATAGCCATCATACAAGCTATGCAGCTATCGTACCTGCTGAACATGCAGGAGCACGTCTGTCAAGCTGTGCCCTCCCACAACACCCCGAGCAGGAAAGCAGCAGGCAAGAATAACAACCTGCACCTAAAATGTATGCACCCTTATATATTTTGTTTATTACAGTCTGCATCCTTTGCAGCTTGTTTGATTTACCGTTTAATGTCTGTAAAATCAAGGCAGAGGCTGCCCTTGTCGTGTAAGGAGCCCGTAGACAGCATGGAGGATGCAGAGGTCAACTAATAGGGCTCATTTCCTGGACATACGGGGCCTCACACGCAGCCGTTATCTGTGGATTCAGAGCAAGGTGTTCTGAAAATAACACAGGCACTACTGTGCAGCCTTAAATTTTCCATAACTGCTTCTGCCATGCTGGGTTATGGTGAGTCTGGGCCTCCGTGCGGATCACAGACACGAAGGCAGGTTAGCAGATCCCACCGCAACTGTGAGGTCAGCGCTCCGTTTTACTCAAATTAATCTCCGTTGCAATGCGATTGCAATTCAGCTATGTGACAATGGATCAGTGTGTAATCACAAGCAATGACCCAATGCCAGTCTTCTTTGTGCTCAATAGAAAATACACAGAATAGCAAAGAACAAATGCATTCATTGTAAATAGTGGATGTTAAATACAGCCAGTTCCCGGGTTACGAACATCCGTCCTACTGCCATAAACCCTATTGTATTAAACATGCTAGTTAAATACAGTGGCTGTTATAAGGAGGCATATGTGCCACCTAGTCCTATATTAAGTAAATTTAAGTTTAAGACAAACAGAAGTTAAGTATAGTACATCAGTACATCATGCTAGGTTATAGTACTTTAAGGCCCTGTACAGCATCCAACCTGACTCAAAAGCATCAAAAGCTGACAACCTGTTTGACAGCTTTTGGCTTCTATCTCAATGAAACAGAACAGAATGGTGTCATATAGAGACAGGGAGGGTAGAGACTCACTTGAATGAAACATCAGTCACCGACTTATCATCAGACCTCCTCCGCAGTGCTCCCCAGAATCCAGGAAAACCTGCCGCTGATCCCCAGGATCCTGTAAAACCTGCCACTGCTCTCCGGGATCCTGTAAAACCTGCCACTGCTCCCCAGGATCCTGTAAAACCTGCCACTGCTCTCCGGGATCCTGTAAAACCTGCTACTAGTCTCCGGGATCTCATAAAACCAGCTTCTGCTACCAGGGATCCTCTAAAACCTGGTACTGCTCCCAAGGATCCTGCAAAACCTGCCGCTGCTCCGCAGGATCCCATAAAACCTGCCACTGCTCCCCAGGATCCTGTAAAACCTGCCACTGCTCCCCAGGATCCTGTAAAACCTGCCACTGCTCTCCGGGATCCTGTAAAACCTGCTACTAGTCTCCGGGATCCGATAAAACCAGCTTCTGCTACCAGGGATCCTCTAAAACCTGGTACTGCTCCCAAGGATCCTGCAAAACCTGCCGCTGATCCCCAGGATCCTGTAAAACCTGCCGCTGATCCCCAGGATCCTGTAAAACCTGCCACTGCTCTCCGGGATCCCATAAAACCTGCTGTTGCTCATTGGGATCCTGTAAAACTTGCCATTGTTCCCCAGGATCCAGTTAAACTTGCTGCTGCTCCTTAAAACCTGCTTCCATGGAGTGGCATACTACAAGGGGTCAAGGGTCACTGAGTGGAGTCCATCTGGGAACAATTTTGCTGTGCAGAGAACCTGCCCTACGCAATCACAGCTTAGCTGGGCCCGATACATCCATCTCTGGTTTAATGCTTTTGTCATGTGTCGGTACTTGGAAAGATAGCGAGGATGTTTTCAAGATGCTTAAGGTAAGTGCACCCCCCACAGCTACCCGAAGGATGACTTAACACCTTACCACCCCATAGCACCTGTCGCACACCATTCCCGAGAATAAGGGCTGAATTACAACACTCACCAGCTGGTATTATTATGAGGTGACAACATACGTTTATCATACAGGTGTAGTGGTTAGAGACGCAAACCGAGTAGTCGAAAGATTGCCGGTTTGAGTCCCCTGACCTACCGCTGAGGAACCCTGAGCAAGGTACCGTCCCCAAGCACTGCTCCCCGGGAGCTCGCGTAGCTGCCTCCTGCTGTGTCACGTTGTCGCATGGGTTAAATTCAGAGGACACATTTGGTTGTTGCGTGCTGTGGTGCGCCAACAATGACGATTAACCACCTTCACTTCACACCGTGAGTCTGACTGTGTGCAGAACTTCCCCCATTTCACACAGTGTGGCTGAAGTATCACACAAATGTGACAAAAACAGTCAAATTATTTCTCACCAGTTTTTCTTATTAGAAGCGTTCTTGTTTATATGAGCTGTAAATTCCCACAGAAACACACAATAATTAATGAAAATATACATGCTTTGTAGCCTACATCTGACCCGGCTGCTAGTCTGGTCATGGGAATTGGAAGACCTAATTTGCAAAGGTTTCATACAAACCTTTCCCTAAATATTACAGCCAGTATTAAAAATCTGCCGGGCTGTTATCATACTTGATGAACTCCTCAGTTACAAAACGCTTCATGGAAGACACACAAGTTATGTTATAAATGATTTACTTTCTGTCCAAATCGAAAACTCAGTTAAAATAAGGAGTCCTCTTCTACCATTTTCTTGGCTGGACTCCTGGGTAATCACATATCAAGAGGTCAACTAGCAAGAGCAGGTATGGTGAGGACCTTAGATCCTCAGAGCCCTGGGACCAGATGTTTCCTCCTTTCTCACACACGGTGCCCACGGTACTGTGGAGTTACCCATAATGCCGTGACAACAACAATATATTCAGTGATTCATAAAGCGCAAAATATTTTTCATTGCCTAATTTAAACCAACATTAAAACAGCAATGAAAGGAGGGAGGCTAATTTGACAGAATATTAACGAGGCAAAAAATGCCTCAGTTCAATTAAAAACGCAGCAGGTTTCTTTGAATCCCCTCTTATTAGAAGCCAATTAAGAGTTCTTGGTTAGATGACTGTTTTTCCACAATATACCAGCAGTCACATGTAAATCTTTCAGATGCGTCGCTTTAAGCCAACGGTGATCAAATGGAGGACATAAACAGGGCATAAAGAAAGTGCTCTGCGCTTTATAACACTAATTAAAACCCCATGTCAAAGGAGCCAGGGCTGTGATGTTAGCACTGCTCATGTGGAAAGGGTCATTCTGCAGCAGCAATAAAACCCACACAGAAGAACTTTTATAATGAATTTTATGTTTTTTCAACTGTAGGTTCTGTATCTAGCTTTTTATATCACTTGTTAGGCCTCTGTTTCAGAAGGTTAGCTTAGTAATAAATGTTTCTCAGGAATATTACTGTATCTCATTTTTTCCCCTCCTCAGTCTGGAGGCTGAATATGGGTTAGTTGTGAAAAGGTTCACAACTAAAATGACTCCTGTTATTATGATTTTAGAACAAAAAATAGAGTGCAGTGGGTCTAATTTCAACACAAACAAGTTATAGAAAAATGGTGAGAATTCCAGAGAAAGGGATTGTGATTTCAGTGTTTGAACTCTGTGTATGTGTGTGTGTGTGTATCAGCGAGAAAAAGATCTGTGTGCAATTTTAACCAAACCATTTAATAAAACTGTTCCCTTGTCTTTTGGGAAGAGAAACACTTAAGCCAAAATTAAGAAAAACATGGGTTGCTCTAAAAAACAAAAATTAAGGAAAATAAATTCCAACACAACAACAAGCAGCATGTACAAGTCATCTGCTTTTCAGAGCTGAGTCACACTTAAGGACAACATTTTAAAAACTTAGGTCATTATAAATAATACATGTGCACTTGCATGTAAATAGATGCAATTTAAACATAAATAGGCCAGTGGGAGCTGCACAAACAATAACTTCTAACTTGAACCGGCCCGCACTGCACAGCAACATCATACTGCCCAAAGAGGCACAGCTGAGAGCTCTTTCCCAGTCCTTGACTTCGGTGTTTACGTGCCGCTTCAGAATCTCGGTCTTTATCGCTTAGATGTGATGCCCTTCGGCCTCCCAGCGCAGCATTCCCCAGCTGCACGTGTCCTTTCAACTAATTGTGATTTTATCTGCCCTCTACAGCATCACTGACAGCGTGATGTTGTTTCTCATGCAAGCCAAACATAGGCGCAGAACACTTATGACCCCCGTTTTTTGTCCTGCCGCACAAAGCTGCCATCACAGCGAAATGGGTCCCTTTGATGAACATAGTCAGGTCATGAAAGTCATAGTCGTCTTTCCCTACATAAGGCCTACAGAATAGTGACTGATTATTTCCTGCCGTTACAAATTCCTGTACATTTACAGAAAGTGGGTCGACCAGGTGCCAGGTCCCCTGGAGACCATCCGTCGGACCCTGCGTCGGTGGTGAGATCTTGCGGAACCCCAGCATCAGCTACAAAGACTTTGGTTCCACTTCAGCTCCCAGACTAACTCTGACTCTGAGCGAGTGCATGACCACATCTCCCAGTGCCCGCCCACTTAAATGGACTGTGATTAGATCCCGGAAATGTTTTGCTATGTCAGGAAGGACATGCTGGTTGTATATAAACACAGGAATACATCTCATCAGAGTTGTCCTCCTAGGTGAAAGAGACTCAGTCAATATAAATACTGGGTGTTCCTTAAGATCACTGGGGTTTTAAAAACTTATGTTACCTGTAAATCTGAAATATTTTTCTGAGGAAAAATAACATGCCAAGCCTTCAGAGAGACTGGGCTTAATATCAGTGCATCCATTATGATGACAGTCATCGTCTGTTATGTTGACACATGTATGTTACCATTACATCCTCATAATTATGGCTGAAAAGTATCCCAGAATTCCCAGTGCTGACCTTTTTCTCTATTTTCTCATGCAACGAGCACCACATTCTGCTTAGTGAAAGACCAGCATTCTCTTGGCTTGTCAAACGTTCTCACAGAGGAAGTCCTTTTGGTAGAATGTGTCAGCAGACAGAACTTATGCCACAGAAGAGACATAGTTTGTGGTCCTGTGGGGCAAAGCTGAGTCACTCTATATCACATTTACTCAGCTGGGGATAACAGGCCAGGACCACAAGAACAGCAGTGTCGACACTCCCTGCAATTCAAACATCTCAGAGTTTATTTTAACAATGTAGTGCATCCATCCATCCAATACAGGAGCACAGTGAGCCTGGAGCTTATCTCAGCAAACACAGGGAGCCAGCTGTACATGATGTAACAGCCCTGAAGAGCCAAGCGAGGCACCCAGAGAAAACCTGCACAAAGACAGGGAGAAGCCGCAAACTCCACACTCAGCATGGAGGTGAGACCCAGCAGTGCTACCTAATGCTCCATAGCACTAGGGGGAATGAGTATGTTTTTCTGGGCCCTGGACTGAAAGGGCCCCCATCCATTCAACAGAATGTACCAAGGGGCCCCAAAGTGACATTTTGTCAGGGGCCCAGAAATCCTTGCACACACCTGCCTCCCAGTGATTAATACGAAAACCATTTTTCAACAACAATAATGAACAGTACCTGTGCCCCTGAACAGGACAGAAGGTGCGTGGATGGATGGAATAAAGAATATGTCTGGTGCAAAAGTGCCTGAGAGCAGCAGAGCGTGGGACACTCCTAACTCTAGAGGCTGTGAGCCCTGAGGATGAGGAGTCACAGGGCTGCCCTTGCTGTGGCATGCAGGGAAAGAAGGCGCGATGAAAGCAGAGGCAGCCTGCGTGATTAGTGCCCGCGCAGCTCTGTGCGGCAGACGGGAGAGCTCAGAGGCGGCCTGCGTGATTAGTGCCCGCGCAGCTCTGTGCGGCAGACGGGAGAGCTCAGAGGCGGCCTGCGTGATTAGTGCCCGCGCAGCTCTGTGCGGCAGACGGGAGAGCTCAGAGGCGGCCTGCGTGATTAGTGCCCGCGCAGCTCTGTGCGGCAGACGGGAGAGCTCAGAGGCGGCCTGCGTGATTAGTGCCCG
>JAODKM010000016.1:5003017-5013079 GCA_026780845.1 Petrocephalus sullivani | reverse complement strand
ACCTCTGCCATCCAAAATGTAACCTCACCTTTAATGCCCATCTCTGCCTTCCTAAATATATCCTCACCTTTAATGCCAATCTCTGCCATCCTAAACGTATCCTCACCTTTAATTCCCATCTCTCCCTTCCTAAACGTAACCTCATCTACATCTCTCTCTTCCATAAACGTACCTTTACCTTTAATGCCAATCTCTGCCTTCCTAAATGTAACCTCACCTTTAATGCCCATCTCTGCCATCCTAAACGTAACCTCATCTACATCTCTCTCTTCCATAAACATACCTTTACCTTAAATACCCATCTCTGCCTTCCATAAGCGTACCCTCACCTATAATACCCATTCATGCTTTCCATAAACATATCCTCAACTTAAATACTCACTCTGCCTTCCAGAAATGTAACCTCAGCTTTAATGCCCATCTTTGTCTTCCGTAAACGTATCCTCACCTTTAATGAATCAGAATCAGCTTTATTGACCAAGTATATTTCCACATACAAGGAATTTTTTTTCACTGCTCTCAATGTACTTTCACTGGACAGAGGTACAACACAAACAAGACTACCAAAGAATGCCCTTTAATGACAGTGGGCATGTCACATTAAAGGCTAAGTTAAGCATCGACATTGAATAATTAGTTTAATCTTGCTTAATCTCATGGTAAACATCTCCGAGATGAGTCATCTACAGCTCCTCTTTAGAATGACAAACTGGGCGAGAATTGCAATGAATCTCTTCGTGTTTAATGTTGTGTGGTGACACTGTAGGGTTCCTCCAAAGTAAAATAAATCCTTGTAAATAGTATGTACACCATTTTTACCTTTGCTGAACAACAGTAGAGATTATGTGTGTGTTTATGGTGTAATCCTAATCAGGAGACTTTTATTTTCCATATTGAAATAGCTTAAAGTGATTGTGATGCTTAAATAGTTTAAAGCGCTGTGCTGTATAGCCTTGTCACATGAAGGATGTTGTTTAAAGTGGCCGCGATGTTTAAATTGTTTTCTCGAGTACCGATGTATGGCCATGTCTGTGACGGGCCCTTCACCTTGCATTATCGAGTTAAGCATTCTGTGAAAGGGAGAACAGGCTCATGGGAGTTCTACTTACACAATACTGTTCTGAGGGCAGAACGAAAAATGATTGGTTCAGAGGGATTACCAATCAGATCTGGTGGCAGATGTCACCAACCAATCAGATGTATTGGTCCCACATCCACTAGTTACTTCGACCTGCCTCCTCTCCAATCTGTGGTTATCCCTACAAGAGTGATTATCCCTCTGAACCAATCATGTTTCATTCTGCCCTCAGAACATTTTTGTGTAAGTAAAACTCCCACAAGCAAAGTCAGGACCTCAGAAGTACAATACCAAAAATTTGTTCACTGAAACACTGAAAGTTGAGGATTCCACATGGAATTCCTGCTGTAGGAATTCCCAAGATGTACAAAATGTGCGTTGCTCCGTATCTGCCCACTCCTGAAGAACTGGAGTGAAGCTGGAGTCCACACGCTGCTGTCTTTCAGGGTGTCTATGACAGGGCCTGCATGATGTTCCAGAGGGCCTCTGAGATGGCCAGGAAGCTCAGCCACCCGGAGCTACTCCGTAGAGCCCAGGTGCACCTTGGCATCGCCCGCGCTCTTCACAGAACGGCGATGTGCAGTGGCCAGGGGAGAGCGACCTCGCCCTCTGATGTGCCAAGGCTGCTGGCATGGAGCGACCCGTTTGGTGACATGGCCGGGGGCTTCCCGGTGACAGGGACAGCTCACCAATTCATCATGTAATCTCCACCCTAGAGAACACTTACATTCTTTAATGATTAATCCTTTACTACTGTTTATTCTGAGCAGTTTTAAAAAAGACCCTTGGCTTTAAAGCAGTGTGATGCTGATGTTCACGGTCACCTGTGTTTGAGTAGTTTTCATCAAACCGGTAGCTTAAAGAGGTCCCTTCAACCCAAGTGCTGCGGTGACCAAATGCCAGCAACGTTCTACAGAAAATGGGTGACTTAAAGGATCATATGCTGTTAAACACAGATGTGACATTGCATAGTCATTCTGAGACGCTTGATGAGATGGTACGATTCCAGTATGATGTTCCAGTTCTCCGCCACTCATGGATGAACGACGGGCTTTCAGGGCACTGTGAGAAGCTCCCGGGCTTGGAGCCGCGTTCCCTTGATAATGGTGCCAACGCTGGCCTGGCGAACTCTGGTCCCGGCCGGTATCACTGCAAAGGCTTATTAACAGCGGCAGCTCTGGGCGAGGCTGCACCATCCGTCAGAGAATCGGAGCATCAGATCCGCTCTGTCTGCTCAGATCTGCCCGGGACCTCGGTGCCGTACCGGCTAATGACTGCTAGCCGGCAGATCTCCAGGACTCCATGGCCGGCCTAGGAGTGGTGATGAAAAGGCCCACATAAAAGATCCTGACAGCTGCTCCTGCATGCAGGGGGACCGGCCTGCCAGCTGGGGCCTCGTCTTCCTGCTCTCTTTCTTTCGTCTCCGTTTGCTTCTTCACTGCCGCTGGATGACCGGCCGGCTCCAGACTGGGGGTGGGGGGGTGGATTCTGTGTGGTAATTAGCTACAAGCCCCTCCCACCACCCAAATGTTTCTGCTGATGCCCCCACTGCTTCGGGATGGTCGGACGTCACACTGACGTGAGCACAATGGGACCGATCGGGCACATTAGCGAGGGATATGGGATGTGAGTTCATAAAAGTGACTTACAGAGCGCTCGGTGTAACATGTCAAATGACAAGTGAGAGAAACATCCATCAGATACCAAAGCTTACTGGCCACTCTTCTGGCTAACACAACACTAAAACTGGGCCATGAGTTTTGCATTGCTGGCGTGGGGGCGTCAGGAGTGTCACGTATTGGGTGTAATCTCTGTCCTATGTGGTTTACTTGCATTTTTATGTTTACTGTATGACATACACACATGCAGCAGCAGTAATCTCAGTCAGCCTGTGTAGGAATGTGTGAGCTGGCGTCCCATGGCTGTGCAGGATTGGCCATTTGGGTCAGGATGCCCTGCCTACATCATTCGGGGTGTACCGGGGAGTGGGTCCCACAGCCTGGCCTCCCAGCTGATGTGACACTGCCAGTGTTCAGTGGGCTTTGTTCAGAAAGTACCCCTTGGTGTTCAGGCTGTGCCGTGGCCTCCATCAACATCTTTGATTAAACTCATGCAGTCTCGCTACAAGCTTAAAGCGATGCGAAGCACAAGTTTATAGCATTTCGGGTGAGTGTGTACAGCATTTAGCCGCACATTTTGCTGATAACTGTAAGTGACAATTAATCTTTGATTTGATGGCAGTAAGAAAGCGATTAAAGGCAAAGAAAAATATGAGCCAGTAGAGCACACAGTGACGCAGAAATCCCAGCGTCTTATTCCTGCCATATTTGAATCAACAGCATTTAGGTCAAAACATGATGATGATGGTTTAATAGCCCTGGGCTGGGTGGTTCCTTGTGTGAATATCACAGTGTGATTGTCACCATGTCACGCTGGTCGCTAATGATGCTCTCAAAGACTGCCAAGGAAAATATTTGGCTGATTATTCGTTTTTAATAGTATTTAACATTTACGGCCTTTTCTTAAGGTCCAGCCACTGCCATTAAATTTCACCCCATAGATACACAGTTATGACATGTAATAACTACTGGAATATAAAAGAAATTAATAATTTAAGGGGCACTAACAAATGAGGGCCATCATTAAAAAACTAGGCTTCAAACCGCCTTGCATAAAAAGTCCAAGGTAATGCTTCGTTTTCGTGATAAAAAATTACAGCACTCGTTTCTCAAAGTGGACTTATTGCTTCTGCTCGTTCCCAGAATCCCCGGAGCATTTTAACCACGGTGAATGAGACAATGGAGGAGTGTTTCTCAAGGGCGGAGGCCCCCATGTTTCCATCACTGAGCTTGTTCTGTCAGGGAGCTGTGATTCCTACCAGTTTAAATGTGTCTCCGAGTTAGGACCCCGCGGCCGTCTACATACATGCCCGCGTGGCCACCCTGCCAGACTAATGCTGACCTCCACGCGCATTCATATTTCCCCGCTGGTATCAGAACATTGCGGCAGCGTGATAAAGCTGTCGGTTGTCTTGTGAAAGAGAAGTCAGTACCGGCTTCAGTACCGGCTTTGATGTTCAGGGGAAAAAACCCACAGTTTCAAAAGACAAATGACTGAGGGAGTCACTGAGGGAGTTTTCACATAATCAAGGGAGTTGTTTTACTTCTCATTGGTTTATTTGAAAAGCAGTGAAAGGTACAGTACAGGTGGGTGCCCCAATTCGTTATTTTTCCAGGCGTGCCTGATGGATTATTATTCCTTTCATCGGAATAAAACCTTTCCTCTGATAAGGTGCTCTTTTTAACACTGTAATGCAAACAGTCATTCATTGTCGGTTGAGGAGGTTAGCTGATGTTCGGTGTACTTGGTGAACGGTTCTAGACACAGACAAGCAGTCTGGGGGAGTACTGGCACATGGTACTGAATAACAAGGGAAGTACCGGCACCCGGTACTGAATAACAAGGGGAGTACCGGCACCCGGTATTGAATAACAAGGGGAGTACTGGCACCTGGTACTGAATAATAAGGGGAGTGCCTGCACCTGGTACTGAATAACAAGGAGAGTACTGGCACCCGGTACTGAGTAACAAGGGAAGTACCGGCACCTGGTACTGAATAACAAGGGGAGTACCAGCACCCGGTACTGAATAACAAGGGGAGTACCTGCACATGGTACTGAATAACAAGAGGAGTACCAGCACATGGAACTGAATAACAAGGGGAGTACCGGCACATGGTACTGAATAACAAGGGGAGTACCTGCACATGGTACTGAATAACAAGGGGAGTACCGGCGCCTGGTATTGAATAACAAGGGGAGTACCGGCACATGGTACTGAATAACAAGGGGAGTACCTGCACATGGTACTGAATAACAAGGGGAGTACCGGCGCCTGGTATTGAATAACAAGGGGAATACCGGTATCTGATATTGAATAACAAGGGGAGTACCCGCACCTGGTACTGAATAACAAGAGGAGTACCGGCACATGGTACTGAATAACAAGGGGAGTACCTGCACATGGTACTGAATAACAAAGGGAGTATTGGCACTTGGTACTGAATAACAAGGGGAGTACCGGCACCTGGTACTGAATAATAAGAGGAGTACCGGCACATGGTACTGAATAACAAGGGGAGTGCCGGCCCCCCGGTACTGAATATCAAGGGGAGTACCTGCACCCGGTACTGAATAACAAGGGGAGTACCTGCACCCGGTACTGAATAACAAGGGGAGTACCTGCACCCGGTACTGAATAACAAGGGGAGTACCTGCACCTGGTACTGAATAACAAGGGGCATACTGGTACCTCTTTTTCCCCCAAGTACTGCCTTCAAATGTACTTTACTGATTGCAGTGGTGTGGTCTGTCACTGTCCTGGTCACCACTGCCTGATCTGCCATTCCGAGTCCATTCCCATTATAGTCTGTATTTTGTACACGCAGAGGAGGGTCGTCGCTAGGCTGGTACGTAGTACACAGCCCACACTCAGTGAAGTGCATGCAGTCAGTACTTTTGACACGCTCTGAAGTGACACTGGTGGTGAGTTTCACGGGCTGACCCACACCGTCATTAAAAATCACTCAAAAGGGGATGCATGTTGTAACGTTCGAGGGGAAGATCTTTGGAAACAGATCTCTACAGATTTAACGTCAGCTCTCAAAGACAACAAAGGCTTCCGAAAGGTAGCCCAGGGATATCGCTATCTTGTTTGTGCAGACGATGCTTCGCTGTGGCTCTTCTTCATCAGCTGTCTTGTTGGGCGGCTTGCTCTGCGATGCGGGTCTGGATGAAGGCCTTTCCGAGCTTCTCTGTTACAGCTGGGTGCTGTCAAAGCGGAGAGGCTCTCTCGCTTCTGTCACCACTCTTTCTCCAGCATTAATAATGCTTCCAGAACTTCCTCCCCAGCAGCACCGGCCAACGTCTTCATTTGCTTAATTTAAATACGTCTTCCTTACCAGGCAAACCATTAATTCATCAAACCAGAAAGCGATATTGATGTTTCCAAAATATGTCGGGAGACTGCCGCTTTTATTGTGGGGTTTTTCGAGTCTACGCTCTGGGCGTCAGACAGTGGGCATCTGTGAAATGTCACTCTGCATACACTGGCCAGGATAACTGACCTGCTGAGTTACCTCAGTAGAAATTTACGGCAAGCCCATCGGCCGCTAACCATCCGGCGCGAAGATGCAAATGCCCCTTCCCCACCTCTATCCCTACCCCCCCCTTAAATCCCAACCACTGGTATCCATTTGGTGAGACGCGGCCCTTAACAGCAGCTGGAGCTGGTCAAATTAGTACCACTGATAAATCACCATTAATTAGCCAATAAAAGACCACAGGTGGCCTGGAGCCCTGCAGGGCAGAGTGACGCCCTGTGTGACACTTTTGCTCTGCCTACATGTACTCCAACTCCCAGAATCCCACACAGCGGGACATGGGCGGCTTGGACCCAGTGAGGGAAGTGTAACGCACCTAGCAGCAGGATGGGCCATTCCTCAGCAGGTCTTTCACATGCAGCACGTACTCCTGATGCTGACACACCTCTCAAAAGGCTGCTGGGTACAAAGCTTTTTTCTGGGTACAAAGTGGTAATAAATGCTATCTGGAGATAAGGCTTGACTGAGTGACCTTGGGACAGTTATGTGTTAGTGACATGGAGGGAAATCGGAGGGACCGGGACAGCCACAGCGGGATCCTCGCTTTCGGACCCACATGTGAGGGACCGGGACAGCCACAGCGGGATCCTCGCTTTTGGACCCACATGTGATTTGCGTGCTGTTCTGCAGCATCGGAGATCAACTGACTGAGGAGTGCTCATTTGGTTTGGCCAAGCCAATCATGAAGCTCATTTGGTTTGGCCAAGCCAATCATGAAGCTCATTTGGTTTGGCCAAGCCAATCATGAAGCTCATTTGGTTTGGCCAAGCCAATCATGAATCATATTTATATCCTGCGCACATACATAAATACTCAAATTTGCATACTATATACATGCATAGATACTCATACTGTGAACATATATAGACTCATATACTTTGTGTGTGTGTCTGTGTGTATATATATATATATATTTGCAGTAAGCATATATAGTACAGTATATATACCTGTATTTGCATGCTGTGTAGATACAAAAATACTCATATTTACATACACTCTACATTCGTAAATGCAGAAAATAAATGTGAAGAGCAGACTGGGGGGGGGGCTTTGTGGCTCGTGGCCGATGCAAGGGAGAGGGGCAGCCTGGTCTGCGGGCTCCTCTCATGCCGCCGTGTGGAGAGGAGGCTGGTGTGGGTCCCTGCTGCTGCTAACTGGGCTCCTCTGGAAGTCTCTGTGATTCTTTATGCACAGCATTTCCTAAATATACTCATTTAAAAATGTATGTAAGTATTCAATTAATAAAAAAACGTATATGACTTTATTTTATTGTGTAAAATTAGAATTCTATGCTTTGATGGTCAGTTTTAATAGAAGGATGCTGTTGTCACCATGTTAATGACCTCGCTAGAAGTTTTTCACCCACAAAAGCACAAGATAGGAATTCTTCCCCCCAATATCCTGAAAATGTACGCAGTGTTCGCCGTGCACATCTGACACGGCACACTGGCCGGCGAGGAGCGATTCTGCATGCCGACAAGTTTTCCGTGTTCTGCCGGTCGGATCCTCAGTCAACTGCTTGGCAGCAGGTCACAGGGCAGCACGTCAGAGCTAAGAGATGCAGCCTGGGAACAGCTTGGAGAGGAATCTGATAACTGCTCATATCTACTGGGCTATTTAAAATGCTAAAGCGATGCCAGTGTGTTTAGCTCTCAAGCTGGTCACTAGGGCAGGAGGCAGAATGGGCTTGTGACAGGAAGGGGCGGAGCTCTAATACAGCACGAATATGTAATACGATTTTCCCCATTGTCAGGTGATTAGCTATTTTTATGTGTGGAATTAGCCTTTTATTTATAGCTGAATTGTTTCGTATAGACAGTTGGAAATTCAAAGTATTTACCAGCAGACAAGTCCAACACCTAGGTTTGAGCTGTCACACACACAGCGTGGAGGTAAGTGCGTCCGTGAAATGATTCTGTGCACAAATCAAAGAGTGTGAGGAAAGTCGGCTGCTTCCTTGAAAGATGCACCTTGGGCTCTGTGTGTGTTATGTGTGTGTGTGGTGAGGAGGAATGCTGTCATCTGGCCGGGAAAACGCGGCCAGGGTGCGTGCCATCTGCTCCTGCAGCGAGCGGCGAGTGACCTGGGCTGCCTGGCGCTCGCCCTCTGCCGCCTTCTCCCGCAGTGGCCGGCTTTCATGCCTCGTCTCGCCGGCGTCTCCCCGTCCCGCAAACGTGCCGCCGTCGCGTCTGCATCCGAGCTGCAGGTCCTCCACTGCGTGCCCCGTCATGGAGAGCGCCCGTCCCCTCAGGGGCCTCCTCAGAATGACCACAACTGGAAGTACACATTCGGGGCGTCGCCCCCTGCAGGTGGGTGACCAGCATAACACTTCCCATAACCCACCAGCCCTCATAACCAGAGAGACCCCCCGCCCCGATGCTGCGTGTGAGCCGGCCAGTCTCCCTTGTGTCAGTACGGGCCGTGTCTGCACGCTCTGCTTGAGGGGGGCCCTCCCTAAGCCCTCGGGGCTTTTTTTTGGGCTGGGCCTGACATTTGGCCTGTGCTATTGCCCAAATCTGTTCTCTGGCTAGAGGATCTTGCCCCACAGGATGGTGCCTGGCCCCACCTGCCTGCCAGGTAGGTGTGCCCCCCCGCCCATTTATAACCCCTTGGCTGTGTTTCCTAACCCTGCTCAGGTTAGCATCTGACACATGTCACATGACCATTTTGCAGTGGTCCGGTTGCGGTTGCCTGGACATGACTGACAGTCACGTTCCTCTTCCTGGCTGACCGCAGTCAGACCTGGGGGGGTCAGGGCTGCCCCGAGAGCCCCCCCCCGCCCCAAGCCCGGCCGTTCCTGGCACAGGCTCCGGCTCTGAGCCCCGTTTTATCAAGCATCCCAAATCACTGCAGCCTCAGGGCGCCACTTCAAAAGCTTCCCTCCTGCACTTTGGGGAATTGCCCAAACATCTTAGCTGGTTTCCTAAGGTAAGAGACTCTCTCATACAAGCGCTAAGCCAGTTCATACCTTACATTTCAGGAATTCTGTTTGGGAAGACCTCCCCCCTAATTTGGTGTGGCTTTGTTTAAATCCCAGGTAACTGTCAATTAATTAAACTGTTCCCTTTCTTTTGTTAACTTTATAAAAATATGTTAATTAATGCCCCTATTTTATTCCCAGTTCAAATGTCTCACCAACAAATTATCGTTCATCGTTTTGATATGTTTATCGCTATTAATGATAGAACATAATTTGGGGTAGATACGATAACAACACGTTGTCTTGAATTTCATTTAATGGTGCATTCTAATGCACTTTTATAGATTGCTTCCCACGGGGCAGCGTAGCGCTTCGCGATACCGTCTCGCACCTCTGACATCGGTTTTCGCGGCTCGGCTCTGTCAGTGTATTTTTCCAACGTTTCTTCCGTTTAACTCCTCAGTCCAAAAACATCCTGAGCTGAACTGGACTTAGCAGAATGGCGCTAATGTGCGTGTGCGTGTGCCCTGCGATGGCTTGGTGCCCCATCCTGGCATATTCCCTGCCTTACGCCCGTAGATCCTAGACCCCGAGACTCTGCAGAAGACATGAACGTTTTTTTAAAAAAAAAAGGTGGATGTTTTTTTCTGCTGAGGAAAGAAAATTGCGCTGAACCTGGAAGTCAGAAAATGACAAGATGATACGAGACCATTCAGATGGTGCGTCTGGTCAATTCTGTGCAAGTCCCTCGCAGATCAGCACTCACAGAATGCATGCAGGGTGCCCCCCCCCCCCCCCCCCCCCCCCCCCCCCCCCCCCCCTCCCCGCCCCTCGGTGTCGGGTGGTTCTTTTCCCTTCTAGTCTCTGTCCCTTTTTCTCGTCGGCTGGTGGGACAAACTACAG
>JAODKM010000016.1:4988070-5002917 GCA_026780845.1 Petrocephalus sullivani | reverse complement strand
AAAAAAAGAAAAAAAGAAACGAAACCATTCAGAGGGGGGTGCTGGGCAATTCTGTGCAAGCCCCCCCCAGACCCGCACCCAAAAAATGTATGGAGGGGGCCCCCCCCCCCCCCCCCCCCAGGGCCCCATGATGGATGGACGGTTTAGGAATGCAGCTGCCTTTTCATCGTAGTCTGATGAGTTCTGACGGTTTAGCAGTAAGCCCACAAAAGCTGCAGGGTGGAGTGCATTTTGTTTGAGGAAAATTTTATTATTATTTTATTATGTTTAAAATACAAGAACCTTCAAAGACATGCTAGCCCCTGTATACATTTCAGTATATCCGAATGCAGGCGGTACCTCTCCTTTGGTATTGTTCGCCATGTGTACTTTGCAAAATCTGACTTGCGGGGTTTATTTTTTCCGGGTTAATGCTGTTAAAATTGGCATTCTGCGTCGGTTACCTGCGATGGCGGTGCGCTGCCCGGGTACTTGCTATGCATTGTTGCGGAGCGCCGCGCTCCTGTGCTCCCACCCGGCATCGCCTGCGGGCCCCTGGCGCACACAACTGTGTCATTCGCTGCCAACTGCGCTCCTTGATGGGAGCCTGACCCACTTGCCTCATCTGTCATTGCTGCTCGGCTACATTTATTTACACCTAGCTTTAGCATCCTAATTACTCTCCTCGTTGCTTTCGCCCGGAGCTTTTAACTAATAAGACGCGCGAAGATGCCGCCTGCTGCTAAGTATTTGGCCGTGATTGTGGCTTGAGGACCGTGATCAACAAACCCGGCGACCTTTTCATCTCTTACGCCTTCGCAAGGCGTTTTTTCTACAACTTTGCACTAAAGCATTCAACACAAGATCTGTACGTCTTTTTAGTGCCTTTTTGGGTGCACTTAGAAGTTAAAGCTTACCACAAAAGGACTGACACGTAACTCTTAGTTTTTGTATAATAAATAAGACGGGAAAAGCTAATTCCTCCTGAATTTTGCACCAGCAATAGATCGATAATGCAGGCGATAAGCGCCGCACCGCCGTGCCGGGGTGTGCGTGCATCGCACTGGCCTATTCAGTGTTTTACTTTGAAGGCGGCATTTTTCTTAAATAGATGATCTGCTGCTATATCCCTCTGCAAAATGGCACCGATAACAGGACATCGGCTTTAATGAGCTCTCAACTTTAAAGACTAGAAGGATATTAACAAGCCGCTTGACAAATGGCGCTTAGAAGCACATTAAAGACGCCGCTAATGGAGCGCATAATGACGGCTAATTTCGATCAGATATAAATTAGAGCCCCCAACAGTTATTTGCCTTAAGGACTTTATGTAAATGATTCCGTTCGGTATAAAGCAAAGCAAAGCTATCCTGTCACAATGACACTCCCTCTAGGTGTAACTGGTCGCAGAAAAACGCCACGGAGTCACGAATGGTCCTAGATACACCCAGAAAGCCGGATCTGGGTGCCCCCCTCCCCCCATTTTTCACACTAGGCCCTTATTCAGCAGAACGTTATTATTCCGGTGTTCTGCCCCCCCTGCACACCGGCCTGTACCCGTGCCATCATAATTATATTTAATCCTTACAACATAATGGAATCAATTTCTGACTCCGGGAAATTTTTAGAATATAGCTGTATATAAGGCATGTATTACCCCATTATTAAATATTAATGATTACTCTTTGCAAACAGTTTGTGACAGTGTTTTCTGTGGTAACGGTCCTGCTAAATACACATTATAATCGAAGCCACTTTGCTGAATGCGAATTAATTGTCGGCAAAAACTTGTCAACTTGAATTTTTTTTCCACTTAACAAAGTGGTTACGTTTTCTTACGCTGTTCAAGTTGGGCCTATATGATAATTATATAAAAATGACGAAATATCGTATGAAGATGTTAACTTTCATTAGAGTTGTGGACTGATGATAGGGCATAATGTAATAAGGTCTGTCCGGGATTCTATGACTATTAAAGTTTTTTCAACCCATGCAATCCCATCCACCCAGCCCATACCTCTCCCTTAAATCAATATTTTAATTAGATTACAACATCGCCTTTGCTAGTTTGTTCTAAAAAGTTACAGCGTGTTTTGAGGCAGCCGCCAACTTATCGTCTATCATTAGCAGCGATGGCGAGGTGTAAAATGTACAAGTTAGGTCGGGTCTTTGGGTGAGTCTCGCGCGGTCCCAATTTCCTTCGGGTCACAGCAGTGACGTCACTGAGCATCCCCCAAGTCCGGTTGCCGGGGTGACAAGCGAGCGAAATCCTCGGCTCGGAAACCCCTCATTTCGACGTATTCCTATTTTAAATCTGTACTGCAAGTTGGACTTCAGCAATTAAATATAATGGGCGAAGAGTCTCTCTAAACCCGTATTTACCGGCCCCTCTGCCGGCATTTCGCGATGCATTCTGGAAATTGACCCTTGTGTTTTACGTTAACACTGGTTGGTTTATTTACTCTGTGAAGGGACCAGGTGTGTCCAATATTTGTTGATTAATGCAACAGACAGTGACTGTTTGACTCAACTCTATTTTAACAGTAACGTGTTATAGCTTTTCACATAAAATGATGGTAAGTGAATTCACAAAAAACGACACTTCATTTTGTTGAATATTTATTATATATATATTGAATAAAATTACCAGTACTAATTAATTTGAGTGTTACGTTGGACGAAACCGCAAAATTAAGTAAGTAATTCTTTATTCGTGATCAAAATGCATCGGATATATGGACAATTTTTAATGTAATGTTATTCTTTAACTTTAAATTTAGTATTGGATGTGCTAAGATTTTGTTTGTATGTGGTTATATTATATATGTTTAATTAGCATTTGGAGGAGGGTTATTATGAATAAATCCGAAGGCAGTGAGCCAGTCTAGCCTGTATTATTTTAATTAAACGTTGTTGGGCACATTGGTTAATACTTCTGCATCACAGGCTAAGCTGACCATCTTTGAACTACCACACGCATCTTTGCAACAATGAAAGCTGACAAATATTTTCCCAATTGAAGTACAACAATAAAACATCATAAACCAAGGGCTTTTTCCTGTATAAAAATTGGATTTTGGGAATTGTAACTATTTAATTATTTCTTGCACGTCCGTGTAGAATTTAGGACAATGCGCGGCAGTGCGAGTATTCTTAAAGTGCTTAGAAATAAAGGTTCACACAGTCCTGAATGTTTGGCCTGTGGTTTTGCTAATTTGAGATTAAAAGCAGCCGTGTCTTTGAAGGCAGACGCATGGTGCTAAAGTGCAGTTAAATATTCTATAGCCGAGTCCCCCGGCGGAGCCACTGGCTTCATTAAATTTTCATCAGCATCCCAGAGAAAAGAAAAAAAAAACAGGGAAAAAAATCAAACAGAGCGGCAAATTATAACAAAATAAAACAGCGATAATTACTTAAAACAAGAATGTGGCCATATTGGAGTTCTTCAACAGATTGGAATTATTCTTATAAACGCCGGTGCCGCTCCGAATCTGATAAATAACTAATCTAATCACTGCCCATCACGCTACTTTAAATTAAAGACTAGTATTTAAAGCAAATGGTAATATTACTCTGCTGATAATATGTGATGCTTGGAATTTAACCCTTTGACATAAGACAACTTATATGTAAATAGAAGTAATCAGCAAGCGGTAAGCAGTAAATCATAGTCGAAATGGAAGTTCATGTCCACAATAACTAAGCAGATTATCGTAGGCCTACTATATTAGCAGATATTAAATGTAAATTGAAATCGCAATAAGTGTATTTTATAACTGAATACGGCTCACAAACTTCGAAACTGGCCGCTCACAGTTAATTTCAAATAACGAGTAGAATGTCGCTCGTCAGCTCTCCGTGACCAACTGTAATTAACAGAGATAACTAATGATTACTTACTTACTCAGTGTAATTATCTAGTTTTCATAATTCGGGGTGTAATTTATTAATTCGTTCGTATTATTTTTTAAGTGAATGGCTCATTTAGGAGATGAGTGGAGAGGACACTGTTAATGGAAAAAACATCTGGCCCGCTTCATGATGACGGCGCTATCAGAAAATTCTCCCTCTTTCATAATTGTAAAAATATATTAGGAGTTCATTTTAAAGTGCATGGGGCGATAACCGAAGTTCTGATTAATAGGAACGATGCAGTGTAAACTCTTATGTAAATATTAATAAAATAAAAACAAAAATGTATTGGTTTGAATTTTTGTTTCAAACGAGGTATCATTTACATGAAAATATTACCCTCTGTCGATTTGTATTTATGACGGCATAACGCCAGCGAAATGTGTTTTCATAGGTTTGTGCTAGATGAAAATACAAGTTAAACAGATCTACAACATATCCACATTTTACAGGCACAGTTTATGTCAAATAAAGAAAATAATATTACTCCGGAATTATTACTGAATCGAATCATTTGGCTCCCATTTTTATAGGAGCCTTGTACAAGCAGAAAACGGTATTACCACGCAATTGTTACGGTTTTGTAAAGAACTATATATAAATATATGATATATTGAACTATATATATGCAGTTCGTTACAAAATATATGTATTTATGAAAAATATATATATCATGAAATATAAAGACATTCCATTATATATAATATATATTGTGGAATATACATAGACATGTATATCCTTCATTTAGATATATATGTACATACATATACACTTTTCATTCCACTCAATAAGATCCATACATTTTTCTTTTGGAAATCCAACGCAAACTACGTCTAAGTTACCTCTCACTTACCTGGAATATAAACAGAAAGCTCTGAACTACTGAGCTTTTGCAGACTAAGTATACGAGGATGGTCACCATTTAAATGAAATGATCTGACTACAACGTACAACAAAATCTAAGCGGAAATATTTCCACTGCATTAAAGTAGAACGTCTGCGCTATAGGACGTAGCTGTCCCTGGTACTGAAGTCATTCCCTAAGCTCACACCAGCCTCATTACGCTCCTTTGAATTTTAAGGTTGTCTTCCAGAGCCGCGCTCGTCGGTAATGTTAAGTCCCAAGGTGTGTCTCACAACTTGTTCACATATCTGTTAGAATGAGAGGTTTTGGCTGGCTGTTTAAATAGAGATAGCCTCTTTGGCAGACCGAGTGTTATTCTAGCCTTCTGACATCTGGCAGCGAAAGCTCCGGGGAGCCACGCAAATCCCTACAGACTCGCTGATTAGCCTAATAGAATATTAGCATTTACTCCGAGGTCCTGGCTACCCTCAGCCCATGAATGTGCCAAACATTTTCGCTCGGATAAACCCAAATCGCCATTGCTCCAAAACGGCCTATTAACTAAAATGTAGTGTAAAGTACCGTGATGGTAATTTATGTTACTGAAAATCCGCAGAATGTAGTACATTTATCGATTTTACTTTTTAAATTTAATTCGGATTTTCAGTGATTAATTATTCAAGCTAAACGTCTATCTATAGTTAGACATGTGGATCAAACTCATTGAAAAGTGAAAAATCCCACGAAACGGTAGAAGTTTAAACTTTAATGAAACACATATTGCAATTCAATAACCAAATAACCTAAAATACATTGATGTAATAAATTAACATAATCTGACAGGTAATGAAAACAACGTACGTTACAAAAAGTAAAACATATATGTTACAAGATTACAGCAAAGAAATGAAGGTATATATGAATATACACGTGTGTGTGTGCAGGAATGTACGTGTGTTATTATGCAGGAACTTCCATATTTACATTGTACAAGTATACACTTCTCAAACGTCTCTCTTCAATAAATAAGCATTTATAAACAAAGTGACATAACGAGCAACGGCTTAATAGACATTTTACACAAAAAAACAAATAAAACTAAATAAGTAGTGCCTAAATATATCAGTACTATAATTTTTAACAGCACGTTTGCCTTGCTTTCAGATTTTGATAATGTACAGCCAAAACGGAGGAGAGGGAATCCTAATAAATATGTAATGAGGTAAACATTACCTCACAGAATAAATAGTTTATAAGACTAGGGTCTTCACACCGCATTGGTGAAATACAGATATACGGATTCAAATAGTTTAGCTATACCGTAAATACACATAGCAATTTGGCAAGTATTCCCTTCATTCTTAGTTCTTAGAGTGTCAGTACACTGTTCAGTTGTGACACTGAGCGAAAAAAAATGTGCACGTGATTTTTCTTTTCAATGACAGATCGGTTGTAGCTGCAGTTATAGAAATGGGTCCAGGAGCAGCCTTTTTCTGTGCTGCGGTAACACTTTCGTATCAATGTGTTCGCCATGAGAGTAAACCAAATACGTAGGAGACTAAATTAATAATTTACAGTGAGGTTTAACCTTAGATCAATAACAGCTTTCGGAAAGAGCTGTGAACGCCTCTGATAGGCAATGTCACAACAAATAATCAACAGTAATGACATATTTCGTAGCCACTCAGAAATTATAATAAAAAAAAACTAAAATTTAACGTATCGCGGTATGATTGCTTTTTACTAACTGAAATGCATTTATTATTCCAAAATAAGAACATTGCCAAGTATAAGGATGTCCTCTGGATACTAAAGACACAGGGTTGCGCCTAATTGACACGACGGTGTAACGTGTGGATAAAAACGAATGCTCTTACTTGCTAGATCAAGCCATCCTAGGTCAAGGTGCCGTATCCTTTCGTTTCTCGGTCACTTTCAACAAAATCGGTAACTCGGTGTTAAAGTCTTCGATGACTGAATATCTGTGCAATAAGAATTATAATACAAACGGACTCTTCGGCTCTGAACGGTGGCACACAGCATTTAAATGTCTTAACTTTTGCACCCCGGCGGAAAGGCTAGACGCATGCCGAGTACTTCATCCGTTTCTGTTTCTGGCGTTGATTACAAAACCAAACCCGAACCACGTTCTTTTTAAGGTCCAGTTTCTCCGCAATCGCTGCAATTTTTTCGGACGACGGACGGGGCTGGATGGCGAAGTACGCCTCTAAGGATCTCTTCTCCGGGGCTGCTATCGAGGTACGTTTCCTCTTCTTCTCTGTGCCGTGGAAGAGCTCGGGTTTGCTCAGCTTCTCCCGGTGCGATTTCTCCGCCTCTTCCAGCCACGCTTGCAGGATCGGCTTCAGGGCGATCATGTTATTGTGGGACAGCGTCAGGGACTCGAATCTGCAGATGGTGCTCTGGCTGAGGGATCCCACTCCGGGGATCTTCAAGTTGGCTAGCGCTGATCCTACATCCGCCTGCGTTACTCCCAGTTTGATCCGTCGTTGCTTAAATCTTTCAGCGAAGGCTTCCAAGTCCCTGGGATCGGCGTCCACGTCGCTCATGCAGCTCATATGAGAGGAAAGGCCGTGTGCGTGGGCCATGTTAAGGGCAGCCTGGTGCATATGATTCATGCCCGCCATGTGTGCGGGGTGCGCCGGTGTCGAAACCACAGATCCATCCGGTCCTGCTATGGTCCCGAGTGCCAGACCCGGGGTGATGTGATCAAGGAGGTCCCCTTCCAAAGCTTGGTGAGGCTGGTGATGGTGGTGATGATGGTGATGGTGGTGGTGACCAGCCAGAGCAGAAGGATGAGAAATAGGCACAGAGGACGAAGAGGAGGAAGACGAAGTGCAGGCGATAGTGTTCATGGTGTGGTAGGTAGCGTCCGGCTTGAAAGGACTGTGGTGAGGAGGATGATGGTGGCTCTTGGTCTGAGAGGCTATATCCACCGCCGCGAGAGCTTCGGCGCGGGCCAGCAAACTCTCATCCAGACCCCCGAATATATTGGTCTGCAATTGCAAATAGAATGCGCACATTATAGCCAGCAGGGAGTTCCCGCTCACACTCTTCGGATAGAAACATTTCCAGAATGTAAAAAAAGAAATCTTAAAAAGGAACAAGCGAAACAGGACACATGCAACGTCCCAGGTCATAAAAATTAATACAAAAGGCAAACCTGGTTGAATACATAAGTTGGAGGAGAAAAATTGGAGGTGTTGGGTGATTTGCAATGCAGGCATGAAAAAAACATCAAGCGAAAAGTAGGCTGTCAGAATGTGCCTTTAAGCTGTGATTATGCAGAATACGTACCGGTGGGGTTGGGAGACAGGCTCGGCGCATCGCCTCTGAGCCGCCGCTGCCGCTGCTGATGATGCTGCTGCTGCTGTGTCTGGAAGACGAACATGAGGACGAAGGCGCGCTCGAAGTCAAAGCGGAGGCGTGCAAACTGGAGTACTTGGGCTCAGGCAGCCTGGCGTGGGACATGGCGAAGCCTTGCTTACCGTTCAGAGGCATCATCATCATGTTTTCTCGCGGCCGCGAGCAGGCAATGGCCTTTTAGTAAGTTGAGACTCCGCCTCTTCGCTGGGAGCTCGAGCCCAATGGTCTGCTCAAGTCCCGAAGCCACTATCTAATAACTTCCGCTCCCCGACAGAAAGGGGGCTCGCTCTGCTCCCCGTGCAGTGCGCACGCGGCACTGGAACCACGCGCCGTGCCAGTGCGACGTCGCGAGCAGCTCGCAGCTTCGCGTGCACGTGAACGTTTCACCCCGGGCACCCTCTCGTGCTTTTAGTGCCGCAGACGGCTTGACGCCCACCCCCTGCAAAGCCCCACTTATTGCCAGCTTTTCCCTTTCTTTCTGGTTTCGGTGAGTCAGTTAATCATCTCCGATTTGTCCTCTTTGGAGATCCTAGGCAGCTTTCCAGTTAATCTGGATTCTGAGCCTTTTTGTGCCGTAGGTCGCACTGACACTGTAACATACAGCAGGTGCTCAGCGAGTGACCAGCAGGTCCTTCACACATTTCCTTCCTCAGCACCATCCATCCCTCTATTATTGCGAGTTCTCTTTCTCTGTATTGGCAGCCCTACGTTAATACGGATATTTTTCATTAGCGTGGCGTTCCTGCGGCCCTGCGCATGAGCAGACGGTGACTGTGGTGCCCTCCGTCTACCATAAAACGTAAAAGTGAAGAGAGCAAACGCAAGTGACAGGTCGGGGTCCGTCTACGTTATAAATGACGGAGAAAAGCTAAGTTCATGTAATTATACACAAGTTGCACTGGAAATTTGTATAGACATTAATGTCAACAACATTTCATTCTTCCAAGTGTCTGATTTCACTGGACTCTAAACAAAAAAGTTTGTAGTTTCACGCAGGTAATTATGGCGCGAACGCAGGACGCAGAAAAGCCCAGTTAAAAATAATCCATGTTTTGAGCAGAAAACATTTATTCAATTGTAGTTTCCTTCAAACTTTAATTACTTGTTTTCTCTGTTCTGCATTGGCTAACATTATGCATAATATTAATAGTTCCATCGTGCTGGATGTATTTGTTTTCACGAGAAGCACACAAGCATCCCGGCGCGTGTAACAAATGCTGTACAGATGGGACGTTTCAGAATGATTTTAATTGGGAATATTTTAATGACAGGCAACAGATAATTTGAAAAGATTTTCAAGCCTCTCTCATAGTGGGCTGTTATCTAACTTCAATAATCATATAATTAAAAATCTTTAATAGAATTTAATGAACAAGGTTGTCAGTTTGTTTAATATGGGAGGCATAGTTTATCAGATACACTTAAGATAATATTGGTTTTGAAACTGAAATACTTTCGATAATTTTGAGAATTGATCTGTATTTTGGGACGCTTAATAGGCCTACTTCTTATTAACTTAATTCTTTAAAGCCAGCTATGCCATTCGATTATTTCACGATTAAGGAATATAGCATTAAAAACATTAAAAATACCGTTTACTAAGAGCTGCCAATTAGACACACGGCCGTAGCTAAGTGGATGGCAGGCTTGACGGTGGTCTTGCTACTCTGTAGTAATAATGTTAATTATAACTAACCATAATATCCAGACCCTGGACTCGTATATCTTAGATAGCCTAACCAGCATTTCCATATCTAGTCATGTTAAGCACTACACAGCCTCACATTCCATCCAATAAAAAGGAAGTATGAAATAGTACCAAAATAATTTATTTGAGGAACTTATTCGCTATATACCTACTTAGGCCTGTCGCTAAAATACTTGGGCTATTAAACGTCAGTAAGCGACAGAACGCGAGATTGCGCCTAAGATAAATGCGAACGCGCGTCTGCCTCACTATCCTCCAATGAACAGAAAACTTAAATGTGGCGCAAAAACGACACCCCATGGTGTATAAAAACGCCGGGACTGTCATGAAGCGCAGTTTGATTTACCTCAAAGGACATTTCTATTCCCACTTAGCAAAGAATGAAGCTGTTGCTTCTTCAGAAGACAGGTGAGGCTTCACCTCGCCCCGGAGCTCGACATGACAGCGGGGACTATGAAGCCGCAGAGAAGAGGGCTCCGCAAAGCCGCCGCTGGGCTGTGAAGGGGGCACGTTTCGGCGTCTTGGGGGGGGGGGGGGGGATCCGCTTTGAAAAGGCGTCAGTGACGGGAGCCGACGTCTGCCTGCTCGTGGTATCACTTTTAAGAGCTTGCCGAACTGCAGATCACATTTAGACATATTTATTCACTTGTATTTATGGTGGGTTTCTAAAAAGTAACGTGACTGCGTGGGAAAATGGGGGCCCACAGAATCCGCTAGGGGCGCGGACATCGCTGCGGGAGCCAATGCACATTAAGCGGCCGTCCACGCTCAGATGACACACCGCTTAATTATATGAATTAATTAATTTAGCTGAATTAATTAACTGTAATTAATTTCACAATTAAAGCCCACCCAAAGAAAATGGATTTTAGCAGTGGACACCGTTTAGGAAGTGGTGCTTATTTTTTGTTCATCTTTGGAACAGTCAATGACTCACGATAACTGGATTAAAGGGGAAAATATTGCTCCATTGAAATAGACCACACTGGTGGAGGTTATTAAAGTTAAACGCATTTGGCAAAGAGTCATTTAACCTATCTGGCAATTTCTCCGTCATCATCATTAACTGTATTAAATTGTGTTTGTATTGAATTGTGCTTTAATAATTCTAAAAAATAGGTTATTCGCGTTATATATTTTATTCAATCATAGTTTCTTTTGTAAAGTAAGGGTAAATCACCAAATAAAGGTAAAAATACAAACTCCAGGAAGAATGGCGTGTGAGAGACCGATAGGCCGACATGACTGTGGCGCTAAGGGCTGGAGGGGAATGTGACAGCAGCTTTTACGGCTTACTATAAATGCAGAGGTATGTGTGAATGAGTTAACAATACATAATAATATATAACAGCATTAATGTTCCAATCAATGATGTGTTTATTATAGTTAATAAAACAAAATATACATTCATGAATATAACTAAGGATGAAAGAAACATTGGGCTACTCCAAATGTATACACCATTAATATTTCTCAGTACAATAGCTAGCATATATACCTACTGTGGAAAGAAGGTCTGCAAAAAGGATTAACTGGAATATCAAGTTCATTTAAGGCCTAACGCTTGAAATAATGAGTCTCCTTGTTCAAACTGAATATCACAAAACATATGGCTTATACCGTGGCTTTGTGTGTGTGAGTGTGTGTGTGTGTGTGTTATCTTTGAAAAGGAGGCCATCGATGCCTCCCCATTAAATGCCCATGCAGTACACCCAGCACTCCTCTGGAAGATAATCTCAGCATGCAGCACTGCTGCTCTGAGAGCACTGCTCTTACATTTACTATGCTTAGTTCACTGAAAGGACTGAGTGTTCCTGTTTGATTTGAGTTTTTCTTGTTTATTTTGTAAATAAGACCACTCATTTTTAAATACAAGGTCACACTGCTGCTGCCTCATAAGACAGAAGTACTTCGTGGAGATTTCCAGTTTACACATTTCTATCAACATTTATCATACTCCCTCATACTAGATATCAAACAGCATAATCTACATATTATTGTTCCACACATTTAATTATGTTCATTATTATTATTTAAACATCCAGATGACGTTTTTAACAGCCATGCCGCCCTTAATCATGTGTCGCAAGGTTACTTGTTAATTCACAATAAACATGTGACATAAATTATACAAGAATTATACAGTATAACAGTAACTTAATACTTAAAACCTAACTGAGAAGAATTTAGTTTATCTATTTACTTATATAAAGCATTTTTTGAATATACCACCCATAATTCTCCGTAGAGACTTGTATATAAACATTGCATTGGAAATTCATATTTGTGGCGCACAGCGCCAACTGGGCGACGGCTGAATTTTTTAATTTTTTTTGCGACGGCTGAATCAATAAGGAAGGGGGAAACTTTGTGACACGTCACTTACAGCGGTACCGTAAAGTACCAAATAAACATTCCCATAATCTAACGAAAATGGGCCTCGTATCATGGTAGGTAAACAGATGAGTTCAGATGATCGGAATATAAAAATACACAAATGTGTAAAAAACCGTGAGTATGTCAAATGAGGGACTACGTTGGCCAAAATTTTTGACTACGAGAAATACTCGTGCGCCATTTTTACATATTTTACAGCAATGATGGCGACCTTTTGCGCCGACGGGACAGTTCCCAAACAACCAGGCTCAGAAGCTGTCCGTGTGCTCAATGGACGTGCGGAACCAACAGCTAGCCGATAATAATAGCAATAATAAAACGATATAGCTCGCGTGAATATGGCCCTGTTGGACAGGATACGAAAGGAATGGTTTATAATCGGGATCGTGCTCGTGATCTCGTGCGCTAAGCTGGAGCCCTCGCTTGGGGTGAAAGGAGGTGAGTCGGGCTCCTTTGATCGGTCTATCCGGAGCCTTGCAAAGCACGGAATGTGTAGAATAAAACACGCACGCATGTGTGCTCGTGTGGCGCGGCTGTGCCACGCTGTCATGTGCGGGGCGACACGGCGTGATCTCGTTCGCTAAGCTGGAGCCCTCGCTTGGGGTGAAAGGAGGTGAGTCGGGCTCCTTTGATCAGTCTATCCGGAGCCTTGCAAAGCACGGAATGTGTAGAATAAACACGCACGTATTTGTGCTCGTGTGGCGCGGCTGTGCCACGCTGTCATGTGCGGGGCGACACGGTATGATCCCAGACGCATGCCCTGCACAGTGGCATGCCAGTCCCTCATGGGGCACGTGATGGGTCAGGATGTGGCTGTGCCGTGCGCTCCGCCGGGCTGGAGCTCCGGGGCTCGCTCCCCCCGATCTTGTCCCCAGTAAACGCGCACGTTACCGGTGACACGTTGCATGTGTCTGGGGTGCCCCCGTCCGCGTTCTGGACCCAGCCCCAGCAGCTCCAAGTCCCCTCTCACTTGGCTGCTTAACTTTACACCATACAAACATCTATGTGTGTCTCCGTGTGCTTTTTGTTTTTATCCAGGGCCAATTTCTTTGTAAAGTTCCCAATGTGCTCCAAATTATCGCTGATTTGCATTTGATTTTAAGTCTTCTTGAAGTTATATTGGATACAACTGAATCTGTCTGAGAACATCTTTGCTGCCATGACAGGTCCAGTCCATGTAGTTGTTACAAGTTTTCTTCCACTGTTATGTTCTTCACTAATATGCAGTCTAATCTCTTCACTCTTCTCCATACACAGGTCCCTTGAAGCCCGAGATTACAGTCACATATTTTGCCGTGTCTGCCATATTCTTTAACAGTGGATTATCGTTAAAAACAGAGGTACACAATCATCTAATTACAGACGCACATTATTTTTCTCTGAGTTATGATGTGAGGGCTTTTCAGTAGAATATGCAGTAGTGTTCTAACTCCACATTTTTTAACTGTCCCAGGCTTCATGATGCGAATGCCACTCAGTGTGTCGTCATGCAAAACTGGTCTTAAATGTACTTCCCTTAACACTTTCCGTTTTGATAATCCAGAATGTCCTATTTTCTGTCTGGTTCTAAAAACTGCTCCATATGCTAGTACTAAGAATAACAGTAAATGCATGTCTTATCTTTTCTGTTTTTGTAGCATGATGTATGAAATCTTTTGTTTTATTGTCTTCTCTGTTGTTTTTCTGTGGAAGCCAACTCACAGATGAGTGATATTTATAGACCAATGTTTGTGGATTAATGACATGTGAGGGTCTCTGATAGGGCTAGACCCACGGACCTATGGGTAGCCTTGCCCGCGGCAGCTGAGGACACTGAAGTTGTGTCTTGCAGGAGCTGACAAGCGCTTTGATGCATGTGAAGCTCCACCTCTTCGTCCAGACCTTCACGCTGGCCTTCTTCCCTGTCGCAATATGGCTCTTTCTCAAGCTGCTGGCATTAACTGCCATCAATGAGTGGTTGCTGAAAGGGTAGGTGACCTTCCTCTGTTGCAAGGCTGTTGCATTGTGGGAAGAAGCTTGAATATAGAGCGAGAGCTCCTGTGTGTGTGGGTGTGTAGGTCCATATGGAGCTGTAGGCTGAACCTGCATTCCAGGGGCAGTGAAATTGTTACAATGCCTGCTGAACCACCAGATTGTCCTATCCTCATCTTGCTGTGCACATTCAGTGCTGTACAGGTTACTTTAGCTTGAGCACAGAGTTACAGTCCTTTTAGGGGACTCTTGATGTCATGTGATATATTTCAGTCACTCAAATGGTTTGAATGATCCACATATTGACAAAAGTCAGAGAAGTGCCATTTAGTGGAAGTACTTCGTTATATCAACATAATTTACAGATGTCAAAAACCACATTTAAGTTTAACGGATAGTAACTTCCCTCTGAAAGTGTCATAAGTGGCATCTATGTGCGTAGTCCCTTGTGATTTCAATGTCGACCATTCCCCTTCCCAAGCAGCACAGAGACCCACAAATCACTGTCACTGACTTCTGATGTAAAGGCTGAATTCAGCTTCCCTATAAAGGTTCATAAAGATGTTCTTGTCAGCCCTCATAGTTTTCACAGAGGGGTACCTGTGTGTTTTTGTGGCCTCCCCAGCTCCCCAGTCTGAGAGGGGCGGCTAAT
>JAODKM010000016.1:4959523-4987970 GCA_026780845.1 Petrocephalus sullivani | reverse complement strand
AATGCCCCCTTCATATGTAATGGTAGGCTCTGTGCTTCGGGGGGAGAGGGGGGGTTGGCATAGTGTCCACAAAGGCCTGCTTTCATTTTAAAGGCATATTTCCCATTAATCTGTCCACATGGCAAAACCACGCACCCAGGGAAAGTTACATGTATTTTTATGGCATGGTCTTTATTCGTGGTTTTTATCATTAATGTGAGCCAGTGCAGCAGAAATGATTTTTTAAAATCATATCTTTCTGTGGCGTGTTTAATTAAAAAAGCTGATGAATGTACATGTACGTTATATATAGATGAGTGGTGCGCGGCAGAGAGCCTGCTGCCACCCCCCCTCATGCCACGCAGAGCCCGCACTGCCGCCCCCCTCATGCCACGCAGAGCCCGCACTGCCACCCCCCTCATGCCACGCACAGCCCGCACTGCCACAGCCCGCACTGCCGCCCCCCTCATGTCACGCACAGCCCGCACTGCCACCCCCCTCATGTCACGCACAGCCCGCACTGCCGCCCCCCTCATGCCACGCACTGCCACCCCCTGGCTTACATGCTGACGTAACGTCACGGACGCCCTGGTTCTGATCCGCAGGTTACAGACAGTGGGCTGCATGCCTCCACCGGTCTCCTCGGCCGTCATATTGACTAAAGCGGTTGGAGGGAATGAGGTAAGAAACCCTGTTTGGTAAATTAGCCCTTAACGTTGTGGGATGAGGCCTCAGCTTTGCTCACCACTTAGCCGGTAATTAGTAAGCAGCTTAAAATACTGGAAGTGGACCAGGTCATTTGTTTTGTTTCCTCTTTGACTTATTTTGTGAAAATAAGCAAATCTGTTGTGTGTATTTAATGCTGTTCAAGGTGATGGATAAATTAGACTAAGCTTTTATTCATTGCGGCAGTATTTTTCTAACACTAATATTAACAGTTTGTATTTTATATTGTATGTGCTCATTTTTTCCGCTGTTACTTGTGCTTTGCCATACGCTCTTAGTCGGGTCTTTCACTCACTATACTTGATATTTTACATAATCTGGTCCAGTTGCTCTCCTTCCTTTCCTTTCCTTCTGGTGAACCTCCCAGGCTTTTATGGTGATGTGAACTAAGTGGCTGGTAAACCGGCATGGAGTGTGCAAATCCTCAGAGTCCCCTTTGAGTTGTCGGGACAGTGCTGGGTTTGTTCAGAAATTCTGGGAGGAGGGCCGGGAATGTCCTGAACATCGTGGTGATGTGAGAGGATGCCAGGATGACTGCAGGTTGAAGAGACTGTACTATGAAGCAGCCTCCCACCTCTGATCTCTAGGGAGTACCTGGTGCCACTGCAGATCATGAAGCTCTAGGGCTGTAAGCTAGTCAGTGATGAGCAAAAGTGATGGCCTCGATCTTGCCAAATACACCTCTCCACTACACAGTCCTTCATCACTGCTGCTTTGCAGTGGGTCACCGCTTTTGCAAGCAGAAATAGCAGTCAGTCAGTGTTGGTCAGTATGTTTTGTATGTGTATGTGTGTGTATCTACCAGTTTAGGACACATGATGCAGAGGGCAGCTTGAGTCTTTGGGAATGACCAGCTAACTCAGGCTGATATAAGTAATTTGAGTATATAATAAATTGTGCGGTTTATATACTTTACAGTTTTATTCTGCTGTGAGTATGAGGTTCTCTCTAGGGCTAAGATCATATCGACCTGCATGTCACTCTGTCCTACAGTACCATGAGTGTTCCTGCTCCACCTGCCTTCACATAGGTTGTTGTTTCAAGGGGTATAGGGGAGCCTAGCTCACAGTTGAGGTGTTTTACTCTCCTGTTTACCCTCAGCAATCAAATTGGCTGATTGCTGTCTGACTGGGGTGTGAACAAACTTTTACACCCCACAGATGGATAAGAAAGGACACATCATGTACTGTATCACCGTGCCTCCAACAATACATGCCTGAATGACAACAACAATGCCTTGTTGTTCAAGATGGAATGAAGAGATCCAGCATTACTTACAGCTCTGTTTTAAGTTTTTGGTTTCTGAAATAAAACCTGTATTCCCCCTTCCCCTGCAAGCAGAGAAGGCTCAGAAGACCCCTGTAGAGATTTGAGCATCACTTTGGCACCCTAATCCAGTCAAAATGTGCTGATAATACTCATTGCCAGGACACTCTCTGCCTGGTGTCATAAGAGTGGCCTCCTGGGACCGGATCAGCCAATGGTAACAAAGTAGCCAGATGTCTGGTTCTGGCAAAGTCCCAGAAGCCAGACAGAGGCACGCAGCAGCCGCCGCCGTGGGCTGGAGATCAAAGGTACCTGAGAATTACTTATGGGCACAAAATATGTGTTGCTTATTCTGCGGTTCCCATTAATGACGATCGGGGAGGATTTGTATTTCTAATTAAGTCTTTCTTTTGGCGTGAGCACGCCGTAGGATATGAAACTTAAAAAGTCGTAATTGAACATTGTGAGAAGGATGAATCAAGGATCTAAGGTCTTCAGTGCTGTTCCGAGAAAGCACCACATCCAAAATCATGTTCTTCCTTTTTTAAGCATGGATTGTGGAGGAATGCTACCGTTTAGACAAGGCAGCATCTTAACCCAGCAGCATTTCTGCATGTAAGCCAGAGTCCCCATTTCACTGAACTAGCAGAGCATGCGTCTGGTTGCATCATTTATAGATGCAGAAGTCCCTGACGTCTTTGTCAGAAAACAGGCCTTACCTGCCCCGAGTCTTGGGCGTCTTTCAGAAAATGGACATCCCCTCCTAGAGCTTCAGACATCTCTTTGTCCGTTAATGGGCCATACCTGGCGTCAGAAATTGGGGGGAGCCTTCTCTGAGGCCCAGGTAGGATATGGCTATCAGATGTAGAATGAGGATGTTATCCACCTGATAGTGTGGGGTTTCGGTTGTGATGCAGAATAGGAGGGCTTGTGGGAGGTGCTGCCCTGAGGAAACATCATTCTCCACTTCCATTTCCTTTTGGTGCGCCCTTTGATTAATGATTGATGAGGCGGGGGGTTTGTGCGCTTTCAGGTGCGGGCTTCAGTCAGAGAGGCGGCGATTCAAGAGAAAGAAAAAGAAAAAAAACACGGGATTATAATTGTCCAAATTAGAGGCAGGTCAGCCAGCCCAAAGATGTACCAGAGGTGTTTAAAGGCTGTGGCCAGCCAGTTCCATTCTGAGTTACTGTTTAATTCTGAATTAGCTTTGCCTTTTTAGTTCACGCAAACGCACAAACTAATGTTTGGTTAAATAATATTGCTGCTTTATTCTGATTTAGTAAGACATTTATATTGTGAGTCTTTTGTGTACTAATGCTGAATTTAAATATTAAAGCTGAAAGTTTCTACTTTCTGTTTTGGCCTAGGGCAGATTTTTATCTCAAGTGTTATGGGTTTAAAATTCATTGTAGTAATATTTGGCCTATTTCTTCATTGGTATAATAAGACTCCTCTAAACTCCATGTCCTGTTGTGTCTTTAGCTGTGTGATTAGAAGGACCTCAGAGGGTCGTAGGCCATTGTGATGCGAATGGAGCTTTATGCTGGCTACCTGGAGATGCACGCGGGCCTTCTGTCTAATAATGCTGCCGCTCCGGGCCCAATTCCTGGCGGACAACTGTCCACGCCTCAGCCCCGGGTTCCGCAATTGGCGGTAATTGAAATATGGCCAGAAACGTCCTTGGAGAGAATAGGGCTGACCCAGACACTAAGCTACCCTCCCCGGCAATTAAAAAGTGCTGCCTGTGGAGTGCCAGTGGGGGTGTGGGTGGTTGAGGTGCCCCCACTGCTGGGTGGGGGGCTTGGAGGTGTACTCAGAGGGCTTTCTTGGGTCATCTGCATGGGACAGTCTCCATCAAGACCTTCTTGTGTGCATCTGTGGAGTCGTCTTCACACACTGATTGCCCACCTAACCACCCTTGGTACTTGTTTTTTTCTGTGTCAGGGTTCCTTTAAAATTTCCTCAGCTTTGTGGAGACATACTTTGAAATATAGAGTTCAAATTTGACTGGGATACATTTGGGCTATTTTCCCCACAACAGAAAATCTTTTATTCTAGATTCTAATAATAGTAATATGAATTCTACTTTTTTCATATTGCTTTGGGAATTCTGTCCAAATTAGAACGTAAAGTAGCACCAAAAACGTAAAATAAATATGATCAACAAATTTTTTTAAAAAGAGCACAATAATGCATAGTTTTAAGCACTTTGTATATTTTGCAGGCCAGGAATTACAAAGTTTGACAGCCAAACAATAAGACGGCTTCTGCTAAGGCCCTCACAGGGGGCCTACCTAACATGCTGTCTGGCCTGGGGGCCTGTGGGGGAGCAGTTGGATTATTATGTTAATGCATGAGCCTGCTGCCCCCTCTGTCCCAGCTGGCCTCCCCATCGTTAGGAGCTGCCTGATGCAGACGAAGACTAATATGCTTTATGATTAGAGGGGCAGAATACCTGCATTAAAGAGTCCGGGGGTCATGCTCATATACATACGAAAAAAAGGCATTACAGTACCCCGGGGCAGGTGGAAGGGGTGCATACACAGTCATTTAGCACTTCATTTGGGGACGGGGTTTATTAAGAAAAGGTGGCCCTCTTTTGGGGGTGGCGTTAATTACAAGCTGAGGGAGTTTAATAAAATGGAGCCCCCTCTGATTTTTATTTAAAGCTGAGTAATTGGAAATGAGTGACATAATTTCATTTTGGATTAAGTGACTGCCCTTTTTCTCCCCAGATTACAGCTTGCTTATAGTTACTGGTTATCTTTTTGGAAATGTTCCGCATTAGAGGAGAATGAAGTGGCGAGCTTCCCATCCTATAATCGGTTCTTATTAAAAAGTAGGTGCTATTCCATTGTAACCTGCTCAGAGTTGTCATTTGGAGGTAGAGAGCTGGCTAGATTCACACTTTTGCAGGAGGATCCATGAGAGATCTGTGATGTTTGTGAACGACAAAATTTCTTCCCTCTCCATGTTCCAGCTCAGACTATGTTCTTACTGCTCACAGCCTGAGGGAATTGCAAACGTGCCATCAAGTCCAGGTCTGGAGGTGGGCACCAGACGGTCCCACTGTTCCCCTCTTAAAGATGAGAGAGTCTGCTTGCTGATGCAGGCATTAAAGATGGAGAGTCCTGCGTGGCCTGAGCAGGAGAGTTCTTCAGTAACAATCTGCATCCAGGTCACGGAGTCTGTAATTCATACTGTAGAGGGGTCTGTGGGGAGCTAAAGTCTCAGAAAGGACTCGCCGGTTTCCTTTGGCACCTTGTTACCTCTTTACACCAGCTTCCCTGGTCTGGCTATATGCCATGTGCAGGAAAAGACACCACAAGACTTATTTTCTTTTACCTGGTATCAATTTCTAAAATCATCAGTATCACAAATGACACTAAAGAACTGTTTATGGTTATGATTGCAACTTCAAAACAAAAGCAAATGTAAGTGAATTTAAAAAAAAGGTTGCTGTGTGTGTTTATATAACTTGACAACTATTTTCTGATTTTTAGAATCTAAGACTTTAACCTGTGCAATGCATGGATGTACAAAAATGTTTGATTCTTTTAGATTTGATAACAGATTCAAAAGAACTGGTTCAAAAAAACAATTTGTTTACAAATCGGATACCACTATTGTTCACTTGGAAAGTTATTTTTGTGTGCAAGTAGTGTTTCACATTAAGTTGTATTGGACTTGGGTACTAATGTATCAGTTGCGTTAGAACAGATCTGCAGCGTGATATCACATGTTGTAGCAGTACTCACTGTACTTTTAGAATTAGAGGCTTTTAAAGTTATTACTAACAAGGTTTTCCCAACTTTGGAAACAGTTTGTCAGACCTGACTCAATTCAGTTGTTTTAATATTTTATACAAGCAGAGTTAAGCTCGGCAGGTTAGGGTCTATGCCTGTATATTTTAAGGCTGCTGGATTGAATTCCACAGCAAAGCAATTATTTATGTCACTGTTGAGTCCAGCTGCTTCATGTATGTTGGATTCTGGCTGACCCTGATCTCTGACCCCAGGCTATCCTCACCTATACTGTCCTATTGCAGTACTGGTGACAAATCAAACATGCTTTGGTTTAGACACACTCTTCTGGAAAGAATGATTATAAATACAGGTTACTAGCATATTTAAGGTATGTCACCAAGCTTTTTGTTCTGTCATTTAACATATCGACAGGGTCTGTCATGCTGACCCAAAATGCTTGCACTGCATTATTAAATAGGAGAAAACGGGAGCAGATATAAATAGGGTGGCTGGCACTGGGGCCGCCGGACCTCTGCGGACCCCCTGACAGATGTCGTTATATGACAATGACCAAACTCGAAGTTACATCAGCAGCTTTTATCAGAGGTTGAATCTCACTGTATTTTCCCTTTTGAGTGACTATAAGGTTTGTGAGAGGGGATTGCATAGGGGGTGGGCGAGTGCTGGCTTAAAACACCTGCTGAAGTGTGCGGGGGAGCTGGTAGTGCCCTGCCTCGTCCCGCTAAGGCTACCCTCTTTCTTTTTTAAACGTGCCCCCTACACGGGGCTGCTGACTGCTTTTTAGTTGGAGACCAGTTCAATGCGACGGACCAGAATCTGTTTTGAAGTTTCAGTTGCATGGAGACGACCGACTTGGCTTATCAATCAACCAAAGCGGAAGCCGTGTTTAAATACCATCAGCTTCTGTCTGCCTCTCAAATTACAGTGCTTGGTTTCCTTGCCCTGTTTTTCTGAGTTCATTTTGAAAATGTTTACTAGACTTCTGCTCAGCGTGAGTGGCTAGGAAGAGATCCTTTGGTTTTCTGAGAGGGCATGCTCTCAGGTGGGAATGAGACATGTCCCCGTCACGTTCGTGGTTCTGCTGCAGCGAGACCCAGTTAACGAAGCTGTAGAGAAACAAACCCGCACACACATATCCTTCATATCTGTGACACGGCAGCTCCTACATTATAAATGTTCAGACTGTTAAGCTGGAGTTGTTGTCATGGGTTTTGCAGAGCATGTTTGAGGATGGTGGGTGAGGAGATAGCTAAGCCTAGATTCACTACTGAAATCCATGGGTATAACACACCTGATTTAAGTGGCTCTTTTCCACCAGTCCAGGTACCACACTTGTGGCATGCTATTTTCCCTTTTTCATTTATTTCTGGTTGAATACCAGTACCAAACCAACTGGACTACTTTTTTGGTACTTTGGGATGGGACCTGAAATGCTTTCTTTGTCGATTGGTTATGCAAATAGCCTGCCATGCAAATGCCGTTTTGCCGTATGCTAGATAATCTTGAAAAGGAAAAATGATTAAAATTGCAAAATTTGCTACATTTCTTTTCTTCCTATGACTGAGTAAAAGTGTTTTAGCAAAACTTAAACTCTCCACGATATAATGTCCGTACCAAAGGCAAGAAAAAGCCTAACCTTTAAAAAAAGCTTGACCTTAATATACCTGACTTGCCATGTAAGAATTGCATGTGCATGACATGCAATGTTGGTATTAATATCAAACTTTGTCCAGCCCTACAGTATACTATAGCCATCTTTTTAATTCAGTACAAAATACCCTGCCTTGTGTTGTGATGTCATTTGGTGCCAGTACCAGTTTTTACACCGGCACCTTTTTTGAAATACCGTAAGTATGATGCCCGGTGCGGTGGGAAAGCACCCTAGGTTTCAGTGAAATGCCTACAGACCAGAGAATTGTAAAAGCTACATGACTACTCGTGATCGACCCAGCCACCCCTAGTAAGTCGCTGGCTCTCTAGCACCTGAATCTGAATGTATGCATTTCTGTGTTAGTTTTTCTTGCTGTGTCTTTCTTCCGTTATTGTTGCATTAATGGAGCCTGAATGGCCATAAATCCACCGCCGATTACATTGTTGCTGCTGTCGAGGCACTTTGTGGGTTCATCATGGTGCACATTCCAGCTCATGTTCCTCTTATCTTGATTTGGTGTTTGTGACAGTGTGTGTTCATAGGAATGCAACATTTACTCTCCTTTAAGAAAGTAATATTGTTTGATTTATTTCTTCCTGTCCCTGGGTAATTATTTTTTCATTATGAAGTGTACCATGTGCTTGAATGACAGTCACATATTGGACCTGCCGCAAGCTTTGTGTCGCTCAAGAATGAAAGCTCTGTGAACCTTCTAGATGTTTTTATTTGTATTTATTTTGCACTCTATTAACCATGTAGCTGAAATGTGCCACAGAGTGCTGTGAATAATAAGAATCATATAATGTTCCTATTGTCATGAGATTCAGGCTCAATTCAGAATTTCAGCATACCATCAGAGCAGGTCTGCCCCGTCAGTGTCAGCTTTTAATTAGTAAGAGGCACAGATTAATTAGTAAGAGTTTTTTTCATTATGTGTGTTTGTGTCCTTTTCTGTTTGTGCAGGTTAATCTGTACGAGTATTTTAATTTGATTTTTAACTGCTCATAATTCTGATTTGTTCCGCGTAAATCATTGTGTGCTCAATAGTGGGAGGTATGATTCAAGTATCATGACCTTTGGTCTGTGATTTTTAAAATCAGATTCGTCTTGTTTTCTTAATGATGCTTGTGATTTCAGGCTCCATCACAGCAGCATCTGTGATGTGTACAAACGTCCCGTTACACCTTGTGCTGATATTCTGAATCGGATCCTTGTACAAGTTTCCGCTCTTGTCTCGGACCCTTTCTCCTGAATGTATGATCGTCGTGTCAGTAGTTTGAAGTAAGCATTCAGATTGTATTCTTGATGATAGTGGTGCGGTTCTGTGGGCCATCTGGGTTTGACCCAAAGCAGCCCATCCTATGTACATGTGCAGCTACAGCTGACATGTAATGACGGGAAGTTTAAAAAGCTCTTTCTAGCTGGCCTCTTTGTTATTATAATATTCAAAACTCCAAATTAGTTGTTGGATTAATTCTGCTTGGCTAAAATCAAACCTGTTTTGTGGCTTTCTTAAAAATTGTATTTACTCCCAAAGTTCACGTTCCCTCCGTCTGAAGTGTCAGGTCTTTGGGAGCAGATGAATGGCTCGTCGTTGGATGCCCCTTTCCAACCTTCCCATAAATCCTCACCTCTCTCCACCAGAGTTGAAGAGAGACCAGTTAAAATATTTGTGTTTTTCCAGTTGCCAGGATGATGATGATCAGTGAACTTAGGATGCTCAGAGTGCCATATGTCTGTGCGACTCGGGGTACACAGGGGGTCCTCTGCTGGCTCTCATGCTGAGCCCTGCTCCCATCCAGCTGCCATTATTCATTTATAACGCTTGGAAACTAATAATCTAATGAAATTATCAACGTCGTTGAATTAATAATGAACGGGAATGCAAGAGCTCATCTCTCTGGAGTCTGACTTCTGATCTCGGATACAGTCTACAGTCGCTCCATAGCCCCGTTTGGGGTAGTATCTGTGGAAGCTCTCCGTGTCTGGCACCAGGCAGCCATTGGACTGAGTTCAGTCTCTCACCACCTGGTGGCAGGATGGTTATCTGCACTGCCTCCCTAGACTGGATGTGTGTGTGTGTGTGTGTGTGTGTGTGTGTGTCGGCGGGAGGGGGATGTTACTGGGAATTGACTGACCTGACGCCCTCTCTCCATTTGACAACGCATCTCTTTGTTGTTGGTCCGGGTGTTCTGGGCTGTGCTCCAACACACGAGCTGACGAGTGTCTGGGGTAAAGGTGGTGTAAAACTAACTAACTAACAAGGTCATCCTGAGGCCTGTTTCCATAAAAGAATGTGTACCCCTTCTGTGTATTCCACTGACTGTCAGGTTTTTTTTGTTGTTTGTTTGTTTTGAGAATTCATGTCATTGTTTGATTTTGATAGTTACAAAAAAACCCTGCACAGGCAACTGCCCTGGGAATATGTACTTTCATACAAGACAGTAGAAGTAATAAAAATGTCATTGTGCATGCAATCCTGACCAGGTTAAACATTTAAAATAATGTATGGATGAATGGCATTATGCATAATCAGAATAATTTAGAGCATTGTAATCACCCTACCTATACATCAAAGCGGGTTGACAAGTAATGGCCACTTAGATATATGGTCTGTTGACACTGGTCAGCAGATTCTATTCAGCTAAATGCCACTGTAGGGTTAGGAAATTTCTGTGATAAAGTTGCATTCAGTCAGGATTCTGTCAGTTTTTTCTGCTTAGTTTGTAATAGTTTAAAGCATGAAGGTGTCCCTTGCTGGTAGCTTGGTATACAGCAGATTGTTGATATCAAATGATGTCTGGAGAACATGACGTACCTGGGCGTGTACCACAGGCGTCTAAACACAAGATGCAGTACAAGGGATGCAAGGCCAAGTCATATGTTTGCTTTTGAAACACAGATATAACCTCTTGTTTTTAAAAACACATAGTTGAGGCTTTTATTTATAACTTTCTATCGGTTTGCATTAATTATTCGTAGGTAATTATTTCGTGATTATTCCTCACAGCATTCTTAATGATGCTCCAAAACCCCTCTGTGTTCCACGGGCCATGAATCGGGGCACCGCTTTACCCTCCTACTCCATTCTTCAGTGTGTGTGTGTGTGTGTGTGTGTTTATGGGGATACGCCGTGTTTCTGCCTTACTTGACGATCACGGCCGCTGCCGCCGTGTCTCCTTGGTCTTCGTAGCTTTCGGTAGTTTCTAGGCCCGAGATCCCCGTCGCGCGCTGCGCGCCCGGGCTGTTGGTGGCGCGAGAACCCGGCCGCCAGGCACGGCGCGCGCTCGTGGTGGCGCGAGATTCCCGCCGCCGTTTCCCGCGCGCCGCCTCTAACCACCATTTCTTTCCCGTTACAGGCAGCTGCCATATTTAACTCCGCCTTCGGGAGCTTTTTGGTAAGTTTACCTTCTTCGTTTCACGTTCCACACAACTTAACAACAAACGCACATCGCTTCATTTGTTTTTTTTTTTTTTTTTTTTAATAAATATAGATATGACGGTATGTCAGTAATGTGCAGTTAAAAATCCCTCGTCATGAATTCCATGCCTATATTGTTTGCATATTTCTGTAAAATTATAATACCAGGCTGCCTGCATGAGCTGTATACACATCCGTCATTGGAATATGGGATGTAACCTCTTGTGTTTACAGAAAATGAAATGGAAACGTGATATGTAAGCGTGCGGCGGTGTCCTGCACACGCCGGACAGCCTGATCGCGAATAAGCACGTTAGCGCCTCGGCCCGTAGCCGCCGACCCGCTCGATGTATCGATCCCCTTTACGAGACCCATCAGAGCCTGGGGTTTTAGCGACATGCTGAGGGTGATGGATGGAGCGGGGGTGCAGCTGGGCGGTAATTAAAGGGCATGCGGGGTCGCCGTTTCGGGCGGGGAATGGGGGGCTGTGCCCGACGTCTCACCGGAAACGATAGCGCTACTCCCCTGCACTCTGCACGGTAGCATGGCCCTGGAGTAACTAAATCACACATGCACGTGGCGGGGGGGCTTTGGCTGGTGCGTCCCGCCCCCAGTGAGCAACAGGTAAGGCGGCATGATGGTGATAAGCCGTCGTGTGCCTGTTTAGCACGTCAGATTTCCTCAAGCTGCTTCAACAAAACCGTTTTGTGCATCATTCGTGGCAAAAAACTCAACATCAACCATTAGCCTGTACAACACACACTTTGTTTGCTTTGCTTTTTGGGGGAATTTCAGTGAAATATTGTTTAAAATGTAAATAAAATGTGATGCATTCTCCTCTCATTGATGTAAATTATGTGAGTTTTTGGCGAGATCAAATATTCATGTTGGGCCTCTTAATGTCCCCTGGCTAATTAATAATCAGAAATGTTAAGGTCTAATTGTTGAAGAAATTGTTGTGTGTATGTAGCTGTAGTGTTAATAACTAATGATAGATGAATAAAATTTACATCCATTTCAGACGTTAAGACCATCTGATCATTGTGCCACAGAGAATTGCTCAAAGTTAGCAAGCTCATTTTACTACCTCCTCCCCTCATTTAGGTCTCCTGTTCAACAATAATTGAAAAACAGAATAAAATATTAGATTTTAGTGGCATTTGGAGAACTACCTTACAGACCTGAATACCTCTGCTTGACCGTGTGATTCAAGGATAATATTTAAATAACAAGAGTTTACCTTCTGCTGTTACTGTACATTAAGACCATTTGAGCAAAAAGGAACTGTCTAGCTATACAGTAATAAACTTGTATCGCCCCCCCTTGCGCTGAGTCTGCCTCAACATTAACATGATTATTGCTTGTGTAGGCATCAAATAAAGTTGTCAATCAGCATCTTACTTCGCAAACATTTGGTTGGGACACCACAGTAAAACTCTTACACTGCTTAAAAGCACACCACTTGTGTGGTGTTGGATTGGTGGGGTTGTGATCCTGGCCTGTATTCCATCCCTTTAAATGACCCGGAGGCTCACAGGCACCTCTTAAATCTAAGAAGTACATCAGACTGACTGTCTAGTCTAGAAATATTTCTTTATTCTTTTTTGTATTTTGGCTTTTCCTAAGCTGCCTTGTCTTTGTGTGGGAAATATGGTTTGTGTGAGTAAATTGAGTGTGAAGCTGATTTGTGATTAGTGTGAGTTGGGACTCCTTGTGTCTTCCAGAATAATTATGTGCTGAAACGAAACCCCTGTCACTGGTTAATCTTCTCCTGGGCTGGAAGTTTTAGGCCTGATGCTAAAAGGTCTGCATCGGCCCTTATTCGCTTTACCTCTGCGGAGTCTGCTGTGTTATCCTCACTCCTGTCATCGTGTTATTGACTCTCAGGGCCCCCCCGGAGCCCTTTATGGGTTAGAGACATTCTCCGGGGGCACCACACTCCATTGATTCTTTGTACTTCAGGCTTTCTTGGATGCTATTGTACCACGATTCAGGCCATGGGCAAAACGTATCCCCTCAGCCATATCTGTACTCTTGGCTTCCGGTTCCATTGCAAGGTGTTTTGCGTGTGTTGTGCTCAACAGGATGGGATCTGTCCATGTGAAATATTATGTAAAGCAGGAAAAGTGATGTTGCAGTAGGCCTCAGGGCATATGAAAATGGACCCATTCCCCTAAACACGTTAGCCTCATGTAAAGGTGTTGTTTTAAACACTGTTCTTGTTGTAACTGCTGGGCTGCATCAGGTTCTCTGCTTGTCAGATGGAGGAGGAGCAGATGAGGAGCACATGGGAAAGTACGTCTGCTGAAGTTTCCGACAGACAGTCTCGTCCACTTCCCAGTAACAAATGACGCCAAGCTGCTGGCGTTCGGAGCTGCAGTCTCTGCATGGCTGGGAGAAAGGGCTTTTGACACGTTCAGCCCATCGATGTGAACTGCGTCTTGACTAGCTAACAAAAATAAAAATGTCTGAATGTCTCCTGAAAACATTGGTATACTGCCTGACACGATGGGTGCACCATTTAAGCTGAAATAGCTGTTATCTTTATTTTTAACGGAGTCACCTGCAGTTTGGATTTTAATTCTGAAGGTTTTACTGAGTTCATTTGAAGATCTCTGTATCTTCTGTTGGTTGCTCCGTTCATTTTGCAGTCATTTTGACTCTCAAGAAATATTTTCTGTATTTAAAATCAGTCAGCAGGACATGGAGGAAGAACTCTTTTTAAGATAATTTTTTCTTGGACTCCCAGGTTCATGGGGGATAACGGTGTCTTGGAATGGTGTGTAAGTGTGTATAGATGAAAGTGTTTTTCCGGGAGTGTTGTGCCGTGCCGTGTCATGCATCTGACTGGAGCAGCTATCAGAAATGCAGATGAACAGGGGAGACTAAAGACAGGACAAATTTGAAGTGAAGGTGCTGAGGGGCGTGTCGTCTTAGCAGGGGTGTCCCGGGGAATATGAATTATTCATTGTATTGTGTGTGCATACGCCCGCGTCCGCACGCCGTCTTTCACATGGTGGGAGAAAGGCACCCGTCGTGGAGCGGTAACCCTAGTAAACCATGGTCCCTTACCGCATGTGCCGTGTCCTTGATGGGACCAGGGAATCCAGGGGCCTGACCGCATCATTGCTTTTTGCGTTTTGGCAGGGGAGGGAAGCGGGTCTCCGTACACTTGGGGTATTTTCAAAGAGACGAGCACAGTGTCGTTGAGGGAGACCTTTTGACTTTAATCTTGCTCTCCTTTGAAAATTAGGGCTGAGGACCGGGTCGCTTCATTAAAACGTGCTCTGCCCCTCCTGTGTAGCTCCGCCAGAGTGTCGGGCCTCGGAGCGCAGCCGGGCCGGCCCCGAAAATCCCCACACACACACGCACACACTCGCAGGCTGCTGGCAGCATATGAGAAGCAGCTTTTGGGAACACACACACACGCGCTCGAATTTGTCCGATTCCTGTGTGTCCCAGAAGCACTACCTGCTTCATTAGGATGTCAGCAGACTTAGATTCACACGAAATATGGACGATTTGAGGCCTGTAATTATTTTTGTTGGCACCATTTGAGTTCACTGTCCTGAAAGGATGGACATTTTCCCTCGTACATGCGGTTTCTGTGAATTAAAGACTGTAGTCGTGTAATTCTTAATTAGTGCTGGTCCATTTAGTCTCAGCCTGGTGTGAGACTAGTTACAGTGTTTATGCAAAAACCATGAAGATGTGAGCATGGCCTTTGATCATGTGACCTCTAAAGGCCTCCCAGTCGAGGCCACGCGCTATGGGGGGACAGCAGACAGGCTGCCAGCGAGGGGGCAGGAGGAGACTAGACTGTGCCAGGTGACCCCAGAGTGATGAAGGGGCCCTCTGGCTAACAGGCTGGGCAGCGCTTTTCTACCTCCTATATTTCTGATTAGCTACAGAAGGGTTTTAAGCTGCAGAAATGTTTTATGATTTGGATTTTACAGTACACGATCTATGAGATATGATACAGGTCATAAGTTAAAAAAAATAGAATGTAGCCTAATGGTTTATGGATAGGACTTGTTAGATGAGTTAATGAGCATTAGTTCCTGCCCTGATGTTCTGACCAACAGCACTGTCACTGCCCTTTGAGTATCATCGTCTCAGCTGTAAATTTTATCGCAGTTTGTACATTTCGTCTGTGTACCTGGCCCTCTGTTTGTGGATCAGAAACACTGATCTGAAATCAGTTCAGAAACACTATTCCCGTTATCTTATGGAGCAGACTGTTACCCACCCAGATCAGCCCAGGTTTACTCTGAAATACGCTGAAACATAGAGATTTTCTGCAGACCATGAGTAGTGGGTCTGGCTGAGAGCTCTACATAGCTACTCAGTTCCAGGGAGTCACCCCAGTATGACCTATGACCTTACCTTTGTTGTCACAATGACAATTTGCATTTCAGTATTTCCTTCTATATCATCTCAGTACCCCCTTTGGAATGAAGCCTGGGAAAATATGTTCATTTACTCAGTAGTGACCGCGCTCTCAGAGTATTACTGTGTATAGGGGAGGGTGGTTTGTTTGGAGCCCCGAGTTCCTCCCCCGTCAAGCGCAGGCCCTCCTGCAGTACACAGGCGTGTCTTCTGGCTGCCGACCCTGGCCTCATGCTGATGAACACAGGCTTGGAAAATGAGGGGCAGCCTCACTTACTGCAGGTTCATTCTGTGTCCCTCTGAGTGTGGGCTGTTGGGGGTGGCTTCACTGACCCCCAGCTACTGCTTGCACCAGGTCTGACGAGTGACCCTATGGTATCTGAGTTCAGTGTTGGCGTTACCTGCTGTAAACCCATCATCTTCCACAGTATCAGTGTCTGGCATCTGTGATGATGGCAGGCCTGTGCTTCATCACATACGTTCATCAGTAAATGAACATTTGGACTCCGCAGACTGAATTGTTTTCTTGGTAGCGAAATTTTAAACTCAAAAATATAGTTCTAAGAGAAGTAACCAGTGCTGCAAATCCAGAGGTAGAGCAAATGTGAACACTCACAGAGTAGCATCAGTTATTTGTTGCGTTTTCCCAGATTTTGGAAGTCGCTATTTGAAGGCTTAGTTAAGGACAACCCTTCTTTGGAGCCTGCTGTCCCTGTGGGTAAAACCTGGTAAACCTCAGTACCAATTGTCCTGTAACATAGACGGAGCCTGATGTGTAGAGAACGGGCTCCTTAATGCTGTAAATGGGAAACCCAGCCATGGAGGGAAGTGGCTCGTGGGGCACATCCCTGTGCTGTTAGATGGCCGTTTTGGCTGTCAGCAAAAGCTGTGCTCGCCTGCCAACGTCCCGCTCGCTGACGGCTCCCCCTGCAGCTCGCCCGGAGCTCTGCTTTCGCTTGAAGTGTTGATTTCTCCCTGTTCAGTCTTGTTCGTGTGGCACCATCTCCCTCCGGCGGCCCCACCTCCCGGACTGTGTTCTGGGCCTCCTCTGATAACTCTAGTATCTTCATGACCTTGTGACAGAAATTATTTGGTCATTTGTCATCATCCAGACATCTTGCTGGGATGTTGTCATTGCTGATGTCATTTTCTGTGTCGGGGTGTTGTGTTTTTAATTGCATTATAGACAGCCGTTCTCCTGTTTGCTGACACTTTTTTGCACTGATAGTCTTCTCAGACTGCACAACACCCTGGACAAGCTGGCTGGTGTCTGTAAGGCAATATTTAGTATCTTTGTATGTTCATAGCTTTGGAACGGAACTGCACCAATTTATAAGGTGTTTTTCTCCTCTTACGCTATACTCAAATTGTGAGTTTAATTTGTCATATATCATTTTATCAATGGTATTGCAGAAGTTTTTTGTGAGATAATGATAAATGAACAATGATGAATGATTTTTAGGACTGTGTTTGGCCAGTAGCCGCCCTTGTGTTCCCTGGTGGGGGCTGAAAGGTGGGGGGGTGGTTATTATCAGGTGGGGGGGGGTGCCTTCAGGCTCTGCTTGAGGGTCTTCATCCAGATGGTGATTTAAGCTCAGAAGGGCAGAGACAGTGGGAGGTCGTCTCAGCCAGTAATGATAGTCGCCGTGAGCCCTAGTGGGTGGTAGTTAGCCGTGGCCCAGGCGACACTGGGCCTGGTTGGCTCCTCCCTTCTCCCCTTTGGCCCCTCCCCCTCTTTGTATCCCTCTTTGCCTGGTTTTGGCTTCTGTGTTCAGTATGTTATTATCGGATGCTAATCAGGAAGCATGTGGAAGTGGTTTGACTTGGGGCCTTCTGACACTGTTCTTAGCTCTTAAAAAAAAATGATGCTGTGACGTGTCACTCCTGCTCCCCCCCCCCCAGCTGGCTATGACGTCACTTGGAAGAATTTGATTGGCTTTGTTTCTGTGTTCTTTTTTCTGGCCATCTTTCTTAAAAGGTTATTTCTTACGCAGTCCTACATGGACATCAGTTTCACCTCATGGCTGCAACCTGAATTCCTCTCCCTCACAGCTCACTAAATTTGAGCTGCATGGTGCTGTCAGGCTCTCTCCTCGGTTGGTCTCAGAAGTGTGGGATTTTTCATCTTTTTATTTTGGAAGTGACAGACTGCAGGACTGTGAATGTCTGCAGTGCTGGGTGTGTTTTTACACAGCACAGCTAACACCATGCTTCTCTGCTTTCCTTAAATTGACTGGAATTTCTACAGCTGTCCAGTAGAGGTGTTGGTCCTAAATTAATCTGCAATGGATGACCTTGTTTTTAATTGTGCCTTTCTCTGCTGTCTGGTCAATTAAGGTTATTGGCATGATGAACTTGCAATAGAAATGTGTAAACATACCTGTTAAATATTGAAGAAGCATTTTAATTATTTTAGTGAAGGATGTATAACCAGGTTGTAAAAGATCTGACCCTCATTTTATTGACTTTAAATCAATTAGGTGTACATGAGTGCTTTTTAATGAGATGCAGTTTCATTCCCTTTTATCCAGTCTTGCATATTATTTACAATGACAAAAAAATAAAATTGAAACTTTTCAGTATTTATTTGACATGTTTATGTAAAGAAATGTGTACCTGGGTTAAAACTGAATTACACAAGCGCCATCCAGTGGCGAGCTGGTGTTTCTGTCATGGGATGGGGAAACGTTCAAGCTGTGTCAAAGACCTAGTTTGTAATGATGACAGAGCCCCAAATGGACAGAAGTTACCATCCACTTAAATTTTAACTTTTCTTGTTTATTAGTAAACACACAAAACTAGCTTTTAATGACTCACCTGTTGACTTTGTTTTAAAGTAGAGGGTTAGTTCTCAGTATTCAGAAATGGCATGGGGAGTAGTGCTCTTTGGGGTATTCATCTTAAATACTTTAGTGTTTATCTATCCTTTTAAGAAGAGTGCGCCATCTACTGGAAATCTTAAAAGTTGTTTGTCATTTACACTCACTAATCTGCAAAAAGGCTGACACAATTCCATGCTGAGGAATTCAACATTTAAACTGGTTGTAGTTAAATATTGGCAGGTTTTTTTGATGTCATATGAAATCACATTGCTTTTATCATTTTCCATATGCTCATTTGCATATTTAATCAGTTTCAGTATATGTTGAACAGAAGTGGTTGTATAGGAGAAAGTCCTGTTTAAAGACATTAAAGACTCCCTTGACACCACTCCAGTCCCTGCATGTTGTGACAGTCTGGACTGATCATGCCTCCCTCAAGCTGTCAGTTTTCAAATCTCAAGCATTGTATCACTCAAGAATAAATCAGAAAAGCTTCAGGCTCCACCTCCACTACCTGCAAAATGTGGAGCGACATTATAACTTTAATTTAGCAGATGCTTTTATCCAAATCAACATACATTTTTCAGAAAGCAGGGTCAGCTGGTGCATGTTAATTAGGCTTTGCTCAACATTAAATACACTCTGTGGTCTCTGGGATTCGAACCAGCAACCTTCCAATCACATTGGTGTCCCCGGACTGGCTTTTCAGATGCCTCAGTATTTGTGTTAACATCTCTTGGAGAAATGCTTTCCAAACCATGGACACATTCCACAAATACAACTAGAAGGAGGCATGGCTTACAAGGATCAGAAGCGAAGGGCCAGCAAAGGTACCATCAGGAAAGGCTTTCTTCCTGCATACATGCTCAACTCCTTACCTACACACTTTTCAAGAGGTTTTCAAAGATCAGACCAAACCGCACGTTAATCCAGACCCAGCCAGTAATGGACCTTATGAATCAATATGGTTAATGTCAAAAGGCTTAACATGGTTTGAAGTACAAAAACACAGTGTAGAACCACCAGACTTTGCATTTACATAACTCGTTATAATCCTACCCTTCTACCCCCATGAAAGAGAGTCAAAGCGATCAGCGAGCGTTAAACTAGGCTTTAAGTTCCCATTACTATTATATATTGATGTCTGTATCAAAAGTTATTGTTAATTTATTAAAATTGTTCTAGACTTCTGACTTTGAACAATATCTGATGCAGACCTTTGATCAAAAAGTTTGAGAACCCCTGCCCTATACTCCTCTGATCTGGTGATACTATAATATGGTAAAGTGAGAGTTTGACTTAAGTTTGAATAACTGTTATTAAACTCGTCACGTAGTAACTGATGACAAAGACTTGGCAGATAGATGCAGCGGCTGTTTCCTGTAAAGTGGCAGGAAGGTGTCACCCTGAGTTAACTGCCCGACTTGCCTGCTTCTGTTTACGTGAGTCGGACGTCGCTCATTAATTGTGAATGGCGATGACTCCGGGGGTTTGTTGAGGTCTCCGAAAGCAACGCGGTTTGAAGTGTTGCGTCCCCTGCCAGCTCTGCAGCCCCCCCAAACCGCTTGAGCGTTTACATGACAGTAATGTATTCGAGAGTGGCTGTATTATTGCTTTAGGTTAATTTGACATGAGGAGCTTGTCAGGAAGCTGGTGACGTCTCCCTGTATGCACTTTTCTAGGTGTTCTACTAGGCTGGGATGCTGTGTATAAACTACTGTAAAGACAAGCCTGTTTTCTGCATCAGGACTAGTTAGTACTTTGTCATCCTGCTTGCAATTTCATCTCCTTTTCTCCTTTTTTCAGGGCATAGTGGTCACTCCTGTGTTGCTCCTCATATTTGTAAGTATGCCTCCTCCTCGGCTTTCCCAGGGTTCTTTAATAATCTCCTGTCTTGCTAGCAGCTCCTTCTGCCAATGATGCATCTTGCTGAAGGCATCATCCATAATCCCTCACCTCCAGTTGTATTGAACCCCTATTCAACTGTAGTTCCTGACTGACTTGTTCCTGAAAATATCTCCTTAATAAGCACCATTCATGCTCCGATCGATGTGCAGTGTAAATATAAATGATCTTCTCTCGCTTTCTTCCTTTGTCTCCGTTCAGAGTTAATGTCCTTCTCAGTTCTCCCAAGGCCAAAATGCCAAAAAACCTTGTGATTCCCACAGAGCGTTCGTCTGGCTCCGTGAGATGTTAATGTGTACTGCTGCTCAGACCGGCAAACCTGAGATCTGGGATCAGGATTTTGTATTTACAGGCCAATAGTTGTGTTAATGCATCCTAATGGACCTTGACCTATAGGGTAAAACACTCAGGATTTGCCCATGCCAATCTCCCAGCCCCCTTCCAGTATCTTTGTGAGCCTGTCCTGTATATTCTTCTGGTTCTGGAAAGTTCCATGTGACCCGGTGTCTCTCTTCCAGCTGGGCTCCTCTTCCTCAGTGCCATTCTCCTCCATCTTCTCCCAGCTCTTTGTGACTGTGGTGGTTCCGCTGATCGTAGGTCAGGTGAGTCCGGGTCGGGTTCCTTCATTCCTGGGACCATCTGACATTTGGCCATCGACCAACACTCCCCTCCTGAGCTGTAGGTTCAGTCCTGAGGGTGCGCGTGGTGAGGTACTGTCCCAGAAGCAGGCCTTTCCTCGGAGTGCCCCCTGCGGGTCATAAGGCACCCGACGGGACAGCTGCGGCAGTACCTGTCTGCGCTGGTCATTTTGCAGAGTGACGGACAGGAGAGCCCGAGAACGTGGTCAGCGTGCTCCTCGTCCGGCCTCGTCCTGCCCCAGACCAGATTGGCTCTGACAGCCTATATTGGGTGTTTCATATGAAAGAGAATTTTCTGATAAAATCTTAATGAGGCAGAATTCCTCTTAGTGATCTTATTACAGGCTAGCCGTTTTGAACATTTTTCAAAGTGACACGCCCAAACCCTCTGTTTGCAATGAATTAATGATGCAGCCATTGTTGCTAGAGTGTCTCGCATTCTTTAATCAGCACAGCCGAAATGGAAGCTGTTAAAAGGTAGTTTTTAAAGAATCTGAGCAATTATCTGTCACTAACAGGGCTTTGTGTGTGTTGTTAGATCCTGATATTTCCCTGTTGTTTTTTTTTTTTTTTTTTTTTTTTACATTAACATGAATATATCAGGGCTTAAATCTGAATCTGACTTTCCCAAGCAGTGTGAATTAAGTTGTTTGGACTAGACTTTGTTCCCTCTGAAAGCTTGTCTTGGACTGTAACCCACGTCTGAGCAGGCCAGACAGCCATTCTGCTCCGCTGTCTTCTAGCATCTTCATATGGCCTGGATTAATTGTTATTCAAAGTTCCCGTGTCAGTTTTAAATGGTTACTTCTGCCATTCTTTTGCCTTCTGGACATCAGGAGGTGGGTCACCTGAAGGAAATGGGTGGCAAGTCCTACCATTAGTCCACAAAGTTCTGCTTTTTTCACATTTTTATTATTTCTGTGAAAAAAACATCAAACCTGTAGGCCAAAGTTCAGAAACACTGCTACCTCTTGGTGTTGTAGTGTTTATGGGTGGAGCTTAGGTGGTGGGGGCTGTCAGGGGGGTCCATGAGGTACGACACTTACCTTCTCATATTGGCCCTCCAGCAGCGCACCCAGGGTGGCTGGTTAGCAGGTCACCAAGTCTTCGATAAGTTCTGTTGATTAGGCTGCGGGGTGGCGGGGCCAGTTCACCCTCAGGGACATGTGAAAAAGGAGGCGTCGATGCGTACTGATGACGATTTTTGCAACGCAGTCAGCACTACTGAACACGCATGCTTTCCCAAGCCCCCCATGTCCACCAAGGGGTTAAACTCAACTCCCAGCCATGCTCTGGGTCTTGGGCAAGAACATTAGAATATTTAAAAATTTTAAAAAAGAGTTTTCATCAAATATGTAATTATTTTCTGAAGTAACACCTTGAGGGAGCACACTGGTCAGAGGCTAAGCTACGTGAAAGTGAATTAATGAAAGGGCCTTTTCCCTGGAGCCATCTTTCATTTATATACCTGATGTAACCTTAAATAACACTCCTACAAAAAACTGTGCAGGTTCTCTGAGTCACTAGAATATTAATTGATGTAATTGTACTATAAGTTTCTCCCTTATGCACGAGTGAAGTGGTAATCTAAAAACACTGTGTGGCTGGGTGTTTGGCTAGGGTCTGGGGGCCTGCTCGTGTAGCCTTTGTTTATTAAAAACAAATTTGCCCCTCTTCCCTCTCTGCAAGCTTTCTAAAGGTAGAAAAGGTGTTTTTGAAACCCTGAGCCCTGCATCTCTAGGATGGTGTGAGGGCCAGATCGGGGGCTGATTCATCATTTAGTTTCCCACAACACACATGCCCTCACTTTTTAAGCTTGACTTATAATTTAATTAACTTCTGCTGCTCAAATATTAACACGTTCCGCTGATCGCTTTCGATTAGCAACCCTAGTGAAATTCCTTCAGACATCAGCGGGAGGTTTATTTATTTATTGCTGCGCCGAGCTGCGCTGTGAATGTAGATGGGCGTCCCGGTAATTATACGCGCCCATCGGGGGGTGCGGCAGGTGGGGGGAGGAGCCCGGTGGGAGGCTTAATGGGGTCACGGCGGCTACAGCGAGCGTCGCTGTGAGTAACCCAGCCGAAAGCCGGCTGGGGGCTGCGTGCCATCCAGGGGGCCTCATTTTGAGGGGTCCGTGCCGCAGCGCTCCGTAAGTGCTGTTGGGGCCGCTCCCCATCTCCTGGTGGCATCACACCCGCTTGGCTGTCACCACTTGTTTGTCGCGACCCGCTGCCTTCCCCTCCGAGCTGAAGTGGCCCACCCTCACCCCCACCCCAGGTGTTCCGGCGTTTCGTGAAGGACTGGCTGGAGCGAAGGAAGCCCCCATTTGGGGCCATCAGCAGTGCCGTGCTGCTCATCATCATCTACACCACCTTCTGCGACACCTTCTCCAACCCCGGCATCCACCTGGATCGGATCAGCCTGCTGCTGGTGGTTTTCATCAGTAAGTGCCCCCCCCCGCGCCATGCTGGGTCCTCGCTGGGCGTCGCTCCCGACACGGCCCCTTAATCATCGCCGACAGAGATGTAATAGTGATCCCTAGCTATAGGCCATCGGGCTAATTATAAGTCAGCAACTACTTTAATCTTGCTCAGACTCATATTTATTCTTTTATGTATTAACGCAATTCGTTAGCTTTTAGACTCAGTGAGGTCATCTGGGGGGTTAAGGGGACCTCATTTGTACGGTGCGAGCGTGAGACGGGGGTGAATAACGGGAACCATAGCTCACCTGTCTGCGAGTCAGAAATAGCTCGGGTCGGCTGGCCACGCCTGCAGGGGGGCTTACGACGTGGGGAGCCATTCCATTACGCTCCAGGTGCGGGGGGTCTTTATATATAAACAGTCATGTGTGATGATATCTGTGGGAGTTTGTCTCTGTATGCGGCCAGTGTACGGACACGGGTTCGAGGAAGCACCTGCCCTCCTCCCTAGTAATGTGCTTGTCTGTGTATCCTCCAGTCTTCTCCATCCAGCTGGGCTTCATGCTGCTCACCTTCATCTTCACCACCAGGTGAGTGGCGTGGTGAGTAGCCGGCCCGTCCCTTCACGTGGAACGTCACCCGTGTTCCGCGTGTCACGCTCCTCTGTTCCTCTTCCAGGAAGAAGTCGGGATTCACGCCTGCCGACACCGTGGCTGTCATGTTCTGTGCTACACACAAATCTCTCACCTTGGGTATGTTGGGCGCGCCTCTGTGCTACCCTAACTTCCGGGCTTTTCCCTGCCCACTCCTTATTTTCATGAAAGATCATTCCAGCTGTGCTTCTACAGGCAGTGCTTAGCGGTTTGTGTCTAGGGCAGTGAAATGATTTTGTGGGAAGGACCGCACTCCCTGTCCCTGTTTGTAACAGGGCCTTAATGCAGCGAGGTAACTACAGGCTACAGTGCTTCTGAGAAGTGGCTGCATTCTCCTGGTTAAAAACAGCAGACTGTCAGCGTTCCGGGAGAGGCGGGTCTGTGTGACACTTGTCACCCACCTAGAACGGGCTGATGAGAGACCTGCAGTCATTCCATATCCTCCCTCCCTCATTAATAAATAACGCTGATGTGTAAGATGCTACTTTTCCTAACAACAGCTTGGTGTAGAGTTACTCGCGGGATCGACTTGGCGCTACATTCCCAAAAGCTGTCCACACTGGTATTAATATCATATCAATATTTAGATTTATACCAAAAAAGTCACATTTGCCCTCATTTACTACATTTCCAAACTGTAATGTTTTGTCATTTTAATTAACACTTCATTAAGAGAAAGAGAAATTAGTGTCAGCTCTCTATACCAATTTAAATTTTTAAAAGTTTAAAAATTTAAAACTTACTGAGGACGAAATTTATGAAGCTCAGAAATTGCAAAAGGACCCAAGAGATAATTCCCCTCTGCAGTGAGCAGTACGTCCTGACGTGTCTCTGCAGTGAGCAGTACGTCCTGACGTGTCTCTGCAGTGAGCAGTACGTCCTGACGTATCTGTGCAGTGAGCAGTACGTCCTGACGTGCCTGTGCAGTGAGCAGTACGTCCTGACGTGCCTGTGCAGTGAGCAGTACGTCCTGATGTGTCTGTGCAGTGAGCAATACGTCCTGACGTGCCTGTGCAGTGAGTAGTACGTCCTGATGTGTCTGTGCAGTGAGCAGTACGTCCTGACGTGCCTGTGCAGTGAGCAGTACGTCCTGATGTGTCTGTGCACTGTGGGCTGGTTCAGCTGTGTGCCTGTAACTCCCTTTTCACATTTGTGTTTCCATTCTTTCCCGTGCGCAGACGCTTGGCAGCGTTAACAGATATCCCAGCACAGATAAGGGTCTGCACCTTAATGGTGCACCCCTGTCACTCTCCCCCCCCCTTCCACTGAGTGGTAAGCTTGATTCGCAGGGCTGCTGGGGGCGGGGCCTCCCCCGAGAGCCGCAGTCACATGCTGTCTGGCTCCACGGCGACAGCGATCTGCCATTCAGGTCGTCAGATGTGCTGAAGCCCGAGCACATGATGGGTATTTCAGCTAATTTCATCATGGCCCTGTAACAAGGCCTGGTCTGGGGGTGCGGGAGGGGGGCAGGTGTCAGGCTGCGTGAGAGACGGCTTTGTGAGGGTGGGCATCACTTCTGTCAGGATGGCCGTCTATGCTGTGAGGGACGTGTCGCTCTGACACGCCGGCGGGGGTGCTGTGGGGGGGCGAGAGACCCAGAAAGCCAGCACTGCCACTGGGCAACCTGCCTGTGAGCGTCCTGCGACTGCACCGGGGTCTCGCACGGCTCCCGTGCTGTGGCTCCGCACCCTGACCACGTGCTCGTGAGACCGTGCTTCATTCTGGGGGGGGAAGTAGCACTGCCATGTCATCACATTATAACCGACCGTTCCTCCTGTGGATGTCCCCTTTCGCCCCCCCCTGCCCTGTCACTAGACATTAGTACTATAAGTTATATGATGCATTTGATGTACGGCTTTCATTAGTGCTGCACCCAGAATGCCACCTTATTCTATGGCCCTGGGGGTTATGTGGCCGTCCTGTGCGGATGGGGACACGGAGGCTGGGCGCTGGGGGGTGCACAGTACTGGCACAGGGCGTCATGTAACTCATCTGGCTCCAGGGGGCGTCATCTTTAAGCCCCTGGTCGCCATTTTTTTTTTTTTACCAGCGCAGCTCTGGTTAACATCAGGACCCCCCCTCTGGGCTTTTCCCAAAGCCTCTAGGATTAAAAGCCCTTCAGATTACAGCTTGTCCGTTTAGACGGCATGGCTGCACGCGCCTAGAAACCACTGCTGTCCCTACGTCTTGCACTGGAAACCTTAGACTAATTTGAATAATTAATCAGGCAGACCCAGCCGTGTACTGGGCTCGTCTTGTTACTAGTCAAAATGCTGGATAAATCCATCCAAGCCAACCCCCACATGGGCTTTACAAGTGCCAGTAATCAACAGCAGATGTGCTGCCCGTCCGAGGACTGGTCCCGATGCTGTGGATTTGGGCCCAGCCCAAGGCAAAGCTGGAAGTTCATTTTTGATCCGTGTCGGGTTTGTCGGCCCTGGCTCATGTTTTGCACTCTGGCTGGCGCTGCGTCCAGAGGCCGGGCCCGTCGTGATATAAGAAGGACACGGGCTTTAGGGAAGAGGAGGCTAGTGCAGGCTCTGGGCCCAGTGTGATCACAGGTCGCGCTCACATTGAGCTGGACGGTGACACTCGTCATCAGGTCAGGACACATTTTTATCCTGTGGTCAGTTTGCAGAAAATAATCCCTCCGAAGTATCAGGCCCTGAATGAAAGTTGATAATTAACGTAACGTCGGTTAGCCTTATTCGTGACGTTTTAGCAGTACCACAATATCGTTCTGTTGATATGGTTCCTCTCCCTCTGCCTGTGATTAGTTGGTGCTTTTTAGGGCTGGCTGGGTTAGGTTCTTGTCTTACATTCTTGAATTGTGACAGAGGCAGATGAATAATAAAATGAGCTGGAGGTGATGGAGATGGAGATGACACGGTGGCTCCACTGGGGCTTCCTCTGCTTGTTTGCCATCTTTACTGACATCTCATGGCTTTTTAATCACCCAGAAGCCGGGGGGGGGCGGATGTGTTAAAAGCTCACTGCATTAGTGGGATGTGAGGTGCTGGAGTGCTGGGGGACTTGCCGTGGCAGCTCTGGGGCAGTTCACCTTCGGACATTTACCTGCCAGGAAACCACGCCTGCTTACCGTGAAACATGTGGATGGTCTGCAGATTGATGGTGATGGTGCAACTCAGGATGCACTGTGCTCAGCAGAAAACCTTTTATTTATATGTGAGCACATGAACTGTGCAGTGATGGCTATGCATCTGTAACACACTGCTGACAGTCAGTGAAATGTGCAGGTTTGTCCTGTAGTATAACTGTCTGAAGTGGGGTGTCAATCTCAGTCGGTGACGTACTTTTGGTGTCAGATTCTCTGTCTAGTGTCTCCCTCCTGGGGAAATGCTTCACATACCTGCTACAGGGAACTTCACCTCTGCTTGCAGCTGGATGGATGGATTTAGCTATATAACATGCATGTATTTACAGTATATGTTATTTTTATATTATATGTTATTCTGCATTCAGCCATGACATGCATATTGGAGATCTTTCATCTACACTTTCAGCCCCACCTACCCTCGTCTGTCAGAGTCGTGCTTCACAGTTCATGTGAGAGTCACAGTGGTGCCAGTCTGTGACATGGCACAGGATGGGGTACACCCCTGATGAACTGCCAGTCCATCACATGGGAAAAGGCCGGGGTACACCCTAGATGAGATGCCAGTCCTTCACAGTGCAGGGCACATTAATCACAAATTCAGTCAAACATTTTCTAAACGCTTAAATAACTCTCTGTGCTGTCAGGTATCCCCATGCTGAACATTGTGTTTGAGGGCTTTGAGCACCTCTCCCTGATCTCCGTACCCCTGCTGATCTACCACCCCGCCCAGATCCTCCTGGGTAGCATCCTCGTGCCGACCATCAAGTCCTGGATGGTGACCAGGCAGAGGGTAAGAGCCACCGCCGCGCCCTCTGTGCGATGGGAGCATCACCCGGCATGTGAATCACGCCCCCTCGCGTCATTCAGCCTGGTCGTAGTATGAATCAGCATCCGGGTCCCGAGGTCTGATGGGTGGCATGTTTTAAAAATTTAAGTTTTGATTGTATATTTATTCATTACCGGAGTGAAGCCTCATTCACAGTTTTGGTCCATGTTTGAATGGACGGGCTTCCCGTTTAGGTATGTTGAGCAGCTGGTAGTGTTGGGATAAAGCTGTGATCAGTCAGGAATTCTACCTGTTTGTTAAATTTAGTTAGTGGAGCACACAACATAATACTGCTTTAGCATACTATGGTTAGTATAGTTCATTGCAATAAGCACTGAAGTGGCAGTGAAGTAAGGAACAGCTCAGCAGCCATAACATCTGTTAAAAGAGGAGATATTGTGGATAAAGTAAAAGGACATCAGCGGTGTGGTGGTACTTTTTGCAATTAAAAGCTTGCCACGTTTATTAAACATAAGGATAGCCAAATTTATACACACAACTTTAGGGTGTCACAAAAACGCATCTCATTAATATCTTAGACACACTACTAATCTTACCAAATTGTGGGTATAAATAAATGTCCATATAGTACCAAAACACTGGCATCCAGCCAAATGTCTTGCATATCATCAAAAGCTCTGGTGATTATTGCACATGCATGATAAAATATCAACATGATATCTCCCAGCCCTAGCTGTGACATGCCGCAGGGGTTAGTCAGGATTGCAGCTGCGATGTGGAACAGAGATTAGTCTGGAATTACAGCAGTGACATGGCACAGAGATTAGTCTGGGATTACAGCAGTGACATGGCACAGAGATTAGTCTGGGATTACAGCAGTGACATGGCACAGAGTTTAGT
>JAODKM010000016.1:4914576-4924979 GCA_026780845.1 Petrocephalus sullivani | reverse complement strand
ATCTCTGCCCGTCTCCTCCAGGGCCCGGCGGGGCTGATCTCTGCCCGTATCCTCCACGGCCCGGCGGGGGTGAGCTCTGCCCGGATCCTCCAGGGCCCGGCCGGCCTGTGCTCGGCCTGTCTCCTCCCCGGCCCGCCCCGGCCGCGTGCCGTTTCTCTCTGCTGCTCTCTGTAAAGATAACCGTGTAATTTAGTTAGCAGTCATTAGTGTACCCAGTTTGTTCAATATATGTGACTATTTACTGGAGTTCTGGGAAATTAAGCCGTCCGCCCACTACGGAGTGCCGTCCTTCCGGCGGGGTGGAAGGGGGCCACGAGGCGGGTGCTTTCTGAGGGTGCGGCACTGGGCGTCGGGGAAGGACCCTGCAGGGTCGCGCAATCACCTGCTCGAAGGCCTGATACAGACCCGGCAGGACCATGGATTCTGGTTTAGACGTGAGCAGAGCTGGTTGCCTGCACGTGTCACAGGAGACGCTCGGACAGCGGAGGCCTTAGGATCAGCCTCCTCGTGTATGATGCCCCGGACTGAAGGACTTTCATTCATAGTGTCACTTTCAATACTGGGTTATTACCCAAGAGACTTCAAACATCCATACGGGATATTTAAGTAAGGAAACTATTGTATTTCAGTAATTTATTTTGCATGAATTAATACCCCAAGCCACTGATGGCTGCAAGACAAAGATAGCAAGGATTCTGGGGGAAGTTACCTAAGCAGTATCATAAGATCGGGGGTTCTGAGAGGCACGTGCATCCAGGTGTTTGGTGTTTTATATACTTACACGCACATGTGGAGCATAAGTAACGTAGGAGTGCGGTTCAGGCCTGGCTGATCACATTAATTCACACTGTTTCTGAATGTGGATTAGCGTGAATCCCGGTGCTGGGTTAATTGAAGCTGCTGCCATTCGTCCTGCGTTAACCAGGCCCCGTGTTCAGTGCCCCCCCCCCTTCCTCTCCCCGGACTGCAGAGATAGGAGTCTCTGCCTTCTACTGGCTGCCGTTGGCCGCCTCAGGCCCTTCCTACCCAATCGGATAACTCCCTCTTCAGAAAGATGTTTAGCCCCTCCTCCCAATGTCTCCTCGTACCCCTGGCCGAGGCCCGGAGCTCTCCGTCCACACGGACAGTGGCTGTGAACCACCAAACGCTCTTTGTGGTTTTCCTCCCTCGCTTTCTGAAATTCCTGCCACTCTCTCGCCATGAGGCTCTGTGGAAAACCTGGAGCCTGAAGTATGAGTCACATAGGGCTGTCCTTCGGGGGCTCTCTGCCTGGTTGGTCGTTAAGCACAAACTCTCCCCCCTGCTGGCATGCTTCTTTGTTACACGCACACACACACGGGCAATAGGGTGCATGGAGTGGGGCTGGGCTGGGGGGGTGTGGTGTCAGACGAGCCCCCCACGGGATTCAGTACACCCTCGCTGGAGGATGGTGACCTTGAGGCCATGCCAGTCATTCCATATAGAGGCCACGGCACCGGAAAACCTCCAACCTCCGTTCTCAGCCCGCGGTTCTGGCCCGCGAGGCTGTATCCCACGCGATTGGCGCAGGGCTGGTACGCAGCGGCCTTATTGGCCCAGGGGACAGCTTTCGTTACGTGGGCGCAGGCGGTGGCCGTTGTTCAGGCCACCACGGCGGTAATGGCCGCCCGGGGTCACAGCCGACCCCGGTGCCAGATGTACGGTGACCGCCGTGATCCCCGCAGGTCACAGGTCCCGTTGCCCGGCAACTGGCTTCTCTTCTTCATTGAGACTCGGAAGAAGGCTGTGTCGGGGCCCGGATTCGGGAGGGCGGTGAGACGATGACGTCATGCCCGCGTTGCCGGGCCTCGTCACAGTCGCTGCTCGGGCAGGTTTCCGTATCTGCGGCCGAGCTTCATGGGAAGTAAGAGCCGTGGCTGAGCCCAGCCTCTCTGCCTCTGGATGCTAATATTTATAGGCCATCGGTAATATTTCCCCCCTCCGTCCTCCCTTGTCTGGCAAGCTGGATTGTTTTGCTTATGAATATTGATACATGAAGTGTATATTAATGACCCCCAGCGACCCTGCCCCTATCCTCCCATATTAATGACCCTGCCCCATCCTCATTGGCTCCCTGGTGGCATCTTCAGCTTCATGAATATTAATCTTGCTTTGTAACCTCCATTACCCTAATCTCGCCGTCTCGCCTCCCAGAAGGGCCCGTCACCATGGTAACCCCTTTTACGAAACTCCTTTAAACCCTGAGAAAAATATGGTTGAAAGGAAACGTGGAGAGCGAAATGTTCTCCAAAAGCCGTGGCATGCAAATGGGAGCGTGGGGCGGCGCGGGGAAGTGCGCGTGATGTTCCAGGCGCCCGCGTGCGGGATCGCATTCCCAAGCTGGACATGCGTCAGACCCATTCTGCTGTCACATACATAAATGTTAGATATAAAAATGGAAACATAAATAGTTGAATATGTTGTTTGCAATAGAAATCTCTACCAACCTAGGTCTTCTTCTTCTTCTTATAATTATTATTAATAATAATTATAATAAGAACGATAACACGTACTGGACAGTATTTGCCATAATTTATGCTGCGGCAATGCAATGCAGTATTGACCTCTCATGTGATAAATGTGATAAGAACCGTGTAGAAATGTTAGCATTTGGGGTTTAGGGTAACTTTGAAGAGTGATTTTGGTGTATAGGTATATATATATAAATGACTTACAAGCATATATGAAAGACATTGCTCACTTGTTCCTGCCCTTGACTTGCAGATCTGGAAGGAACCGAGGATGGCGAGGCGGAGCCTGTGAGAGGCGGGAGCTGGTTTGGCACCGCCTCCAACTCGCCTTCTGAGTCATCCTGTGCTGGGCTGCAGGATGACTCCCAGCCGTCTCCTGAAGGGGGCCCTCTGGAGCAGGACACCTCGGGGGAGAGCTCTTTGGGCTGCCCCACGCCTGTGCCCCGGGGCTCCCTGGACCACCTGGGGCTGGACTCTGACTCTTTGCATGGGGGGAGCTTCACGGTCCAGGACGCCCTGTCCTCCGTGGTGTCCTCACTCTATGGGGACCACTGCCAAGCACTGGGGGCGCCACTGAGTAGTAACCTGAGGCGTCTCCTGGAAGCCGGCTCCCTGCGGCTGGAGATGGGCCAGCTGGCCGAGCGCGACGGGGCCCCCGACTCCTCCTCCCTGTCGCCGTCTTCCCATCATGCCCAGCAGCTGAGCGCTCTGGCTCGCAAACTTGCCAAGAGCTCCGCCTCCATGTCGGCTTCGCCCGCCCCCTCAGCCTCAGTCAGCACCGTCAAACGGGAGCTTTGCGAACCCTTTGCTGGTGCCAATGGTAACAGCTTCACTTGGGTGGGTGGGGCAGAGGCGTGGCTTCCTGCTGCTAGCTCCACCCCCGGAGCTGGCAGCCTATCCCCGGATTCTGCCATCCAGAAGCTGAAGGCTGCAGCCAATGCCGTGCGGCAGGACAAAAGTGCCGGCGTGTCCTTGGCTGCTTCATCCTCCTCCTCCTCGTCCTCCTCCTCCGGGGTTATCGGTGGGGTCAGGGCAGACGAGCCGGCCCGCTTTGATGCCTTCCCTGGCCCGTTCAGCTCCCAGTCAGCCAGCTCCACCCTGGCGGCTTTGTCCAAGAAGGTGAGCGAGCGGGGGCTCCAGCAGGGGGAGCCGTCCCCCAACTGCTCCTTCTTCTCGCTGGTTTCCATGACGCCGTCGGCAGCACTGCTGAAGGAGGTGGCAGCCCGGGCAGCTGAGAACCTCCTGGGCTGCCCGCGGGAGCAGGTGCCGGCGGCAGGATCTCCGGGGGACAGCGAACCCCTGGCAGACAGGAAGCAGAAGCCGCCCGCGGCCAGGCGCAGCGCCGATCCGCCGTCGTCCCCCCCGAAGGAGGTGAAAGCCAGCGGTCAGGAAGGTACCGTATGGGGCGGAGCTCCGTTAGCCAGAGCAATCTCTGAACCTCAGTTCCCAGCCCGTTTCCAGACTGAATATTTATCTTTGTGTGAAATGCTTGGTGTCACCAACATTACAGAGTAAATAAAATCACTCTTCACACGAGTGGCCGCAGACTCCCGGAGTGAAACTCCAGCACTTAGTATCACGCACACAAAGGGCTTTTACGGCTGTCGGGCCGAACAGCAGTGAATTGTGGGAAATTTAGTCGCGAGCTGATGAATGTTCCACACTTCCACTGATTATAGACCATTGCCCTCGCGATTAGGGTCGTAAATTTGTGAATCCTCACTTTGGACTGCCGGAAGCTTCCGGAAACTGTGACGTAGCGCGGGGGACGACCTATAGACCATCTGGGAGTCCTGTATCTCCAAAGTGAACCTCCTATTCACTGGCTTACTGCACGGCCCGGTGCAACCCGGTGGCTGACCAGGAAAGCATTAGGAGACAATGAGCCCCAGAAAAAAATGATATAGAAATGCGTCAGGAAAGAAGCGAGAGGGATGTTGACTTGCATATTACAGCGGTTACTAGCTGGGTTTGTGCAGCCATCGCGGTAGAAAGCCCTGCGCTTCTCTGCTTTGTAAGCTGCTGTGGTTCTGACTGACAGAACCGTAAGGTCCCCCCATAGACCCAAGGACCAGGGATTGCAGAACTTCCTAGGTTAGGACGGGTCTGACGCTCAGGGGGAGTCCATTTCTGTGCTTTATGTGTCTTTATGTACTAAAAGGTGACTTATGCTGTATTTATACAGATTATGAATGTCAAAATGCTTTTACAACTTCAGAAAAAAAAATCAGAAAATGTGTGGGTGAGATCAGTACATGAGGATCTGTGACGTTTATGTGGAGAGCCATCTTCTGTAGCTCTTCAGCGCAAGGCTTCCCGTGTTTTTATTATTACTGTTGTTGTTTGTTATTAATATGATGATGATCATCATTATTATTGCTATAATAAATTAGTGACGGCCTGCCTGGAGGGAGGGGTGTCCCGTTGTCCTGCCTGGAGGGAGGGGTGTCCCGTTGTCCTGCCTGGAGAGAGGGGTGTCCCGTTGTCCTGCCTGGAGGGAGGGGTGTCCCGTTGTCCTGCCTGGAGAGAGGGGTGTCCCGTTGTCTTGCCTGGAGGGAGGGGTGTCCCGTTGTCCTGCCTGGAGGGAGGGGTGTCCCGATGTCCAGCTTGGAGGGAGGGGTGTTCTGTTGTCCTGCCTGGAGGGAGGGGTGTCCCCTTGTCCTGCCTGGAGGGAGGGGTGTCCCATTGTCCTGCCTGGAGGGAGGGGTGTCCCGTTGTCCTGCCTGGAGGGAGGGGTGTCCCGTTGTCCTGCTTGGAGGGAGGGGTGTCCCGTTGTCCTGCCTGGAGGGAGGCAGTCCCGTTGTCCTGCTTGGAGGGAGGGGTGTCCCGTTGTCCTGCCTGGAGGGAGGGGTGTCCCCTTGTCCCGCCTGGAGAAAGGGGTGTCCCGTTGCTCTGCCTGGACGGAGGGGTGTCCCCTTGTTCTGCCTGGAGGGAGGCGGTCCCGTTGTCCTGCCTGGAGGGAGGGGTGTCCCGTTGTCCTGCCTGGAGGGAGGGGTGTCCCTTTGTCCTGCTTGGAGGGAGGGGTGTCCCGTTGTCCTGCTTGGAGGGAGTGGTGTCCCCTTGTCCTGCCTGGAGGGAGGCTGTCCCGTTCCCAAGCTGCTCCCTGCTCACCCCCCACTGCAGCACAGTGCCGGCTGCAGGACGGGCAGAGGCTGACCAGGGTCGCTTTGGGGGGGTTTTAGGAGTTTTTATGGTGGGGCATAAGTGGGGCAATAATTTATACTGAAGGGCCAAGTTAGTCAGTGTGTGATGGGAGAGGCACTCGGGGGCCAATCAGCTTTCAGCTGTCCCTGTGGCCCAGTCCCTGTATATTCCACTGGGATTTTCCAGAACCCGTACAGCCCCCCCACGCCACTGTGTTTCTGCTCTCTCGCCAGCGCCCCCTGAGGACGGGGGCAAGCCCTTCCAGTGCCCCGTGTGCGGCCTGGTCATCAAGCGGAAGAGCTACTGGAAGCGGCACATGGTGATCCACACGGGCCTGAAGAGCCACCAGTGCCCGCTGTGCCCGTTCCGCTGTGCCCGCAAAGACAATCTCAAGTCCCACATGAAGGTAGGGGCCGGGGCAGAGGGCAGGCGGGGTGGAGGGCCATGGGGGTGGAGGGCCAGGGGAGTGGAGGCCCACCGAGGTGGAGGGCCACACGGCTGAAGGCCCCGGGAGCTCACCGGCTGCTTCCGCTGCAGGTCCACCAGCACCAGGACCGGGGCGAGACCTTCCAGTGCCCGCTGTGCCCATTCGCCTCCTCGCGCCACTTCAGCCTGAAGCTGCACATGCGCTGCCATCAGCACCTCCCGCGCACGGAGCTGCAGGTGAAGCAGGAGGTGGCCAGCGACGGCGAGAGCAAGGAGGCCTGCATCTCCCCGGCCTCGGCGGACGGCGACCACGTGTGGGTCAAGGAGGAGCCCCAGGAGAGCCATGTGTCGGGGGCGTCGCCCTTCGGCTTCTGCACCCCCCCGGACCAGGCCGCTCCGAAGTCAGGCCCCCCCACGCCCCTACCCCCCCTGTTTGGCCCAGACATCACTACCAAGTTCGCCTCCGACCTGCTTATCAAGCTCTCAGGTAACTAGGGTCTTAACGAGCAAACGAGCAGCTGAGTAGCGTTGTTCCCGGAAGCGGTGCGATCACCCGCGAGCCCCCCCGGCGCGGCTGGGGCGGAGCCACGGCTATCCCACACAGCGCTGCGTAATTAGACCATTAGGAAGTAGAACATTAGATTAATTACACAGCCATGCATAATTCATAATTAAAGATGAATCTGTAATTTAGGATAATTTAAGATTATTAGCCTCTGTGGTGTCCCCCTCACCCCCTCCCCTCAAGCTGCTGTCCTGAAGGCATTAGGACCCCACATTCGCACCTGTGTAGCCCCCTGGCGTGATGACCGCTCACTTGCACGTCTCCCGGCCTCTACGGGGGTGTCAGCATGGTTTAAAACGACAGGCAGGGCAGGGGTGGGCGGGCGCGAAGCCTGCGTCCGCCGCGTGCGGGGCATGTCAAGGTGAGAGGAACTGCTACGGACCCAGGAGGCTCAGAGACAAAGACCGAAAGCGGATCACTGAAGTGCCATCTGCCTTGCCCGTCCTTTCGTCCCTGGCTAGGCCTCGCCTCTCTGTCCTCCAACGGGGTCCTGAGCGGAGCAGCGCCTTCACGCGTGCGCTCGAGTGGCCGGGTCGTTCACAGAACCCACACCATTCTTCTGGGAACTGGGTGCACTGCAGCGAGAAACGCAGGCCGAAGCCATTGGCCTGTCGCTCGCCTGCGTTCTCCCGCCTCCCATTGGCCATTTCGTTGGTTGGCGGTGATTGACGGTCCCCTGTAGTCCCACCCACCCCCGGTGCTCAGAGCACCATTCTTGTTGTGCATGCAGATGGTGAGCATATAGTCGTGGAGCACAGAGGGACAGGGCGAGAGACACACCCCCCCCACTCCCAGTCCACATTTTTCGGAAGGTGCTGTCTGTAGGGCGCTGCATTTCGGAGGCAGGTTACCATCCAGGCCTTCGCTGGCTGCCGGCGTTTGGCTGGCTGGCCCAGAGCCTTCTACGTAACCGGAGCTCCTTTTCTGCAGGGGGGGTTAATCAAGCTGTCTGACAGCGGCCGAGGCACCGGATGAGAGGCAGTGGGGGCGCCCTGCCCACATGGGGGGGCGAGACAGAAAAGAGCCCCGATCGGCTGGTTGAGCGACCCACTTACGGGAGGTAAGGTTGGGCCGGTCCCGTAGACGGCACTAAGCGCTCTCTCAGCGTCCCCGCCGAATGGCGTGGCCCCCCACAGGGGCGGCCTCCTGCGAGGGGAAGGGCGGCCTTCTGCGAGGGGAAGGGGGCCTTCTGCGAGGGGAAGGGGGCCTTCTGCGAGCTCGGGGCCGCCGGCGCTTCATGGATCCGCCTGATGAATAATTCAACGGCGGAGCGCGGAGCCTTCCGACGGAAATGGCTGCTATTTATGGCGGTGGCACAGAGGTCGGGGAGCGGGGTGACTTTGTGTAGCTCGTATTTTTGAGCTGTTTTGCTCGTGTCCCCCGGACCCCGGAGAGGGGAGCAGCGCTGTCCTGGAGCACACGGCTGCCCGTGCCTGTCTGCCGCTACACGCCGGAACACGCTTTTAATTAGAGGACGACCTTGCAGGTGCCGCCCGGGTTATACTTAGCCTCCCCGCCGACACCTGACAGCGTGACATTTCCAGCTGGCGTCCCCGGGCCCCCGCGCCACGCTAACATGAAGGTCGTTCCTCTGCTGGCACCCCCCCGGGTCCTCGGTGAGACCCTGCGCGACGCTGCCGACGCCAGCCCCACCTCCCACCCCTCCTGGGGGGGGGGGCGTCAAGACGCTCGTCGTCATTAATCACCAGCGGGACTCGGCGCGGGCTGGTGACATGGCACGCAGGAGGTGAGCGCGGGAGCAGGCCGCGGCGGTGGCCCCGGGTGGCCCCTGCACGTCGCTCAGCCCCAGGGCCCCCCAGGCGGAGCCAGCAAGCACCTGCGGTGGACACGGGCGCAGCCGCCAGCGCTTTGTGCCGCTTTCCGGAGGAGGATGGTGGCTCTGCATTTTTAATTATCTGTTCCTTGTCTGGGACCAATGAAACGTGACCCATTTTTCCCACGGCCTTTGTAAACACGGGAAATGCACCAGAGCGAGCTGCTGCAGTGCATTGTGGGAGCCCCAGCTATGAGAATGGGCATGATGGAGCACCATGTGGGCGGGTATTTCATTTAGCCCTCCATTAGGCACCTGACCCCCCCACGCCCACCCCCATATTGGTGCTTTCAGGGCTGTGGTCGCTCTTCCCGTCCTTTTTCTGAAGAAGAACCTTTTTCTGAGGGCCACTCGTAAATGCCAAAACCACTTCCAAAACAACCAATGAAGTGTTTGGAAGCCCGTAAATTCACTGTCCTGTCTTGGGGGGCGAGGTCTGGCATTGGTGCTGTAACCCTACCCCCCCCCCCCACCCCGCACCAGCTCCACCCACTTCTGTGGTAATTGTGTAAATTATGAGTGGTGTTGCTTTGAAGGCTGAGGCCTGGGCCACTCCGTGTGTAGCTGGTCCCCAGGTCCAGGCGTGCTGCTATGCCTCGCCGCTACCAGCTAACAGCTGGATGGGGTCTATTTTTCCCAGGATGCCGAGCTGCTGACAGATCGCGGTCCAGATCACGGTCCTTCTGCACTGAGCATGTGGATGCTGAACAGTCGCTTCGTTTTCCTGAGGCCCGTGGCGGGCCCTGAGGCCTGGCTGCTCTCCTCTCTCTCTCTCCCCCTCTCCCTCTGTCCTCCATCCCCCTCTCTCCTCTTTCTCTTTCCTGCTCTCTCTCTCTCTCCCTCTCTGCTCTCTCTCCCCCTCTCTCTGTCTCCTGCTCTCTCCCTCCTCCCTCTGTCCTCTCTCCCCCTCGCTCTCTTTCACTCCCTCTCTATCTTCTTTCTTTCTGTAAGTGGAGTAGAGATTGACTGACGCCCCCCTCCCCTCCCCTCCCCTCTCTTCCCCTCTCCACAGCTGCAAACCAGAAGGAGGCTCAGAAATCCAGGCTTTTTGTGAAGCAGGAGGAGGAGGAGGTGCGGTCGGAAGGGGAATCGAGTCCTTGTCCGGCCCTTGGGCAGCCAGGCCAGCCCTTCCGCCAGGCTGACGGGGGCTTCCTGTGCAAGGACATGGGTGTCAAGGTGGCATCCGAATTCCTCATGAGGCTCTCTGGTAGGAGTCTGTGGCTCCTGGCTCGTCGTCTGTCTGTGGGGGAGCCAAGCCTCCTGTCATATTGGGGTGTTTGGGGGGCTATGTGTGCGAGTGTGGCCTGGCAGAGCCGCGTCTCCCCAGGATGTCCTCCCTGTGTACATGCTGCCCTGCCCCCCCACACACACCCCCTATGCTCACCGGACCTCCTTTCTTCCACATTACCTGACCCTGGTGCCTGTCAGTCGTCAGTGGGGGTGGCGTTATCTCTGGGGAAGCCAGGCCCCACATTAGGACCCCTGTCTCTCCACATTAAGTGGCAAGGATGTTATATCCCTGGACCTGGGGTGTGACCGCCATGGCCCCCAGTCCTCTCTAGGAGGCCTGCCGCGGCCCCGGGCTGCCATCGGCACGTCACCTCGTTTGGCACGGCCCGCGAATACTCCCTCCCCCACCTGCCCCCTCCCTGTGTCTCTCACTGCACAGATTATCCGTCTGACCTGCGGATGGAGGGCTTGGGACCGCATGGCGGGGATGAGACTGTGTGCATCTGTATGCATGTGTGCTTGTATATGCGCAGGCATGCGTTTGTCTGCATTTGTATGCACATGCATGTGTGTCTGTTTGTATGTCTGTGCATGTCTCTGTGTATATGCATGTGCCTGTGTGTAAATATATATATATATGTGTGTGTGTGTGTGTGTGACTACATGTGCATGCATGCATGTGTCTGCGTGTGCATGTGTGTGTGCATCTGCATGT
>JAODKM010000016.1:4854598-4864715 GCA_026780845.1 Petrocephalus sullivani | reverse complement strand
CGTGCAGTGCATAGGTCCGTTGTGTGTTCTCTTCGTGCAGTGCATAGGTCCGTTGTGTGTTCTCTTCGTGCAGTGCATAGGTCCGTTGTGTGTTCTCTTCGTGCAGTGCAGAACCTTCGGCTCTTATTCTGCACAGTTTGAGGACAAAAATAAACATGCAGTGTCTGCAAGCTGGTATTGCTATGACTGTCATACGCACGTTCATTGATTTCAGATTTACATTACTGGGAGAAAGTTACAGTTTTGTGAGAGGATGCCCATTTTGGGGATGTAACCACCTGTAACACCTTAATACGCCCCATTTGGTAACTGGGATTAGAGTTTGGTAATTGCGTGGCTTCTGTCTCAGGAAAATGATGGAAAGGCCTGTTAAAAATGATGGAGCTGCTCTTAATCCAGGGAAAAGCCCCTGTTTGCTTCCTTTAGGGATGAGCTTTATTGCTGACACATACTTTTTCTCCTCCTCCATTGTGCCCCCTGCAGGCGTACATGCACCCCATGTGGATGCCGCATTCCTACATATACCCCCTGTACCAGGCCTACCTGAGTGCCTGCGCCATGCAGACCAAGCCCCTGCCCCCATCTCCCTACGTGACACCCTGGCTGGCGGACGCCCCGGGGCCTGTCCTTCACATGAACTCCGTACAGGAAGCCTACGGCCAGGTGCCTTTCAGCCAGGCGGGTGGCAGGTCCTTGGGCCAGGTGGAGCCGCTGCACTGCCCTGTCCACCCTGGAGCTGGCCTGGGTGTGGAGGTGCCACCTCCCAGGCACTCGGACCTCTGCCTGGGCTCCGAGGGCCGGCCAACCCTGGGGTACAGCCCACAGTCCGGCCTCCATCTGGCCCCCCGTATAGGGAGCGTACCTTGGTCCCGCCAGGCTATATATGCGCCAGCGCCCGCCCCGCAGTTCGCTCCCCAGTTCCTGGCCTCCCCTCCATACCCGCCTGTCTTGCCAGGATACCCCATTCAGAGGTTACCCGCCGCCAACCCAAGCAGAACTGAGCTGGCCAACACCGCCGGGCCTCCTGCCATCAAGATGGCCGGTCAGTCTGGCACCGACGGGACGGGCTCCTCCACTCCATCTTCTGGGCTCGAGCAGTCTGTGGAGCGGGCCGCCACGCCGGGCGCGGACATGTCCTCGCAGGCCGGCGGTGCGGTGGATCCGGTCTCATCGCGTGAGGGCTGCGTGGTTGGAGAGCTTGAACAGGCTGCGTCTCAGGCAGCGCCTGTGGCTGAGAGAGACCGTGCCCTGGGAGAAGTCGTCCTCGGCCCGGGGGGTGACCGCGTGCCTGGAGCCACGGCAGAGTGTCCCAGAGGGAGCGTGAGGGCGGCCTACAGCACGGGGTACCCTCGCAGGGAGGAGGGTGACGCTGATGGAGTGGCTATGAGGAATGGTAGGTCCTATTACAGCACCCCCTACAGGGGGCGGAGAAGTTACGACGACGGCGGCCAAGGCTTCAGGGAGAGGGGCTGGAGGGGCAGGGGGGCGTACCGTGGTCGCCGAGGCCTGGATAACCGGCGGGAGTACAGCTACAAGGAGAGAAGGCCAGGGGAGACCTACCCCGCTGCCAACGACAAGGGACAGTGTCGCGGCAGGGGCAGGGGCTACAGCCAATACCACGGCGGCAGAGATGCTGGCTACGCCGGCAACGGCCAGAGAGACCTCACCTACGCCGGCAACGGCCAGTGAGACCTCACCTACGTCGACCCCTGAAGCTCTCTGGGGCTTATCACTTTGATTCTGAGTTTTTTGTTTTTTTTTGTTTTTTTTTTTTTAAATGCTTTTGGTTGTGGGATTTTTTTGTTTTATTCCAGCTTGGAGTTTCTCGTTTCAGGTGTGGAGCGATTTGTTGCTGTATATGGGCGAGAATATTCTCTTGGCTCCTGACATCTGAATACAGGAAAAAAAAAATCTGCTTGGAAAGCTTGTCCCCATCTGTGCTCCTATTAAATTAAATAAAATTTGGATATTAAAAGCCAAAGACGAATTTTACTCGCATTGCTTTATATATTTTGATTTAAAGTATTTGGCCCCAGGAAATAAATGTTGAAGATTGTCTGGCTGCCCACTTTTTTTAACGGACTGTCCTTGGACTCTGAATGGGGTGAGCTGATTTTGTGGGTCTCGCTGTCTGAATGCCTTCACAGCTGGACGTGTAGCTCCTTGTAATGGTTGAACTAAACACGCTACTCAGAAAGAGAACTGATTTTTTTTTTTTTTTTTACTATGAGACATGAAATTGACCATTATAATATACTCTGCTGGAACTGTTAAAGTGTATTTATGGTTTGTTAAATCCTTGTAATATTTTGCACAGAATTCAGTTGTAATAGTTGACTTACTTCCTCTTCTTCTGGAGATTGGCTGGTGTTGGACCAGCTCTGCCTTCTTCCTCTACTACCTCTGCCTGACTGGATTATGCAGCCGGCCTTAATTCCCAGTACTACACAGTGTAAATGTAACTGAGGCTGCAAATATCGAATTAAGTATTTAATGAAAATCCCATTTATTTGACTGTCACACCAGTAGTGCAGTTATGCCTATTTTAATTTATACACGTACTCCAAAGCACCATTATTGCTGCTGCAAATAAAAAAATATTTTTTTTTATGCCCAGGGACTGTTCTGCGGCAACATTTCGAGAGCATACATGTAACACTCCGATCCAGTAGAGGGCACCAGCGGCAAGTGCTTTCAAGCTTTTTCTGTTTTGCACTATATCAGCCGTAATTCTCACAGTGCCTATGCGACGTGTTACATTCCCCATATAATTCTGATGGGGGGGGTCTTAGGTTTGCTGCGAATTCTGGTGATGCTCTGGCTTTGCGCCTTCACACAGAGTGTCCTGCTCGCTGGTGCAGTTCTATAAGAACACGACTGCAGGTCTTCGCTGAGGCCGAGCTGCTGTGGGCAGCACTGTAGGCAGACGGGGGGCGGAGCTCCTAACGCTATGTTTACACTGGTATCTCGTTCATGGTTTTAGTTTTTCACTTTCTGCATGTCTGCTGTGTCTCCTCATTTCTGTGCCCTTTAACACACACACACATCGAAGACACTTTATACTGTTTGAAAGTAGTCGAAGGTCCAGGGTGTTTAATTATGAAAGTTCGATTTCTGGATTTTTTTTTTTTTTGCTGTTTGTTACCGATTTGTGCCTGAGGTTTGTTAGAATGAGGTGAAGCGTATTTGCTGAAAAGAATAAAGGTGTGTTACTCTGATGGCCTCTGTCACCTATCTGTCCAGTACCAACACACCTGGCTCTCCAAAACCGCAACCTGCAGATGGTGCAGAAAAAGAATTTTTATAATCTGATGGAACTCACATTTGGAAAATAATGGTCAAGAAAGAATTCACAAAGGTTTCACAAAGATATATTCAGTACATCGTTTTCTAGATACATACCTTGGGATGGATTACAGTAAGATTTTTAACCCGACTGCAGAAACAAAACGACTTTACTAAAAACAGTGATGATGTTGCTCAGAGAGGCACAGTGTGCAAATACTAACAGTCCCCCTGACGGTTGTTTTGGTGGCCCGTCCAGCAGCAACATGGGGACTGTAAACCATCAGCAGTATTGGTCCCAGTGGAAGACAAGCAGCTTGTTCGGAAACACAGCAATACCACTCTGGTCCAGGCCAGTCATTCAGACAAAATGAGTTCCAATCTCTCCTGAACGTGACCAGCAGCTGCACTTGTTCATTCCAGTCAGCTGCATCTGGCTTGTACCATAAGGAGCACCGCAAGCTAACAGTAGCAGTGCCCCATAATGGACCCGTGTACACTGCCCAGGACTGCTTACGCATTAGACCTAGTCCACTAGGTAAGAGGCCATTATGAAATCATGCTGTACCATGAAGGCTGCTTTCTTGGCACGGAGAATAAACGTGGAGGATGAATGTGCTCAGACATTGTGCTAATGAGTGTGCATGCCTGACAATCGTTAAGGAAACGAGAAAACCTTTTACTTTTTCGGTAGACTATCTGTAGTGCTATCAACTGGTGATTCTGGAAGCCATCAGACATTGCTCGGAGTCCAGGTAGTTCAAGGGCTCAGCGGCAAGGTAGATGTCTGTGGGTTTGCCCAAGTACATGACAAAACTTCCATCTTGATTGATGATACTTTCTATTTGCAGGGATTTCGTTATTTCAGAGGCTGGGAATAAATATCCCTGATTACCTCATGGAGACGAGCACCAAAGCCATCCTGGAAGGACACAGGAACACGTCAACACCCGTAACAGAGCTGTGCCTTAAAGGACACAAGAACACACCTACTTTATGATGAAAGAAGGTGCCATTTCCCTGCTACGCCTGTAAGGCCTCCACACAGCAGGCCGAGATGGGTGTTGTGCTCTGTGTTTACCTCCTTTGCCCGGTTTCAGACACCCAGTCAACCTACTCATGAATGTCGTGTAACCAGTTCCCGAAAGACACGCTGGTTACATAACACAAATCAGGAATAGTTATACAGAGGGAAATACTTATATATGGGTGAATGAGCAGAACCGCAAACCTCCCGAAGCACGCAGCACGTCTGCATTTAATTGGTGTAATGTGATCTAAGCGGGGAAATGTCCACGGAGAGTTAGGGTAGCTACGTGACGGCTGAGGAGGTAATGCGTGCTACAGTATCCTCCATCCCCCCCATGCTGTCTGCACCCCCCATTCCATAACATGGTCGGTATGCATTTACCGGGTATAAGCGAGAGATGTTTGTGCGTTTTGTATTTCTAACGGTTTATATTTGTCTGAGTGCTGTGGTACTAGTTTAGCTAAACTGTAATAAGTCTTATTTTGTAGCAAGTGCTTGTATATAGTTTCACCCTTTCAATCTATTGATTAACTACTCTCACAATACCATCTTAAACTTCCTCCTAGACCAGGGGGTGCTTCCTCCCGGAAACCATGGAACATGTTACATCCACGATAACCATAAATTTCCTTTAACTTATTCTGTTAAATTTTAATGCAGGCCTGTCTCCATAATCAAAAGGGCCGGGCTGCGCGCTCACTGGCTGTGACGTCATTGAGACGAGGCGGAAGTGACGCACAGGCCGAGGAGCCGGAAGCCTGATCATGCTAGCTAGCTAGCTAGCCTGCTACCTAACGGCTGCCGTGTCGATGGGACGGTATGCTAACAGTGCTAACTGCTAATGAGCTAACAGACTGCGGACCTATGCTAACTAGCCTGCTAATTTGTTAGCTTAAGAACAGCGGGTGTGCAGCTTATCTGGCGGCAGCGGTCGGACATCAGCGACTTTGCAGGTGTGTTACTGGGACGGCCGCGTTTCCGTAAGCCCGTGCTGGGTTAGTGCTGCGGGGTGAGGCTTCTGTCCGGCCCCAGCTTATTCGGGTAACCGCGGCGGATACGGCTCGCAGACGCGCAAAGCTAAATGATGCGCTGCCGGGTCCTTATCCCGCGGCCTTTACGTCCATTACTGGCTTTCGGCTGCCGCGGGAAGCACGGCTGTTCCCAGGTGCTGCTCACAAGTCTCCTTATAAGTCACATTTTCCTAAGTCCCCTTCCATAATGGAGTGATGCAGCCGCCGTGGGGTGCTGATGCGGGCGCCCGCCGTATGGCTGCTCTGACCACCGGGTAATTAGCCCCGGCTCTGTCTGTCTGTCTGTCTGTCTGCCTGCTGTGTTATTATGTTGCAGATCTAGGGTGCTGATGGCTGCTGACCCTTTGCAGTGAGCTGACAAGCAGGTCTGCTGTGTAAAAATGACAACAGTGGGGAAGACCCCCCCTGGGGCGGACCCGAAGCAGCTGGAGCGGACCGGCACTGTGAGGGAGATCGGGTCCCAGGCCGTGTGGTCCCTGTCCTCCTGCAAGCCGGGTGGGTGAGGCACAGGGGCGTCCTGAGTGGGCCCCCAAGGTGGCGCCGGACTGCTGCTGGGACAGGCACTGTGGAGGCACCGCATACATGCGGGGGCCCTGGGGTGGCGTGCCTCGGCTCAGCTGTGGTCTTCTGCAGGGTTTGGCGTCGACCAGCTTCGCGACGATAACCTGGAGACCTACTGGCAGTCGGACGGCTCGCAGCCACACCTGGTCAACATCCAGTTCAGGTGCGGTGGCTCTGGGCGCTAGTCTGTCTGTCACCGGGTGTGTTTTTGCTCTTCTTCTTGTGGGGATCCAGGATTTTGACCTTTACCTTTTGAAGTGGTAATGCTGGTATACATCTGAGAATGGTATGTAATGTGAGTCGATTCGGTTGATGTTTTGTGGTTTGCATTGAAATAGTTTTTGGCTTTTTTATGCTGGTTTTGACGTCATTCGATTGGCCAAAGTGATGGTGTGTTGCCTTTCTTTAGACTGAACTTGGCTGGACACTGTAGTTTGCCCCGAGTTCCTTGAAGTGCTGTATTGGTTATATTAGTCATCATTTTGGCCGTGAGACCACGCTGATGTTTATGCCATGAGTTTTCACTGCTGGCTAGCTGAATAATGGATGGCGTTTAGTGTAATCCAACTTTTACGGAAAGGAATTAAGTGAAACTAATCATGCAGTCAGAGGTAGTCTTACAGGATACCCTCCAATAAATGGGCTTGCTTTTATCCATGACAGAAGGCCATTCAGAAAACTACTAGAATCTTTATATATTAAGCGCTGTTTTTGAACCATGAATAGGCTTTCTTAAATATTATTCCAGGAGGAAAACAACAGTGAAGATGCTCTGTATATATGCTGATTACAAATCTGATGAGAGCTACACGCCCAGCAAGATCTCGGTTCGCGTCGGACACAATTTCCACAATCTCCAGGAGATCAGGGTAAGACTGCGGGGTCCGTTTGCTGCCGCCATAGGGAGCACGCATTCCCCTGCTTTTCCTTCTTGAGCTGTAATTTCACAGTTTTAATGACTGTACACTAGAGGGCAGTCTTGTGTCACAGACGTAAGTATGCTGATAGAAACGCCTTACATTTTCTAACTGTTATATTATAATGGTTGACCTTTGGCGCAGGGGAGTGTTAAGGACTCAGTACTGCTCAGTATTTGTTACTGAGGTGCCCTCATGGCTATAGTTATGTTGTCACAGAGACGGCATGGCAGCCTCGGAGCGGGAAAGCTGACAGCTGTCTCTGTACCTGGCGATGACAGTCACGCTGCGGTGCAGCCCCCTGCATTTAGTCTGGCCCTAATTAAACCTGCTCCCGGCTGTGTTATCCCAGCATGCTCTGCAGCGGTTCAGACCCCGGCTCCTTACCCACATAGTCATGGGCAGAACTCCCTACATTTGCCCTTTACTTGTAATTTAAAATTGCAATTGGTTCCTGTTTCCCTCTTTCCTATACTACTGTGAACAGCTTGAAGAATTTGGCCCTGGATGGTGCTGAAGTCTGAGCCAGAATCTCGAGTGCAAATTGGGCCGTGTTGTTGTTGTTGTTAACCCCTTTCAGGCACAGCTGCCTGTTAAGGTTATAATTAAAAATATTTAGACCGCTGACCTAAAGAATGAATTTTAAGAATGCGTTTAAATTTTATCCAGCCAGAATAAGCGGATGATTATTTTATCCTTGCTGCAGAGTAAGGGTCTCTGTTCCTTTCCCAGGGCTACGCTCTCGATGGCTTAATTTGTGAAAGCGATTAGATTCTGGGTGTTTCCTGTCCTGCAGGAGTAATCCTGGAACACAGGGCCCGATGCTGGATAGTCTGGGCTAGGCTGGCTATCCGTCATACATAATGCAGTTCAGACATAATGTAGACTCTCAGTGCGTTATTTTGTCAGAGTCTTTTTGATGAGGTTGATGTTTTTTGAGATAATCGGATTAATTTACATTGATTTAACAATCTGGGCTGAAATTGAAGCTCTTACTGTATCAAATGCTTTGATGCACCACAAGACGGGCAGATTTTACAGTCGGAGCTTAAAATGGACGATGTTAGTGTGATTCTAAACGCTCAGATCAGGGTTAAGGAGAATTAAGGAGAATTTAGCGGGACCCATGAGGCTCGCTGAGGCACCGTCAGCATTTTGGGGAGACTTACTGCTGGGGTAATATGCAAACAGAGAGCAAAGCATCATTAATAATGCTAAGAATCAATATCACTCATGGGGGAAATTGTGTGTACAGTAGCATGGTACATGGAGCACAATTGCTTTTTATTTTACACTGCGTATGAGACAGTATACAGACCGTAAACCTGGTATCAACAATAAAGCCTGCACCAGAATATTAAAGAAATTTAAGAATTTGCTGTTATTCGGTGGTTGAAATGACTGTTCTGTCAAACTTTGTGCCACTATTGTGTGTCAATTTGTGCCACACTGTGACCGATTTTCCATTATTTTAGTTATAGTTACTTGTTTCTGGTTGTTAGAAAGTTGCCCGGTCTGTCTGATTTGTAGACTGAGAAAGTCTAATTGAGGATCTTCAGTGTCTGATTGGTTAGCTGAGCAGCGAAGCTACACTTCTGACCAGAAAAGCGTCATTAATTTGGGTCAGAGCAGGGAGGCCTGCGGGTGACTTTGTCATTGCGAGATCACAGTTCGCTGCATGTGTTTGATAGCTGTTCTTTCAGCATTGTGTGCGGTAGGCCGTAACACCCTCTCCCGTGTTGAAATTGGCCCCCAACCCTCGCCAGAGTCTCCCCCTCAGCGGCCTGGAAAATGTTAATAGCGTGTTAAATTAAAAGCTGAGATCTGTATTAAATTCCCAAACGGGCGATGTGTGAATGTGATTCTAAACACTCAGATCGGATTTACATATTTATTGTGTTCTTCCTTGACGTAGCCCACGAAAATCCTAACGTTTGTGACCATATGTGGGGGCTTCAGTGCCCCTCCCGCTGGCTTTTGTGTCCCAGCACTTAGCAGTAAATATTTAGATTTTTTATAAATAAACCACATTCTGGTAAGGATTACACTCGGCGTGCTGTGAGGTCCTTACATAAAAGCCTTCTAGAATGTTTTTATCTAAAATGTTTTCTGTTTGGCCTTGTGTGAGATTATAAGAGTTTTGAAACACAGAAGTTCCTTTTTTGTTTTTCTAGGATACAATTGGTGTTTTGAGACGCTATGGCAAGATTCCTATAAGCTCTTTGCTGTGCTGTAGCTAACTTGCTAGCAGTGTTTGAGGCCCTTCTCACGCCTGATTGGAGAGCTGTCCGGCTCGCTACCCCTTGACCTCGCACGCGCTGGCGTGTGGCCACGCCCATGAGCCACACCTACTTTATTCTCCAACGTCTTGGAACCAGTAGTAACTCATGCTAACTAATCCCTTGTGGCTTGACCAGTAATAATCTGCCCTCCTGGTCTGGATTACACTGTGTGTGTCTGTCTCTCTCACATCCCCCATAGCAGCTAGAGATGGTGGAGCCTAGTGGATGGATACATATCCCCTTGCTGAATCTGGCCAATGGCCCCATCCGCACCTTCATGATCCAGATCGCGGTGCTGGCCAATCACCAGAATGGCCGTGACACGCACATGCGGCAGATCAAGGTCTACACGCCTGTGGAGGAGACCTCCGTCGGCAAGTTCCCGCGATGCACCACTGTGGACTTCATGATGTACCGCACCATCAGATGACGCTGTCACCGTAGTGACAATGTTCCTTCGTTCTTCTCTTTTTGTAATTAAACTGTCTGAAGTTCAGACTGACATTACTGTGCCAACAGCTGTCCCTTTCTTAAGGCAGCCTTTGATTTTATTTTTTTTTTTTGCCTTTTACCAAGTTATTACTGTGTAAGTAGATTAAAGTCATTTAGAAATGTTCTTCCTTAATCACTCCCTTTTTATGGTCCCCCTCGATCTCTGTTCTATCCTATTTACCTTTATATAGCGCCTCTCACATCGGAGTCTCCCCAAAGTGCGTTACATGGCTTTGCTGTAATGCATTCCTGCATTTAAACAGAACTATAGAAATATGAGGAAAAGGGAATACAAAGACATGAAAGCAAGAAAGCCGGATGACAACAGAGGAGTGGAACCAAAAGCTCCCAAGTAGGGAGGGGAAAAAAAACCCCACTAGGGGTCCAAGGTGGGCTGACCCCCCCCCCCCCCCCCCCCCCCCCACCCCCCACCCGCCCACCAATACAAAAAACAAAAAAACACAGAAAGACCGCCTCCATCGCGGCACGGCCGGAGCGGAGGGCGCGGGGCGGGGCTGG
>JAODKM010000016.1:4773799-4800664 GCA_026780845.1 Petrocephalus sullivani | reverse complement strand
TTGTGGGGGGGGGGGGGGGCCCCCCCCCCCCCCCCCCCCCGACACCTCAAGGAGAGCGATTAGCTCATTCAGTGGGCGGAACTGGCCTGTCCCGCTCAGATGTGACAATAACCGACACAGGACTGGGTTTAGGAGCCTCGCAAGGGGCCTGGCGGCCAGGAGGCCCCCGTAAAGTAGCCGGAGGGAGGGGCAGCTCGTTCTTGTCCTCTTACTGATTACTTCTGACATGGTGAAATAAATGGTGATAAATGAACCCCTCCCAAAGCTTTCGCTCTGTCCCCCAGCACTGTTCCTCACTGACCTCCACTGAGACCAAACTCACTTTCCACATCAGAGAGAAAAATGTTCCTCCCAGACTGTTTTGCAGTTCAGACATTTAATTCCCATGTTACTGAACGGAACATGTTTTATTTTAGACAATATGTTAATAGAATTTTGACGTTTCCCCATAGCATATTGGGAAATCTCGTTAATCATGAATAGCAAAAACATAAACAACATATTTACTCTATTCTCATAAAAGTAATATTAAATCACGGTAAGTTAGCAATTTCTAGGAACATACACGCACATTAAACCAATGGGTCTTCCAACTGTTGAATCTGACCCAGTTTGACTAGCCTAAGTAACAAGAATCGTATATATATACGATTATATATATTCCAGTGATCAACGTTGCCACAGATTGAAATGGCGGTGCGTAATAGTTTTGAAATCAAATCAATGCATTTATGTTTTAAATTCATGTCACAGCCGTGTCATGCAGTGTCTCTCTTCAGTTTCTTTTGTTCTGCAGCCCCCTAGCGACGAGCGATGAAACAGCGTCACACGCCGGGGGGGGGGGGGTGGGGGGTGGGGGTTAGGGTTAGGCTTTCCCCCCTCTCACTGCCGGGCGGGCCGCGAACTGAAGCAGGTGGCAGGGAGTGCCTCTGTAGGAATCGCGACAGAAAGTCCGTCTCGGGGCTCTATCGCGACATCATCGAGACATCTTGCGTCTTTTCCCCAGTTATATTCATTTGAATGCCATAATTTAATATAACACCTTCTCCTTTATATACATATATTATAGAGGCGATGAGACGTGTGCGGAATGAAAGGTGTCTGTCAGACCCAGTGACAATAGAGGCTGCGGGCAAACGGCAGATGCGCACGCACGCCGCCCGCTTCCTGCCATTGCAATGCGGTCGCGCCTCACTCGCATCTGTCTGTAAGGGGCACATGCTCTGCTCGGTACCTCGTACACAAACCTGCTCGTTAAAATGCTACAAACTTACCCCGGCCACTATAAAAACCTCGGTAAGTGACTAAATGTTCCTCTTTCTATATAGTAAACAGCTGAATGTAATTCTAAAAAGATTTGCTTGGAATTTCAGAGCTTTTAAGTAGCCCGTTGTTTATCCTTGTAATGAAAGCAGGTATCTGAAATGTTGCTGGGTGTTAGAGTCACTGTAGAACTTATATGGTCTTTTTATTGGAATATGTGGTTAAAATGGAGGTTAGTACCATCTTACTGTTAAGGTAACATCTACATGGTGTTTGTTTGACAGGTGCTCTGCTGCTGCTGGCCACTGTTCTGGGTAACGGTCATGGAACGAATTTCACTTTGGAAAAAAGGAGTACCTCAAGCCCGGAGACAGCTTCACCGATGGCCACCACTAGCCACAATCACTCCATCGGCTGGACGTCCCAAGCGACCAGTTCCACTGGCATGCGCTATAACTCCACGAGCGATGAGGACGAACTGTCAAACGGTACCGAGGCGGCTGTGACGGTGTCAAGTGCGGACAGCAAGGTGATGACCCACTTCATGAGTGTCACGTTCAGGGGAAGCTCCAGCATGGACAGTGTGAAGCCCGCGGCTCCTGGTAAGAGAAGGTGCACTCCATGTCCTCATGTTGAAGGTCAAGACTTTTTCTGAAGGGTTCGGGTTGCTCTGAAAGTATACTATATGGACAAAGTATTGGGTCAATTGGCCATTACACCTACAGAAACTTTTAGGGCGTTAATGGTTTCTTCGTCTTTGCCATATAGCTTCATTTTTAGGTGCCATTTTAGGTGCTTATGCTCACAGTGGGTCTGGCTGCTCAGATTTGTTCTGAGTGGCTGAGACTTTCCCTGCCGCGTGCGTCTTCTGCGATTAGACCAACAAAATGTTTGCCTTCAGTTCTTGGTGCCAAAAGGTCGGATGATGCAAACAGAATGACAGATACCTCTTTGGGGACTTTTTCTTGGACTTCCAGCATTTCTGAGCGGACTGCTCCGCCCACTAGAACGTTATGCGTCGTTTGAACCTTGATGAAATCTTTAATGTAAAATCGAGGGCTCCAGCCTTTTCCTAAAGTGAGACCTAACTAGCTGCTCATTTTCAATGCGTTGGTAACTGCTGATCTAAGCATGCCTAATTTCAAATGAATTAGATTCTTGCTAAACCGGCATAAATACCAAGCAAATATCTATGTCTACGGCTAATTTAAGCAGGTCACTTAGACATTTCATTTCATTTAGGGCAGGGGGGCCCACACGTTTCCGGCTTGCGAGCTACTTTTAAAATGACCAGGTGAAAATGATCTACCTACACTGAAAATGTGAAATGTTTTTTTTTTACATATATACACTGAGTATACTGAGTATACAGTATATGTTGGCGAGCCTTGCATCACTGCAGGAACCCTCACAGCACAATACAATCCTATACATTTATGGTTACTTTCTTGGTCCGGCTCCCCCACTCACTGTTTTATGTCGCTTTTTAGTAGATATAAATCGGAAGGCTAACTGGGTCACGTTGCTCGCTGGAGTTTTTCATTACCTCGCAATACATTTGCATGTTCTGCGTTATGACTCGTGGGATCTTCACCATACGTTAGAAGAGAAGGGATCTAAGTAATTGTTACGATAACCTAATGTAAAAGAGTTTTAAGCAACAGTAGATTGGCCGCATTTTGCATCAATCAAGTGGCACATGCCAAAGGAAAGCTAGATGATAGGCCAACATCGAAACCACTTTTCCTGAATGTTGTGCGATCTACCCACACTACCGATGTATTGGGCACCCCTGCTTTAGGGTCACCACAGTGGTTTTAGGGCTGTTAGTGCATTTAAGCATTTAACTAGCTTAAATGTAACATTCCATTATTAGTCTCTTAAGAAGAAAAATCAGACGGCAGTTTGCATGTGACAAATCGGGAAAGCCAGTTAAATGGAAAATGCGTGCTAGTGCGGTGCCGGTGGTCTTTGGTCCTGCAGCGCGGTGATTTATTACTCGGGAATAGCAAGCTGCCCGGTCACACTGATGTAGATGTCAAACTGGTATTTGTGCTACTGACTACTGATAGTTATTTAGTAATTTAATACTAATGCTAATAATTTAGTTATCGGTGGTATACACGTTCAGCCCTACACCTTTTGTAGACTTTTATAGACACGATAAAAAGAAACCTGTGTATTTGCATTTCTTGGTGTTCCAGTGTCCTGGTTAGTCATACTAACATTACCAGCAGTGGCAGGAAAATGCATTACATCAGTGTTCCTCCGTGTTTAAAAATTAGATCTCTCCATAATGTTCTGCTTAACCCAGGAGGACACCTCTGTTTTTATGAAGTCTTTATTTTAATTATAAGATAGTTATTTCTCTTTATAATATCTACAGTGCCCTCCAGTCACAATACTCAAAGCTTGTCCTGTCCATTGGTCGCCTGAACTAGTGACCTTTGACCTTATGGGTCCACAGATTACCCAGGTGCCCTAGCCCTGTCATTCTGCCATCAGTAGGCAGAATGTATCATCCGTCATACCCTCACAGGCTGTTAAGGTTGGGGTTGATCACAGAACCCCTTCAGCGAATGAATGGTTCACCTGGGGGTGGTAGTTATTTGTCCAGAAATGGTTTAATGATGGAACTGGTTCCCTCCACAGACCCTGTTCCAACACCAGCGCCGAAGAGCATCGCTGTAGGTGAGCACCCTTCGCTTGCTCGGACTGCCTTTCTCACACGCTTGTCGTCTTTTGACACGTCTTACAATTTTTCACTGCAGGACTTTTCATTTTAATCTTCCTCATCGCCATTGTCATCTTTCTGATCGTCGTCATTTTCTGTATACGCAAGAAAATGAGGGTGAGGCATTCTCATGTCTTCTGTGGGGGCCTGATTTGCATACGAAAGCTATCAGTTGCCCAGGAAAGTGGCCCTCTGATGTTCACAATCTGCTCATTTTCCAGCAATACTCCTTCGACTTGTACAGTAAAGAAGACGCTGACATTCCTTTGGGTTCTATGGGCCAAGGAGGAGTGTTTGCACCCAACCAAAATGAGGGTAATTATTATCGCACTGCCATTTGATGTGAAAGTCCACCTCAAGCGACCGACATAACAGAGCAGGGAAGGGTGCAGAGATTTTGGTGATAGATCCAGCATTAGAAGGAGTGAGAAAGCTCTTAGGGGACACATTAAATACATTGCTTGTTTTGCTTGTTTGTTTAATAAGGACATTAGGACATGAGATTGAATATGGATGCGGATCTTCTGCTCAGAAACGCCCCTGTGACTTGATACCGACATGCTGCTCCAATCCAGGGCGGCTTATAGTGAATTGCGAGAGGCCGTGGGCTGAGGGGAACCCAGCTGCTTGTCCTCACATGCTCTCGCTTCCGTGTAGAGAAACCTGCAGACTTCGAATACGGCGCCAAAGATGAGCACGGTGTGGGCCCTGGGGAGGGTGAACCACAGGCTGAACAGGAGAGCTGGGCCCCAGAAGATGGTAGGGTTTCGGCCGTGAGGCTCCTGACCCCGGGGGTTGGGGGGCCTATGCGAGGCCGTCGTTCTCCTCACATCATCTCGCCTCACACCGAGCTCGCTCCACAGCTTCATCGCATGCTCACTGTTTATTCATATATCAAATGAGACCAGGAGGAGGGAGGAGCCCAGAACAGCCAACGTCAGTCTGGTTTGTGGTCTGTGACTTGTTTCCTACAGCAGTCTGTAGGATATGGGTCTAGTCGTTACCAGCTGCCCCTAGCTGTAAATGAAGCATTGCTTAAAATAGCATGCAGTAGTTAGCAGAGTGGGACTTGGTTTGGATTCAGGGTGTCATCCTCTGGGACTGGCGCAGGTGGTCTGAGCTTTATAAGGACTGACTAGCACATTATATCTTGCCTTCCTGTTAACAATTTCCAGTAAGACTTTACTTGAGGGGCACAAATAATGTTGTATACAGTACACTCTTACTTAATGCATTAATTAACCAGAAACTAAGTGTTAGTTATGTACTGATTCCATGTTCGTTCGTCATTGATCAATCATAACAATGCATGCATTTTATGCAGTTACTACATTTGTTAATGTTGAACTTGAGTAGTAACTGAGTGACAAGTTATTTGTGCCCCCTCTACTGAAGTGTTGCTCAGTTTGCTTTGGCTTCCCCGTCGCCATGCTGCCTTGACTGCCCACCCACACGCTGTTATATCCTATCGGTTTGCATTGTCTCCGCGCCCGGCCACATTGTGCCCGTGGCTCCCTGACTCCCGACTCCCACAAGCGGCATGTTAGTGGGTCTGGCACGTTCGGATGACGCGGAGCACTGTGACTGTTTGAGTGATTTTGGCGAGTTTGGTTTCTCAGCGAATCTCACGAGACCCAAAACTGAGTGTGACTGGTACTGATTGCGCCGAAAGTCTGCTGGAGAGTTAAGAGATGCGGTCCGTGAATGCGCTGATCCCTTTGCGGACAGCACATGTTGTATTCCGTATGTTTTGGCTTTGGTGTTGGTTTTTACCCTTTAAATAGCAGAAAAGGCAGATAACGTAGGGAATTTTCTTTTCTGTAGGGGATCATTTCTGAGAGCTTGTTGGGAAGGATATGTTATATTTTGGTAGTCTGACAGGAAAACTTGATTGTCCCAGGATGACGGGCTAGCGACTTTGGAAGCCCTGAGCTTACGCTCTGTGTCGAAGTCTCTGCCTTAGCCACAACAAATGTAATTACGGCAAGTCCGTCGTTTTGTTTTTGAAGCCTGATAGCTGCGTGTTTAGGTGGCACTACAGCCACCATCCCTCAGATTCTTGGGGCTGCTCTCTGCCTGGCAGCATGCCTCATTTCGCCCCACTTCCTGCCGGCACATTTTCCACTTGTCTGCCACCAGACTTTGTTTCTATAAGGAACTCGGTGCTTTTGGTCTGCAGTTTCAGGAGACTTACTTTTAAATAGCAGACACTTTTATACAAAGCGTTAGTGAGGAACAGGGTCAAACAGTCCCGGGAACAACTGGGGGTTGAGGACGTTGGTCTAGAACCCAGGAGTGTTATCACTCAGCCAGCCCTGGGATTTGAACCAACAACCTTCCGACCACAGACACAGCATCCTGACCTTCTGAGCCATATGCTGCCTCTGAGCCAGCTACCAGGCCTCAAAGTGGGCTTGATCACAGTGAATCAATTATATGCCAAAATTATATGCCAAACATTGGCATATAATGGCATCTGATTAGAATCTTCCAGAGGCTGTGATGTTGGTCTCTCTCATCGCTTCACAGTAGATTCAGAAAAGCTGGGAAGTGAAGACAGCTTCGGCTCCAAGATTGCCTTGACGCCCAAAGAGAAGCCGCTGGAGTTCAACCTGATTGATGGAGAGGCCAGCCAATCCAGTGACACCTCCACGGAAACCCTGGGGGAGCCACGGAACAAAAATAACAACAACACCAGATTTCTGTCTGGGAGAGGTTAGTACATCAGGGGTCTCCCTGGGCTGTACCAGGGCTTGCTGGAACCTCCTTCTGTATCCTTGATTTTTTATTTTTTTTTAATATGAATTAGGTGGTTCGGTGGTTAGCACTGTCGCCTCACACCTCTGGGACTGGGGTTCAAATCCTGCCCGGTTCCACGTGTGGAGTTTGCATGTTCTCCCCATGCCGTTGTGGGGCTTTCTCCGGGTACTCCGGTTTCCCCCCACAGTCCAAAGACATGCTGAGGCTGATTGGCGTCGCTAGATTGCCCATAGGTGTGAATGTTGTGTGAGTGTGCCCAGCGATGGGCTGGCCCCCCATCCTGAGTTGTTCCCGCCTTGTGCCCATAGGCTCTGGACCCCCCACGACCCTGTTCGGATAAGCAGGTTGGAAAATGGATGAATATGAATTATTGTTATATTGCATTGGGTGTGATGGCCTTTTTCCCCACAATTCAAAGACAGTTCCAATGGTCTGCCTGTAGGTGGCGTGCTCAATGTCCACTCTAGCTCTGTATGGGTGGAATTTGCACATGGCTTTCCTCCCACATTGCAGACGTGTAGCATCTCTGTGATGGACTCGTAAGATGTCCCTGCTCTATACTGCCTCTGAGAAGCTTTAGGTTCACTGCAGCCCCACAGTGGCCTGGATGTAGGGCTGATTGATTTATCGATTTCAATTCAATTCAGAATTCAAGAATTCAATTCTTTTATTGTCATGTGTACAAGTACGAGTACCATGTATAATGAAATGCTTGCTTATGTGCCCCTGCAGACAGTGAACACTGACAAGATGACAAGTGAATGTAATGATGAAGTAAATATAAATACGTAAATAAGACCAGAATCCTAGGAATAAACAGAGACAGTGGCAGAAGTATATGTGCGGGTAGCAGCGGAGGAGACACCACAGTACTGACTGTTCATGAGTCTGATTGCAGTTGGGTAGAAACCGTTCCTGAATCTGGAGGTGCGCATCTGAATGGACTTTAGTCGCTTCCCAGATGGGAGGAGGGTGAAAAGTGACAGTGCAGAGTGGCTGGGGTCCCTCCTGGTGCAGTTCACTTTCCTGAGACAGCGTGTAGTGTGGATGTCATGGATCGCCGGGAGCTGTGTGCCCGTGATCCTTTGTGCTGAGTTCACCACACGCTACAGAGCTCTGTTGTCCCGAACTTAATGGTCAGAGATTGTTTACAGTAAGGTGCTATTATTAGGGGTCCAAGCAGCATTAGCCACAAGATCCCTAATGTTTTTATTACTAGAATTGTTTTATTTTCATTTCTTTATTTAAGAAACTTTTGTGATAGTAGTTTTAGGTGTCATTGTTCTCTGATAATTTGACCCTTGTGTACGTGGGACTTTCCGAAAGCACGTTACTAAGTGTAAAAAAGCGGTCGAGTGCTGTTAGCAAACGCGGCACTTAAAATGTGCACGTAAAAATACGATCACGTTACCACGTTCGGGTTGTTAGAGAATTGTTCTGTGGTTTATTAGGTGTATGATCTATATCATTTTTTAAGAATAAATACATTTTAGATTCAATTAATATATTTCCATTCTTATTTTTGGATTAATGTATAGCGCAGTTCAGATTTCAATGTACGGTTGTGCTCAATTACAGTTTTTTTATACACATATAGTGAATACTGTGTTAAAAAAAAATGCAAATCAAATTGCAATATCTGTCAGATAAAACAGAAATCTTTCATCCCTACCTGGATGCAAACTGGCCTTGACATGGTACTGCAGGTGGTAATAAAGAAAGTTACTGCAGTCAGGGGAGGATTAACTTTTCTGGTGGCCCCAGGGTGGGGCTTGAGAGGCTCCTAGTATATTACAGAGCTGAAAGAGGGACTAAAGAGAATTTGGAATACAACCTTGATAGTTTTCTAATCAGGCTGGTGGTATTTGAGAGAAGGGGGCGGGGCCTGGCAGATTGACAGTGTGGCAGGCTCCTGATTCCCAGAGCCCTAGGCTGGAGCACTAATCTGCACCTGACTGCAATGCCAGCGACTACTGGAAAATGAAGGATGTTGAGGAAATGGCCCTCAAAACTGTGTTTCAGTGTTACAGTACAGGGAGAGGTTATCAGTAAAATGACATACAGAGTGTATGCATGCCTTGCAATAGACTGGAAATCTTTCGTTTTTATAAGTTTAGCAGAAGTTTTGAGCGAGATAGTAGGGTCGAACAGAAAGTAGGGTCTAACAGATACAGTCACTCTACCAACCACAAGGTTTGAACTAACACCCTTCTGGTGAGACTGAGCCGCACGGCTCCCTTCAGCTTCCTGTCCCCGGATTACCGTGGTGGGGCTGCAGATTCGCGGATGGCTAACATCACGACTTGAACGGCCCCTTTTTGCAGATCTTTTCGCTGCGGCTCCCTTGGGTGCCGCGTTAGACCACGTCAACCCGTGTGAGATCTTCATGGAAATCAGCCTGGATGAGCCCGTGTAGCGCGCTGGTTCCCAGGAGCCTTTCCTCGTGCTGTGCACTATAAGGTGAGGCACCGGCATCTGTAAAATCAGCCCTGTGGCGATTTCATATCTGTATATTTGTATCTGTATCTTTGGTCTAAATCAGGGGTGGCCAGTCTTATCCAGGGCCGTTGGGTATGCAGCTTTGCTACAACTCCCTAATCAAGTTACTAATCCGAGGACTGATTGGCTGAACCTAGGTTTGAGCTGTTGACAAAAGGTTACCCCAGAAACCTGCATACACACTAGATTTTTGAGGATAAGGCTGGCCAGCCCTGGTTTAGATGATAGTTATTCACTGTCATGGTACCCTTTGCTGAACCTGATTCCAGCTAACGGTCTCCACTTCCGAGGCCAGTGTGATTATCATTCTTTTAATTCTACGGGGTGAATTACGCTGTATGATCCAGGAACATGTAATCCATCCGGCTATTCTCCAAGTGCTGATCCTGGTCTGGGTCGCTGGGCCTTAACAAAGTGAATGTTACATCCTGAGCATAAAGCAAGCTGTACTATTGTGGAAATGAAATCAGTTTAGGAAATTCCTGTGATGTCATTTCCACCCAAAGATCTGCGAATAAGCAGCGCTGCCGCACACGTGCGGTCCCCACTTTCGCCTGGGTCACACTTCCCGCTGTCTGAAGCCCAGACGGCTCTCGATTCGCACAGAACCGACTTGAGTAAATCCATGTTGGTGCAAAAAGGTGATGTAGGTCTGCAGGTGAATGCACACATTATCTTTATCTAATCTGGTTTCTTTGGTACAAAGAAATGCTTCGCTTATCTCCAGGCCCATCTTGCTCTCCATGACACACATGTAGGTGAGAGCAAGCTTGGTAGCGAACCAGTAAACCAGTATAAAGTAACGAGAATTTTTGTTCTCCAAAAAGTTCCTGATCTTGTAGGATGGCTAGATGGACACCATTTCAGGTCCCAAACCTCTCCTCAGGGGCACCCCAGCCACTCCATGCATTTATGAAATATCACCACCGGCAACAATCAGTGAATAATTTGATGAGGTATTGAGTAACTAAACATGATATTCCAGTGGTTGAATCAACAAACATTTAGGAGTATTGGATGGTAACTACCAACAACTGGGCTGATGCTCAGAGACGTTTTTAAATGGCTAACCCACTTTGACAAACATAAATATCAGTTTTACTATGATTTATTCATACATAATTTTCCTGAGCAGTATATCTGGGAGACAGGAGGTGCCGTCTGAATGTACGGCATCATTCCTTTGGACATCCCTGTGCGTAACACGCCTTTAAATTCCTCCCGTCTCTCTCTTCCAGGTCTGAGGCAGCTTTCCGGGAACCACAGATGTATAGGTGCACCTCGGCTGGCTCTTTCCGCCCACGCTGACGAGACCCTGCAGCAGCCCAGCCTCCTGCCTGCTCTCTGCCTTCTGCTGCCCTTCTTTCTGTACCTCGCAGAACATGCTGCTTGCTCTGCTGATGGCTGAACAGGAGAAAACCACTAAAATCAACAGAACTTGATTTGTACAGGATCGATGCCAAGCTTTTTTCCTCGATGAAGTGAAAACTTTCCAGCAAACTTTTTTTCTGCATGTATATTTAAAACATCAAAGCTAAATTTCTGTAAAATCTTTGTAATCTTCTCCTTAAAGGCTGCTGCCACTATCTTGTTGTGGACGGGTGTCACCATCAGTGGTGTCAGTGCTGTGCTTCTTAGTTTTGTCATTTGCTCTGTAATAGACATCAAAGGAAAAAGATGATGGCATAATAAACATCAGATAAGGCACATCACTCTCCGTTTGCTCCTGCAAGGTACTCGTCTCTGTCCAGCCTGTGAGCCAGCAAGTCTGCCAGCGACAGCCTGCCTGATGGTAGGGTGCGGATGTGGAATTTGCTGCCACCTAGCTGCCGAAAATGGAGTCCCAGAGAACACCCTGCATGTCAGACTGGCATCAGGACATGAGCACAGAGATATAAAGACAGTGACCCACCTCAACTTGGTCTGTCTTATTTAAGAGGCCTCTCCCCACTATCAGACTGATCTCCTCGCCCAAACTGCCGTTGTAACCACAAGCTGATGAAGGTCGAGGCTCCTGCAGACCGTGTGGTTTTCTCTACCTGGTTGCCGGTATCTGCTTCCTCCCAGGCACGGTCTCTGGGGGCGATGGGCACGCCTGGCACGCATACGCTTGTAGAGTGGGGCCTCGGAGTTGTCAGGAAGTGGGGGCGGGGGCAACGCGGGTGTGCTCAGTAAAAACACAGAGTGGCGCAGGCCCACACAGAGCAGCGCAGGCCCACGGTCACAGGCACGAGCAGTATTGTGTTTGGGCGCGCAGTGCTGTTGTGCTCATGCCTGCTTTGCAGAGGATTACCGCTGCTGGGGCCCTTTACTGTCACACAAAAGCACTTGGGGTTCCTTCTACAGTAGCATATGCCTTTGAATCATTGCTTCCGTTTGCAGTGGCTGGGGGGAAATCAAAGGTGAACTGGTTAAAACTAGCTATTGGAATCAGTAGACAGCATAGAGTATTGGGCCCGGCACACATGAACGATACAGAATCAGGGTGCCAGCTGTGTGTGGCCCAGCATACTAGGACTCACTGCTCAGAACCAGGAGGTCACTAGCTCAGATCTTGTGGTTGGCAAAGGGGTTCCTCCATGGGGCTCTTGAGCAAGGCCCTTAACTCCAGTTCCTCCAGGGATTGGCTGAACCTGATTTTTCAGTTGTACTTTGCTTTGGATAAAAGCATCTGATCTTCGGCGGTCTATGGCTGAGCTTCAGATGTTGTCACCTACTCCTCAAAGTAGCTTTGCTGTCCCTGTAATCTATGCCCCTGAGTTGCTGGACCTGATTTCATGCGTTTTATTTATTAGGAGACATCATGGTCCATAGTGATCCCAATGCTTTAACAGGGTCCACCCATGTTTCCTGTGTGAGACAATCCACTCTGTGGTGGACTGGCTTCTTTTTTGGGATGTCCTCAATTGCTGGAAAAGACTGCAGGCCCACTGTGACTCTGCACTGGATAAGTGATTATGAAACACCGATAGATAATAAAGGCTGAGCACAATATTGTGAAATATTTAACTAACTACCCAACAATGCCCCCATTATCGAGTCGGTCATTTTCCTGCCTTTTTAAGGAGCCTTGCGAAAATGAAAAATGTACTAGTTGACTCCATACAATGAATCTTTTAGAGCCCATTGTCACAAGTCCAGCAGCAGGTGGATGTATTGCATTTCAACACAATATTATTGGTAGAGGTGGAAAGTTTAGGTCCAGAAAGTACAAATCCAGACCAAGGTTTTGTTTCAACCATCCAACTGAGCATTCCGTTACAGTGACACTTTATGCTCAATGGGTTGGTTGAAACAAAACCTTGGTCTGGATTTGTACTTTCTTGGCCTGAATTTTCCACCTCTGTTTATCTCACAATGAAAGCTTGGGTTAAATTATTAAACTAAACATTGAAATTGTGATCCACTACTGCCCTCTGCTGGAAATATTTTAGAAGTGATGCACTTGCGCTTACACAAATATCTGTTAGGCGGGAGGGTTATGGCATTCTTTTCAAATAAACCCCATTTGGAACCCAAAAATGAAAATACATCACAGCATTCCAGGAAAACTGACATGACAGGACAACAAAGATGTACAGGCCTTGGCTAAAGATTTACTTTTCTTTAGTTGAAAGTCAGGTCAAGCTTCTCTCCACGCTAGTTGCAGGTTGGGAGTGGAACATTTACACCATCTTTACACCATCTTTACACCATCTACACAGCAGGCTCCCGAGATGCAGGGCGACCTTTGAGTACAAATGGAGTCTGAAAGTGGCGCTTACACAGGAAACGGTGGCTCACAGTAGGTGGGAAGGCAGCAGAGGACTTCAGCTACGAGAGCAGCGATGGCACAAGCATGCAGCACATTGCTCTGGAACACGACGGCAGCAGGACCAGACCGTAGGAGCTTAGCCAAGGTGACAGCAACCAAATACTACATTAGCAGGATCAAACCATGGAAGATTCACTGAAAATAAGGCCATCTGACGTTGAAGGAAATTACCTGGAGAACCATCAGACTGTTTTACTTGAAGGCATCACAAACCAACTTGAAATGCTGGGCCTACTTGACAGAGAACTGGTGAACAGAACAAAGAACAAGGCCAGGGGATCCCTTAAAAGTGGAAGACTGCAGATCTGCAACAACATCTGCAAAGTTATAGGAGGAAATAAGGAAAACCTAGGGGGAAAGAAAATAATGGTAATTTTTCAGACGTAAGATTTAAAGATGTTCTGATCTTCTGAATTGTAGGGTGTCAGAGGGGACAGTGATTAAGGGATCATGCAGAAAAGCTCCATGGTGAATACATCAGCAACAGATATATACAAGAACCTTCAACAAAGGAGTAAGGCCAGGTCAGTCCTGATATCACAGCCACAAAAGTAATCAGGACAGACGTCATCCCAACCGAAATAAACAGCTGACCAGACTGGATTTTTACATAAACAGTAAAATTGATGTTCCGGCTGGATTCGGGGAGCCACGTCAGGGATATCAATGCGCTTCCTGTCCGGTTATATTCTGAACAATTCTCACTTTTTTTCAGCACTTTTTGAAGGTACCCCCGGGTCCGTCATCTCAGCTCTAGAATGTTTCACTCTACTACACATCTGACTGCTGCATCTCTCGTTTCTGTTGCTTTGAGGCAGCACCTAAGCTGCAGATCTCATGGCCATCACCCTTTTTCCTAATCTTAAGTTTGGAAAAGTTGAAGGGAAGAGAACAGGAAACTGAACATGCCACTGACAAGCCTAAAGACCCAGGCTTAAGCAGAAGGGCGGAAACAGGGCCCCAATCTTCAAAACAACGTCACTGAGGAAAAAACGAATGCGAAAAAAATAGTTTTACAAAAACAAATTTTATTGGTGTCATGAGTTCTAATACAAATATTGGGAAAATAGGGACCAATCTTAAAAAACAAAACGGAACAGAAACACCAATGCAGTGCTTTAACCTAAAGGCATAAATAAGTACATAAAAGGGGCGGAAGACCGCAGAGCCAGAGCTGCTCTGGGGTACTTCCTTCCAAGATCAACAGGAAAACGACGCTGAAGTTCCGTACAGTACATCATGAAGACCCGTAAAACAAACGCACACCGCTGCTGGTTGACCCATGCGCCCCCCGGGGCTGCTTCTGCGGGCCAGCCCGACATCCTCTTCACAGCTTTAACTTCTTCCGCCTTCCACGCCCATCTGCTGTCCCGTCTGCTTTGCGTTTTTGAGCCTGAGGGAAACAAACACCCCACTGAGGAGGAGGAGGTACGGCACAGCAGAGTAAACACTGCGTTTCATTGACTGGATTTTGATAAGGGGTGTGCTTTCCAAGAGGAAGGCCACTGAGGACGCTGATTAATGCTCCTCGGTTGAGTCGCTGTGCTTGGGTTAAAGGCTACATCTGCCCCAGCTGTGTTTTAACCAACCTAATAAAAATCAGGCCAAGTTGCTCCCTTGGAGAAAAACCCTACTTACGGAGGATGTGCGAGGGCCCCTCTTCTTCTTCTCTGCCTTCTCCTTTTCCTCCAGCTCCATGTTCTCACGCTCTATCAGTGTGATCAACGTGTTGCATCTCCTTTGCAGTTCCTGCAAACAGGCAAATGTGCATCTGCATCAGCGCCAGTATGTATTAAAGCCACTGGTGTTAAGTTGACTTGATCTCCAACCCCTTAGTGGGACCTCGCTTTGTATACCAGTATGGGTTACCTTCTCAGAACATCAAGAGAAATGCATGTTCCAAAACGACAGGTCATTAGTGATCTTTACCCTACCTCCTCCCCCCAACCTTGTAAGGGTATTCTGCTGGATTCAGGTAAAACCTACTTTAACAACAGCATTTTAGGATACAAAGATCCTGGCTGAAAGTTTATTAGAGGGCTCTAGTCATTTAAGAAATCTTCCATGAAATTGTGGCTTATTTCAGCCAGGCATTTTTCTAGCCAATAGAAACAGCCACGCAGTGCAGTGAACGGGTAGGCCGCGGAACCTCGGGTACGCTACCAACCATGGCGGTACGCGACTTGAGGAACCAGTCGAAGCGGAACTGCGGGGAGTTGCGGATACACTGCCGGAGCTCGTCGTAGACGCTCTCCTTGTCGAAGCCCAGCTTGTGCAGCATGCAGATGAGAAAGCGGTCCTCTTCCTCAGTGTAGTTCTTGCCCTTGTTAGTCCCGTAGGATATCCGCAGCTGGTGGAAGGGGGCCTTGTAGCGCCCAATCTGAGGATGGGAACATGCAACTTTAACTCCGCACATGGTAGATAGATGCCGTGGAGTCATGGAGACTCAACGTCCTGTGAAAAATACCAGCAACCCATCTCAATGTACCTGGTACAGCACAGAGCGTCAAGTATGGGCAGAAGACCTTGGAGTCCAAGGCATTTACTGTTAAGGAATGCAAAGGCCTTGCTCTCACCTTGGAGTCAAGTGCTTTCTTTATGCTGATTCTCCTCTGAATTCGGGCTTCTCCCCTCTCAATCTGAGCCATGATCTTCTCTATGTCCTGCAGTTCATTGCATCGCTCCCAGAAGACCGCTGTGCACATTCACAGAGCACAATAGGCACATTACTCACAATCAAGTCGCTGCACTGCTGATAACTCATTAAGACATACTTATTTAATCCTGCTAGAAACTATTTGGACCACTCATCTTACCAGAATATTCCATAACTTCCTCCGGGGTTTTGCCCTCGACTTCCCGGGCAATGTTCTCAATGTCATCCCTCCCCCATTTCTCATTGGCCTTGATAAACTGGTTAAAGTCACGCTTGTTCCAGATGGTAAAGCCCTGGCAAGACGACATCATATGGTCACTAAAAAGTCTCGCACTGGTTGCCAGAATAAACACTAAACATTTAATTCATTCCACAGCCAAAATTAGACCGCAAACACCGACACTCCACGCCTTATAATGGTTCGACTTCCGACATTTCAACTTAACAATGGCACGAATAGCGATGTATTCACTAGTCCTCACACCTTGGATTAATTTTTCCATTAAATTTGTCCCAAGACCATTAGGTGCACTAAAAGTGTCTCATAGCATATCATATTCACATTTGACTTAAGATATTTTTAATTTACAATAGGTTCATCAGAATGTAACTTCATCATAAGTCAAGGAGAATCTGCACTTGGAATAAATTCCAAGGAAGGTCATGCAGCATTGGCCCTGCAAATCTGTTACCTGGGACAGAAGATTCTCCTTCTCCTCCAGTTCTTCCTCTGTCAATGGTTCTGCCTCATCGATCTTTGCCTGCTCTTCTTTCTGGACCTGGGCGGAGTTTGGGATCTCAGGGTTACGAGGAACCTGGGGAAGAGAGCCAGTTATTTCTAATATTTATGACATGCCACCATAATTACAGCTACACACTCGTACAGGAACAAACAGAGACAGGTACCTGGCATGAAGTCACATGACATTATCTCATCTGGGACATAATAGCAGAGAGACATCTTAGAAGATGCTCGGGGTTGGACTCTAGAACTCTAACATAGCCTTCTGCTTCCAGAAATATCCAGGATAAGACTATATTGGAATAGCCGAATTCCAACAGTAAAATATACACAAACACATATACATTAAAGCAGTAATACCTTGTAACCAATTGTTTTTCTGTAGTACAAGATCTCTTTTTCTAGCAGCTCAAAGAGACGAGGGGGGAAGAACTGGAAGTCTTGGACGTTTGGCTGCTTCGGGGGCCGGGGAGCCTGGAGGAGGGATGAGGGGGCAGATGTTAGATCGGGAAAAGTGTGTGAAGCACTGCAGATGGTTGTATTTATCAAAAGGCAGCCCATAGACTGACTCTCCCATCATCCCGACCTTGGGCGCTTTTGGCTCGCTGACTCGCAGAGCCTCTCTGAAGTACGCGTCCACAGCGTAGTTAGCTTTACGTTCTCTTTTGGGGGGCTCAATCCACTCGGTAACAACCTGGGCAAGAAAGGAGTCACTGTGCGTAAATACAGGACTGGGTACCAGTTACAGAATTACTGGAATGTTGTTAGCACAAGCTGGGCTATATCCCATCTGCCAGTGCTGCCCAAAAACGTAACTGGGCATTTCAGTAGGGTCCAGGATAGTATTAACGCTGAGAGCCAAAACACTAATAGCATACCTTCTTCTTCTCTCTGTAGTCTTCCCCTTCAAAGTTGTATACACTGTTATCAGTTTCCATGGTGAAGTTCCTGAGTGAGCTTTCGCCCAGTTTGGATAATTTTTCCTTCAGCTCCATAGTCTTAAAAAAAAAAAAAAAGAGAGAGAGATTTGTGAAACTGGAAAAGGCTAGATTGCAACAAACACATGACGCTCCCAAGAACCACCAGCGTCAAAAAGCTCAAACGAACCTTCTTCTCGCCCCTCTCTAGAATTTCATCAATATCCTCGTCGGTGATCTCGCTCTCCTTCGAGGCAAACACATGGGTCGCACCATGTCGAATGATGGACAGCATCTCATCCTTCCCAAGCTTATTCTGATTCTGGTCCACCAGCCTCCCTGTTTGTGGATTGTATGCAGTTTATGCCAACTTCTGGATTTAAAATATCGAAATAAATCTGCTAATAGATGCTTGCAATAAACAGCATCACACCCCAAATCCATATATTAGCACCCCCACAGTGCATCAATGAACAAGGATACTACCTTGCTGAATGACAATGGAGTCTAGCCTGAGTTTCATTTCTGCAGCTTCGACTATCCTCTCCTCCACGGTGTTCTCCGTGATGTACCGGAACACGCGCACTTGCTTCTTCTGGCCAATCCTGTGTGCGCGGTCCTAAGGCAGCCAAAGATGATAAGTTACATCCTTCAGAACTGCCAAGAAGTGACAATTCTGCTGGTTGGGTCCTAAATCAGTAACACCCGGCAAACGATTAGCCAAGTGGCTAAACAACGGGGAGGATCATACTCTGCATTTTCCATAGCTAGGAACAAAATCTTCAAGATCGCTTACCATAGCTTGCAAATCGACTTGTGGATTCCAGTCAGAGTCGTAAATGATGACCACATCGGCAGTGGCAAGATTAATCCCCAAGCCTCCTGCCCGGGTGCTCAACATGAAGATGAACTTGGAGCTGTTGGGGTCGTTGTATGCGTTTATCGATTTCTGGCAAGCCGAAACAGCAAAAGGCATAAGACAAGAAGAGGACAAGCTTAACTGGTGTCTACATGGAATAAGAAGTTAAGAAACATGCCTGTCTCTCTTCGTGTGCAGTCTGGCCGTCAAGACGGCAGTACTGATAGTTCCTCCACATGCAGTAGTCCTCCAGGATGTCCAGCATCCTTGTCATTTGGCTGAAGATCAGCACACGGGAGCCTAGGGACAGGGATCATGCAGCCAGTTAAGCTTGAGATGTTGACCATCTCTCACATTGCTATGGGGTCCACGGAATAGCCTGACCTTGCTCTTTCAGCTTGGGCAGCAGCTTATCCAGCACAGCCATCTTGCCGCTGTTGACCACCAGGTGCAGGTCCGTTGTGTAGGGAGGGCCGGGCTCGGCGCCGTCAAACAGGTATGGGTGATTGCAGCATTTCCGCAGTTGCATCAGAAGGTTTAGTAGTCGCATCTTATCCATCTTGCCTGCGGAGTTCAAAATGTCTATGTCCTTCATCAGAATCCTAGTATACCTAAAAACGAGGACAAACAGCTGGATGAGGAAGGGGAAAGTGAAACCTACCCAAACAAGAGGATAAGCAACTGACTCTAAAATCACAAATAATTCAAATTAAACCATGGCACCAACCATTCTCTCTGCATCTTGCTGAGTCCCACGTACATCTTCACCTCCTTCTTAGGCAGCAGAGACTTCTCTACGTCAGCTTTGATACGCCGCAGGAGGAAAGGGCGAAGCACCTAGGCACAGTAAAGAACATCAACGGAGGGGTCTCAGGACAGGCGCATCTTCTGTACAATGCCAGGCTCAAATGTGGCCAAAAACTGAATGCAGGACACTACTCACAATATGCAGACGTTCAACTAGCTTCTGATCCCCCAGGCAATTGTTGGTATCAAACCAAGCATCAAAATCCTTTATTGGAAACAAAGACATTTAAGTACAAACATGCAGTGCAACAATGTACAAGTTGGTGCCCATTACCCTATAGTGAAGGTCTCACTTCAGAAGAATTGAAGACATCAGGGAGGAGGAAGTTGAGGAGAGCCCAGAGCTCATGCAGATTGTTCTGCAAGGGGGTTCCAGTCAGAAGTAGGCGATTGGTTGTCTTGAACTCACGGACGATCTCTGAAAGCTACAGAGACACAATGACGAATGAGTCAGTCAATGTGATCATGTGAAGATATTGACCACTACACACAAAAGATTCTCTCTAATCTTCAGAATGAATCCATACATTTCAGGAACATTTTAAACTTTTGTCAATACCTTTGACTTCTCATTTTTTATCCTGTGAGCTTCATCAATCACCAGGTACCTCCAGTTAAACTTCTTAAACACCGTTTTCTCCTTGATGATCATCTCATAGGAGGTCACACAGACATCCCACTCCCCAGGTAGGAGCACATCTCGAATGAAAGCAACCTACCGCCAGGGACGTAATGTTAGGAATAAGTTCACTGCCAATCACTACGGTCTTTAGAATGTTAAAAGCTGCTCAGCGCATGTGCACGTACCCTGTGCTCCTGGTCTCCAATAAGACAGACCGCCTTTAGTGATGGCACCCACCGGTTGAATTCATTCATCCAGTTGTACAGGGTAGACTTGGGCACCAACACCATGTGAGGTCCGGGAATGTTTCTGTAGTGTTTCATGTAACCCAGCAGTGAGATGGTCTGCAATGTCTTCCCTAAGCCCTAAGGATGAGGGGACCAAGAACATGCCCACAATCACTACATGTCTGACATAGGAGACAGATACCCAAATGATGTCGTCTCACAAGACAGGTCACATACCATCTCATCTGCCAGGATGCCATTGATTCCATTCTCATAAAGGGAAATGAGCCAGTTCAAGCCACGAATCTGATAGTCCCTCAGTTTTCCAGTTTTCACATCTGAAATGAACGAATCAACATCATACCCAAATGGTTACAACCCAGAACTTTCAGCTCAGTGTGCAGAGGTGGAAAAATCAGGTCCAGAAAGTAAAAATCTAGACCATGATTTAGTTTCAACCAACCACTTGAGGACGGATTGTTACTCTCTGGACCTGAAATTCCCACCTCTGTCAGGGTGCAAAGCAAGTGTTCCATAATTCAGTATCAAGACGGGCCTCAGCCAATCAACCCCTGTGTAGTGAAGATCATCAACAGCACAGAAGTATGCAGCAGCAGATACAAAGTGACTTGGTGATATGATACATCAAACTACAGGTGTACCACAAGGACAACAGGGGTACGGCACGCATCAAGGCAGGTGGCCAATCGGGTACGCACAGGCAGGTGACTCGTCGAAGCGCGTGCAGACGTTGGTGGCCTTGCTACTCTCGCTCAGCAGCTCCTCGTCCTCCTCCTGCTCCGTGCGCCGGTGACGGTTGCTGTAGGGAGACACCACGTGGTGCGCATTAGGGCGCGCTCACACTACGGGCACACCACGGCGGCTTTAGTGCCACACTCACTCTCCGGCAGACAGCAGGTTCTGCTTCTCATCCTTCTTGATACGGGGCCGCCCAGGTTTCATCTTCAGGGGCGAGGTGGGGGTTTTCTGAGCGGCCGGCTGGATGAAATGGGCAAAGAGTTCCGTCTGCTTCAGCAGGTACTCAAATCTGTTAGTCCGGTCAGCTTGCTGCAAGGACAAGACAAAAAAATTATAAAATTTACAATCATCACTTAATCTCCAAATCACTGTAGGTTTCGAAGGCCACTGTGGTTGGGACAATGTGCTGTCAATCACCAGAAGCCTGACCTCTACCCCATTTCTATTGGATTAAGCCAAGGCCACAGTTAACCCCACCCACAGCTCCAGAATAAGCCATGGAGGGGTTTTCAGTTGATGTTCCAGCCACAGGTGGCGAGTTCAGGTCCAGAAAGTAAGCATCTGGACCAGAATTTCATTTCAACCCGGTCAGTTGAAACCAGTTCCAAGGGAGACGCACCATCTTGGCTTCGTAGCCGGGGAGGGGGAGCCCCTTCTTTCGGTCCCCCAGCAGGAGAGGTGGCCCTTCCTCAGCCCCCTTCTCCGAGTCACATGGTCCGTCCTGTTAAAAGTAACAACAATTGCAAACAAGTTTAGCAGAACCCCCCCCTGCTGGGCTCAGCGGCGCGGTACCGGGGGTCTGGGGGAGGGCAGGGTAGGCGCAGGGGTCCCGCGGGGGGCCGGGGGCTCGCTCACCACACAATGGGGGCGGCGAATGGAGCGCGGCGCCGGGACAAAGGGCGCCGGAATCCGGCGAATAAGATGGCGAGTCGCCGGTAGCCTTCGCGCTGAGCCGCGGCCGGACCGGGACCGGGGCGTGATGCGGGGGACGTTCGGCCCCGGACCGGTGCCGCTTATGCCCGCATTCATATGCCCGCATCCGCCCTCCCGCCGGAGACAAAGAGTCCGGCCGGGGGTAAGGGCGCCCCCCCCGGGCCGGGACACCCGCAGCATCCCGGGGCACCGGCACCGCGGCCGGGAAGTTTCAAAGTGCGGCGCCCCGGAGCGGCTTAGACACGGCCGGCAGCGGCTCCCCAGCGCCGCCGCGCCTCCGTCCGTCACGCGGCCCCATTGTTCTGCTCACCTCCTCCTCCGCGAGCCCAGCCTCGGGGCGCCGCTCCGGCTCCGCGTCGGACATCCCGCCGCCCGCGATCTCAGCCCGGCCCCGCGCCTTTCTGCCTGCCTGCCCGCCCGCTCTGTGCCGTGACTCCCGGGAAGTGGCGGAGGAGCGCCGAGGTGAGCGCCGACACGCCGCGCCAGCCGCCGCCTGCTCTCGCTCCCTTTGTGGGACGCGGCTCGCACCACGCCGCCTACCTCCGCCAGCCGGCTTTTTCTCACTCGTCCGACGAGATATCGCGAGATTTCCGCGGCCGGCGAATTTTCTTTATGCTGGGTGGTAGGAGACGTCTCATTAATATTCATGAGAGAAGCGGCACCTGATTGGTCAATTCATTACTATTCATGACAGACGTGGTACCTGACTGGCCAGTGAACCTGCTCCCATCGACATGTGCTTCCTGGTTTTTCTGTCTAACGCATTCAGTGGCCAATCAGGTACTGCGTGGCTCATGAATATTAATAAGATGTCCCCTCCCACCCTGCGCCGGCGTAGACTCGCTGCGCCCACAAACAGGGCAGTGTCCGATGAGGTGGTGCCTGGCTGCGCTCCGTTTGCGTCCCGAACGATGTATCGGGGCCCGTAGCTTTAGTGAAAGCCCGATATCTCATACTTTTACTGCCGCGCGCTAATGAGAATAGTAATATAATAATAAAAATAATAATTATTATATTTATCTACTCAAAGAAAGCTACGTATGTAGTTCCCGTAACTCAACAAGTTGTTTATTGCGTTAATATGAATTAATGAATGCCTTTTATTGTCACTATACACATGTATAATGAGATTAAAAGCTGCTCCTTCAGTGCAGACATATATGTAAAACACACAACAACAATACACAAACAAATAGTGCGATATACATTTGGAAGAATCTACGCCGGCGCAGCGTGGTAGGGGAAATCTCATTAACATTCATGAGATAAGCAGTACCCGACTGGCCACTGAATGCGTTAGACAAAAACCAGGAAGCACATGTCATAACACAAAGGTAGTGTGTTTGATCAATATCACCCTTCGCTTTGGATAAAAGCGTCCGGTAAATGTAAATATACGTACATCCTAAACACAGGTGGCGTAACTTATACTGAATATTACACGTGTTTATTTATATTTATTTTTCCACTGGAACGGTCTCCTATTTTTCGTATCTTATCGAAGCATTAGTATTTCACGTCCACTTGCTCGCCAGGTCGTGTTTATAATAACCCAAAGTCCAAGCGTAAACTTAAATCACCCTGAGATTAGTGATGATTCCTCAGCTACAGGGCGCTTCCATCAACCTGTCAAGCTGTGAATGTTTTGCATATCATCTGAAACCATCGCGTCACAGTTAGTCAGTCGCTATATTTAACGTCATTGATTTGTGCTGCCCAGCTGCCCTGTATGCACTTACATATGCATATTATATTAACGTCCCGATGATAACAATAGCTCACCTAGGTTACCATGCGGCTTATTCGCTGTCATTTTATCATTAGTGGGAAAATTTTATTACCGGGACAGCATCACTCTCGGGACAGATCACTTCAGTAACTGAGATGGAAATGGCGCTGTGTCGCCAAAATAAATATCTTATATAAAGGGTTGCCAACGTTGATCGAGACAAATCTGCACACGCATTTACATGTATGTAAGAGTTTTATTACCTTGTAATTGCTCTGTAGGGATTTTCAGACTACTCTAACGCTTATGATGTAGCTAATTTTAGGTTTATAGTGGAATAAGATATATAGTTTGCTGTGAGACTTCTTGTGTGAGCGTGAGTGTCTGAGTGAGTGAGTGTCTCGCCAGAAGCATGAGAGTTGGCAATCCTGTTATGTGGTTTTCCTCAGTAGCTCACTTAAAAGGAAAACAGATCTGTAGGACAGGGGTGGAAACTTGACGTCCTTGATGCTGGTGCGGTGTGCGAATTTTGATTCATCCTTGGCACTGAATGGCCCAAGTGCTTATTTGGATAGTAAACATGGTCACCTGCTGTTTAAGGTTTAGTCTGTCTCAGACTGAAGGATATTTACACTTGGATGGCTTTGGCTGTGAGCAGTAGGCACTGCACAGTCCAGGCTGTGCCTAGTTGGGTGTTATTTCCAGCGCTGAGGAGGACAGGATGAGGTTTCTTTCCACAAAGCACCACAAAGGTCAGATTTGCTCAATCTGTGAAATAACTGTAATCACTTAACATCAATATGAATGATGCATATATCAAGTTTCATCAGCTAAGATTCATGGGGATTAAGAACAAAATAAGAAAAAAACTCTAGTGGATAACTAAGCAGTACTTGCCCAACTCGGTACCCTACAGTGAGTCTTACAAGACAGCCAGGTAAGTCTTACTAAACAGCCAGGTAAGACCCAATCCCAGTGTTTTACACTAGCTGGTTAGTGCCTAGAATTTTGCTAGGCATCTTCAGTAGAAAAGAAAGAAAATGTACTGGAGATTGCTTTCCCTGCCATCAAAATATTTACTTGACAGGGCACAAATAACTGCTGAAATAGCACCCCGCATTTGCCCGGCAGCTGAAATACAGTTGCAGCTGAAATACAAATGATGAACAAATATAGTCTCTACTTAAGACAAAAGATGCATCACGATTCATTAATGATGAACAAATATGAGATCATCATTTAACTTGTGTTAATCATTATGTTTCTTTCAGTGTAGTTCACAAAGGTTTGTGGAATTAACAGATATAGTAACAAATAGGCCATAGTAACCTTTTGAGATAAAACACGCGTCACGATTCATTAATGATGAATTAACATGAGATCAGTATGTACCCAAGACTTACTTTGTGGGTAATTAATACATAAGTAATAGCATAATACTATATTATGTGTGCCCTGTCAAGTAACGTGTTACCAGATATTCTTCTAGGTTCAGCAGCTAACCTTAGCAAAGGGCAAAGGAAAAGAGTTATGACCTTCGATTAAAAACAGAAACATACATCAAATACCCTGAGACTCCATTTTCAAAATGTTTCGTACATGCTGTTAGAAACAGTGAAGGTGCTGGAATACAAATAATGCATAATGATCTGCTTTTATTTAGGACACTTTAAAATGTACATATTTCCAAACAAATTTTTAGTTGTTTCAGTTTTTTTTTCTTTTTGTCGTCTTTCAAAAAAGACTTTTCTGACAGAGAAATCATCTGGGGGGGGCTAAAAAGACATCAAGGCACTGCTCTGGAAGGTCACATGCTGTAGAACAGGGATGCTGAATATGATATCATCCCGTGAAAGCGAAGACTCTTACATCATGCCTCAAGTCAAAGTATGGCCATGTTAGTAAAGCTAAATACTTTCGAAGAGTAAGATTCACAAATACTTAAAAAGTTCAAATAGGGGCATCCTAAAAGACAACATCAATCATATTTACAGAAGACACTGAGCTTAGTAAGGCAGGCTGTCGGATTCCAGAAAAAAAACCTGGAATTCCGTTGGTAAAATAAATTACAGTCCAAGGGAAACTGGCAGAATATAAAAGGGGAATTTAAAATAATAAAAAAAATCCCAGTAAAAAATTAGAAAACATCTAGCTCTTGCCTGGAAGGTATCTTTTACAGCAAAGTTGCTTGTTAAGCATGAACATGTTAGACTTCAGAAAAATCGTTCTACCTGTAGGAAGGGGATTGCAGAAGTTTGTTTCTGCGGAAATTAGAAATTGATTGAGTACCTGATTTTCTTCTTTGAAACATTGCATAAGTAGGAGAAAGCTTACAAACCTACTGTTTGAAGGTAGTCACAGTTGTTGATTCCACCATTTTCCAGATGGATTAGTTAGCCTGATAATTAGCCTGACGCTGCCATCCTGGCAGGCACGGGAGTTCACAAGCAGACTCCATGGTTGAGCTGTCACTGCATTCGGAACATGTGCAGCCCACACGTCTGCTCGCATTTCCACTTTTCAAATACGCTACTTGCATTTTGCCTTGCACCAAAGTCACAGAGTTAGCGTGGGAAAGAAAGTTGTCATTTCAAGCCTACATATTTCATCAACAAGAACATCTGATTGCACTTTTAGACTTGAACTGGAAAAAAATTAGATGATGATAAATGAATGTGAAAATTCTAAATATTGATTTTAATTTTTGAGATGACACTGTGGAACATTTTAACAGCTTTAACACAATTACAGAAGGAAGTGAGAGTGAGCAAAGATGTTTTTAGAAGACACGCAGGCAGTCTGACTGAATTGCATGGTCCACAGTGAATCTTTTGTAGGATTCAGAACAGGACTGCGAAATCCAGTCTGCTGCAGAAATGCTTGAGAACTAAGGGACACCATAAGGGGTGCACAGAAGTTTCCAACGGTCCTGCCCTGGACCTACTGCAGAAGCTTCACAACAAGCTTCAAAAAAGGAAGGAGACCTTGCTGAGTCCAGAGTGCTTCACAATAGGTTCTGTACAGACAGATGAACTTCCTGGAGCCCCCTGGTGGTCAGTAATCCACAAAGATGCTGCTCCGTGGCTCACTTTGGTCCTTTTGACGGAGTGTCAGTGTCGGTGGACTGCCTCCCTCCGTTCCAGGCCTCTTTGGTGTTCTTCAGTGCTTGTGTCCTCTGCTGGTCCACCACCACATAGTCCACTCGCTCATCAGAGGCCGCACTGCCAGTCCCGTTACTTGTCTTCTGCAAATCGCAGAAATACGATACGCTTCTGACAGTGCAGATGGTCTCCTGTACCCTGTTCTAGCACCGCATAGGATCGCTCCCGTAAGAGAAATTGTTTAGGGCAGGGGTAGGGAACCTGATCCATGGAGAGCCGGTGTGGGTGCAGGTTTTTGGGATGACTTCTCAATCAGCCAATAATAAAGCATTGGTTGTTAACTCCTGTCCTGGGGACCCAGTTTTATTGGCTGATTCGAAAGTGATCCCAAAAGCCCGCACCCACACCGGCTCTCCATGGATCAGGTTCCCTACCCCTGGTTT
>JAODKM010000016.1:4760860-4773679 GCA_026780845.1 Petrocephalus sullivani | reverse complement strand
AGCATTGGTTGTTAACTCCTGTCCTGGGGACCCAGTTTTATTGGCTGATTCGAAAGTCATCCCAAAAGCCCGCACCCACACCGGCTCTCCATGGATCAGGTTCCCTACCCCTGGTTTAGGGCAAACTGTCATACATACCTTTCGAGGAGGAGTGGATTTTCCCGGGTCCAAGTCTAAGTCGAGATATTCTACCTGTCTGTCCCTTTTGGGCTTCACCATCGGGCTGCCCCCCCCATCGGCGTTCATCTGAGCACCAACCTTCAGGCTCTGCAAAGAAGAGACGAGCTGAAGGGGGCGTGCCATGGGCAGTTAGCGGGCAGCTCAGGAATGGTCTGCCAGCCACTCGATGTGAGCCCATGTCACAGCTGACACTTAGCATAGAAGCTGGTGTGAAGGAGGGAAATTAAGAAATAACAGTTGTCTCTGTGTATGTGATGTGTGTGTGATTTTATAGAAATATGTGATTGTGCGAGAAAAATCTAGTGTACATTCCAAATTTATTAAAAGAGGAAAAAAAAAATGGAATAGGACAAACAAAATCCTTGAACCTTCAACAAGAAGATTAGCCTCCCAGAAGGAATGCTATTCCCTTTCCATCCAAAAAAGGAAAGAAAGTGATTCAGGACACCCAGGATGGCTGGATGGAGACAGACAAGCGATGCAGGGCAAGGGGTTAGAGCCGAGTACTAGTGTGAGGACCACCATTAGGTAAACTGGACCGACACCATCCATCATTAAAGGAATTAAGAGATTCTAGACATCTTCCAGATATAAAACCAGCAGATGGATAATGGAGGAACCAGGAACCAATTAAACCCCATCATGTTCAGCCATCATGGAGTAGGGTGTTCAGGGTAAAACTTTAACACAGTGGAACTGAACATTCAGCATCTTGTGGTGTACAGGCTATGACCATCATTTCACATAATCATAAGTCCTAAGAGCAGCGATCTGAGTAAAGGGATAAACCTGAAACACTGTATAAAAACATCCAGGACTGGTGTTAAAAAGGACTATAGGAGCCTATGAGAGGCGCATATTCTGGTTCTGCTGTATTGATTACGATCTGTCAGCAGTGCAATTCGTTGTAGTTGCGATGTCAGACTAACCACCCAATCGCCTTGGCGAGTGGGTATTACTCGGCATATTATTGGTTAGTCCTCTTGTCGATCAGCAGCTGCTCAGTTCTTGTATGCCCGCCAGTTTTGGCACTTGAAAGTTCGGCGAATGTACAGTCGGTAATATTTAATCAGGCCTTGCCATTTATGAGGCATTGTGGTTCCAGCTAGCGGTAAGTCCAGTTCATACGTTAACATAATTACGCGTGAGAGAAAGGCGCCCGTAGCTTAACGGCCATATGCTGTAATATGCTCGCGCCTTTTCTGCCTCCCTCTCCTTTAAATGTATTTATTACATATTTACGCCCAGTAAATATATACATACACACCCAGTAATAACTTATGTTCAGATTTTGCTAATATGTTATATAAAGCCCCGCTGTAAAGGTTTATCGATATCACTCGAAGTTATTGCCTATTCGACCAAACATTCAGTTCATGTGAGTGTTGGCCTCGCCGACGTATCAATTATCTGTGGGAGCGAATCCTTGGGAGATTCAGCCTTCTTGAGGCCAGTATTAGTGATGCGAGGAATATCCCATTTTTGCCACTTATGTTATTAAAGTTACCTGTAAATATGTTTTATCAAGACATTTAATCTCTGGGTGTAGCGTTGCTTGTTAAAATGTATTTGATGCAGTGTTAATGTATTTCTGCAGTATTTCACAAGCACACACGTACTCCCGCAGAGCCCTGGCGCAGTATAGAATGGCCGGAATAAACATCTGCCTCTGTGTTCTGGACAACCTGCAGCAACTGCTGCCTGACATCCAGTTTTCACTTCAACGGCTACATTTAGTTCATATAAAACCAGCTAAAAACAAACTAAATCTTTGCTGCCCCATATTCTCATTTTCTCTCAAGTTTGAAGATGAAATGTTTATTCCCATTGGTAATATCCTAGTTTCCTCTTGACCCGTGGACATGGTGAGTGTGCCGCTGAATTCATCTCCAGAATTAATAACAGCTTCCCTGGCAACAGTGAGAGGCTCTACTTTACCTTTCCATGAGGAAAAATGAACCTCAGGCTGTACAAGTACAAACTGCACAGATGCTGCCACAGAAAAGAATTAGAGCCCATAAAGGACACATAAGAGATTAACAGGAAGAACCTGTTGGAAGAGAAAAAGTTTCAAGAGACTCACGGAGCTGGGATTACATACTGATTCGTCTGCTGTTGTACTGGAGGTGGTCATTGCCACGTAATTGTCGTCGTAGTCGTCGGAATCAGTGCTGGAGGTGGTGCTTTGGGCTGATGGAGGTCTTGCAGGCATAGGGAACCTAGGGTGACTGATTATAAGGACAGTATTTACACACTCAGACATATACATGCAATTCTGAGGTCCTGCCAGCAGAGGTCAGTAAAGAACACAAAGTCTGTCAGTACAGAAGACAACAGACGGCATATGATGGACAACACTTCCTGTTAATGAAGGAGTGTTATTTACACAGGAGGTTCCTGCACACACTCATCGTCACATTTGGAGAAATTTTCCCTAAAGCTGTGTTCCTCTTCTGAAACTACTTTACAGTGGGTTACGTTAATGACAGTGTTAATTGTTGTTGTCAGTGTCTAGTTGTGGTTAGCCTTTCCGTGAGGATGCCATGAGGGTGAAGCTGTCAAGCAGGCTGTGGCGGATGTGCCACAGACAGGGACACGCACAGGATACTTACTCCCGAGCAAAAGAGCGGGTCACAGGGGAACGCACTGGGGCCGGCAGCTCTTCCCACTCCTGCAGTGGCTTGATCTCCAGAGGGGCTGGTTTAACTGGGGGGATGGGAAGCAATGGGTTCCATTACTACACATTAGCTTTGCTGTGGTCTGCTGTGACAAACAGTATACATATTCAGAGCAGATGCATGACTGATGACTGCTGTGTGGCTCTTTAAAGCCCTGACTTTCTCACCCTGGGGGGTGCAACGCTGTGAATGCGGGAGGGGGAAAAAAATAAAACAATACAGCAAGCAGACGTGCATGTCTGCAAGCAGGAGAGGCCCCCCTCCCCCTGTAACCTGAGCTCCCTCAGCCAGTGGCTGGGACATCCCGACCAGGTCAGCCCCACAGAGGGGGAGGTGAGCATCAGTAACTCGATAGAAAATGATGCAGAACTCGGCCACCTTCTTCATCACATGCCTCGACTGCGGGATGTCATTTTGCAGCTGCTGCTTGCAGAGGTCCGGTAACGACAGCACGCAAAACCCGCGCTGTCAGGCCACCTGGTGAGGAAACATCATCCGCAGCGGATCAAAGAGGGACGCGCACCACCTGCACTACACGGCTACACCCGACACAGACGGGGGTCCCCACTTCAGGGCACCATGTGCTGTGCTGGAATTACCACATGCAGCTAAGCTTCCTGCTCAGCTGAGCACAGAACCTACCCCTAAATCTTTTACGACAGACCTGATAATGAGGGGCATCCATTGTCTGCATTCAGCATCCTAACAGCTTAGCCTAGCTGACTTAGGACACAATAAATGGCTACTGTATAGAAACAGCGGCCTCACCTTAATGTTATGGCAGGAAAATGGCACAAAGGACCAAAGAATTAACTCAGAGTAATCAATCAGTTTAATGGATACCACAGATAGAGAGTTTAAAAGGTGAAGTTACGTCACATCCAAACGTTTATAAAAGCAGCTGAAGGCCACATCTCGCTCTCTGCTGCCCCCTGCTTTCACCAACAGTGTTTGACATGGTAGATGGGTCACTGAGAGGGCCTTACAACAGCCCCAGGATGAGGCTTCCCAGAATAATTGCAAAGATAATGACAAGACGAACAGAATCGTCTGTCGTCCACAGTCATATCGGTTTCCAGTGATTCCCAACATGGGTAAAGCAATGAATTGTGGGTAAATTCAATGCCCTGAGGGAGTATGTGCTTTTAGCACTCTCCAGGAACAGATGATGTATGTATACATAACTCAACAATCCTGCTTGTGGGCTCTAACTCGGGCCACACCCCCACCATTCTGATTTTAAAAAGATCTGAGACCTCTGACGACCCCTAGTTAACAAGCACCTGATTCCAAAAGACATTACAGGATATAGGAGCATGTCGATAAGGCACCACTCACTCACAGCAAACTGGTGAAACATCCAGACGTGCAGCTTTGTGAGCAAATTGTCCATTAGATTAGCTTCCTGCCACATGGAACTGAATTGCACTGAACCATACAGGAACACATTATGAACTTAATCATAACCCCTCTGAGACCAAACACTCACCGCAATCAGAAAAATGGGTCCAACAGAGTTATGAGTGCCCCAAGAACTTACCTTACCTCAACCCATCTGGTTTCATTTTGGTTTATCATAATAACAAAATATACTAGAGCTATGTGAATGCCTGTTTTCACATCACGCTCTCTGCTGAGGAGGTAAGTAGTGATTAAATGTTTGCAGCACTGTGGATTTGCACTCAAAATGTCTTAGAAGACGAATGCTTCCCAAGCACGTCATAGCCATACATAAATCAGAGCCAACGTCACAGACAAGTACATTCAGAGGCACATTTAAGAACCCCGAAGTACATGGACACAACACATTGGCTTCCAGGTTGCAGTTGGCACATTTGTAAGTTCAGAAGTAGAGTAACTTTGCTAACTGGGAGAAACCAGCTGCAGATACATCAGGTATAATTTGACTCCTAGGTGGAGAGGGACATTGTGGTCTGTTCCAGCCTTACAAATGCAGAAACTTCACTTAAAACTGGATGTAAACTTATAAAAAAAGAAGCCAGAAGAGAGCCATCACGTTACACAGCAGATGCTCTGGGGATAGAAGACTGCATGTAAAGAAATAGACTCCCAGAGGGCAAAGGTACAGTGTGTTGGGAGTGTTAGGCTACCTGACCCCTGAGAGATATAATCGAGGACCTCTGAGGAGTACGTACCCTTGAGTCGTCTTCGGAATTCGCCTACGGTTTGTGAATCAGTTCGCTCTAAACCAAATGGTTTAGCTCTTAATATTTTAGGGCTCTGACCTGATTGGCGAGAGAAGACGTTGTTACAGTGTTTGTGGGGGGGGGACGGACAATATAGTGTCCTATACCCCCCCACCCGACCCCACATAGACAGGACACAAAGCGTGCGGCATGCGGCTTGACCCGTGCGACAGGAAACCTCGCCGGGTTTCTGACTGCACAGTGTGTCGAAGAACAGGCTGTGAAACGATGCAGCGCAGCATGGGCACACCTTGTGGCAGGACAGACTGAGCCACACCCAGCACCACACCACAGCAGACCCGGCCCAGTGACGGCAGCACAAGCCAAGCAGCCCTTGAAGAACAGCAGGGTGAAACACCACCTGCTGTCGGGCCTCAGACACGGCGTTGAGAGACGCGACAGGCCTCAAGACGCAAGTGCTTTGGTGAACGTTTACGGAGCAGCAGGATGACACGGGACGATTCATGACAGCTTGTCCTCGGTCAGGCGACAGTCAGTGGCACTGCAGACACACATCTAAATGAAGCCAGTGCAGGCCACACTCACACCTTGAGTGGCAAGATGGCAGACAGGATGACCAGTGCAAGCTGCCCTGGGGTCGCCGTGCAGGCTGGTACAGACGTGGAGCATGACATGGGCATTACAGGACAGACACGGGCAGCCTGTTTGTACCTGCCCAGGTTTATGAATTGATCCAGTGTGAAGGATAGCAATAATTATAGCTGAATGAGGAATATTACCATAATTTTTATTTAAAACCCCGGAACAACCCCGGATCCATTGCAGTAACGTTAGGTAAGAACTGGCCAAATGCTTTTCACATTCCTCTCTCCCTCTGCCCTGTGTTCCCGTCTCAGTACCTTGGGAGCCATTTTTAGTTTCTGTGTGGAAATTCCCCTGTAAGGCAGAAACATCCAGCGTGACTTGCAGCGCGCTCTCAAAAGGCTCATTCAAGCGGGTGACAGAGGGTACAGAGGTGACCGCCCCAGGCCCTGGTCACCGGCAGCGCGGGGATGGGTCCAGCTAACCCACAGGATCAGAGAGGCTGTGTACAAAAGTCCCTTGTACAGGGAGGTCACATGCTCTCACATGCGGAACGGGCCACGTGTCAAAACGACCTCAGGATGTTTGTCAAAGGTGCCAGACAGGGAACAATTGCACTCAGAATGGAAGTGATATTGGGGAAAATATAAAGATAAAGCATATTAGTATCTTTGTTGTAAGTGTGAGTGTATGTAAGTATGGGTCAATATGTGTGTAGAATCATTTTATAAACATGGGCAGGTACATTTAGTGTATATTTATACGGCAGTCTGAAGTACATCTGAAAAACATGCCCTCACACACTCATACATGTGCGTACACACATCTCGAGTAGGCTCACCTTTGCGGTCAGGTTTGAGGTTGCGGTCGATGGGTGGAGGCTGGCATTCACTGACAGGAGCGGGCCTCCGCGGGGGCGTCTTGGGGCTGTAGCGGAATCCCATGTGTGCTGGCGGGGGGACCTGCTTGCCCAGCGAGGAAAACTCAACGCTCCCCGGCGTCATGGGCACGTAGTTGGGTTCCTGCGTGACCTCTGATAGGCTCCCCGAGCGCCCGTGGCGTGGTGAACTGCTGCTCATGTGCACATAATTCTCATCCATCTCTTCCGTGGAACCAGCCCCGGGCCCAATCGGAATCATGCCCTTGTTCCTCTGCGATTGGGGGGGGGGGCAGGTAGAACAATCTGTTACACATCCCACAAATAGTAAATTCTTCAATTCAGTTTCATTTGTATAGTGCATTTTCACAACATCACACTGTCTCAAAGTGCTCAAAGCCCAAAGTCAGAGTTGATGGTGGTAAGGAGGAACCACCTTGGGAGGAACCAGACTCAAAGAGGGAGCCCATCGTTCAGGGGCTGGCAGAAGAAGTCAAATGAACAGCATGACAAAGTCCTAATTTGCAGAGTCCAAATTTTAAGATTTGAGACTTGATGGGGGGGTGCAGGCAATTGATGGCAAGCAGGTGCTGGGGCTGCTTCTGATAGCAGAATGAACAGTGGTACAGCAGCAGGGAAGGAAGGAGAGATCACAGGGACAACCTTTTCTGGCTTATCTTCTGAATGGGGCTGACTAATCATGAGACAATTGGAAAGTGGAAGCCTTCACTTAAATCTGCCTGTGTGAAGCTTTCCATCTACAATGCTTATATTTGACAGTTGGATCACAGGTTATAATTGCTTCTGGTTCCTCAAAGCTAGGACTGGAGGTGCCACTTGACTCAGAGAAGCCACATGATTCGACGGCATTGTCAACATTGACTTACTAAGTAGTTGCCAAAATTATCATTGAATTCAAACGAACTGCTTCTGTCTGTGCTGACAGGGCGCGGGACATCGTAGCAGTCCTGAGACCCGAAATCTGCAAGGCAGACAAATTCCACAACAGTGATGGGAATACAGAATACCATCTTCTGGCTCCAACCTTCTGCACTCTCTGATCCATCAAAAAAAAGAAAGCTGCATACAAGGTAAAATCACATGTTAATCGGGATTGGGGTTATTAGGAAACAGCTCCCGTGATGCTTGCAACGTACTGTACCGATAACCAATCCCATTACTGGCAACCATTGGCTTGCTGGGATATCAGCAATCAGTGCAAGTAAGAGATGAGACCTTTTCTGCAAACTTTACAGGAATGGGGAGCATTTTTTGCAGCTAATTGGAAAAACAGCAATTTAAATTAAAGTTAAATTAAAGAGTCTAGAGTTTTGGGGGGTACAGGGTATGGGGAAGTTTAGAGCCATTCTGGTTTTGAATGCTTACTTTCTTCATCTTGAATCCATTGTACTGAAACTTACATCTCTGGTTTAGTTCAGCTGGGATTTCATGATGTTCCAGTTTAGGTGACAGTCTTACTTCCCAGTGAAACATGGTAACATTCAACTAACATTGATAATTTCATGGTATTTTAAGAAATGTCCTGTCAGTAGCTGCAACTTCTCAGAAAACTGCAATATGAGCCAGAAGGCTGTTGGTGCTCATTAACTATTGCCATCACTGAACAATGATAAGTTTCAGCCTGGTCACAGGATGTCCCTTGAAGAGCAGACACTTCCTTGTCTCTCAGACGAGCAGAACTATTAATGTTTTTTATCTTGAGAAATGGAACACACAAATGAATTTAGACATCCCGTAAAGGATCCAAAATAACCAAATACCTCTCAGGTTATATCTCAAAGTAAAGTGCCGTATCAGTGAACAGCATCTGAAGGAGCCAAAATGAGAAGCTAAGTCTGGACCTCTCTGACACATGCCCAAACCAAGCATGGATTAAAATTTGTCCTCAGTGACAGGCAGCCCTACGGGAGAATGTTCTGACACACAGGGAGGAAATAGGTACTGACCTTTCCGGAGACCCGAAAGATCCACGGTACCGATGGTGTTACTACGCAGCGCCTTGGCCCCCGTGCCGGTCGGCACGCAGTAGTTACCGTCACTCTCTGACACCGAGCGAGGCAGGTAGCATGTGTCTGTGGGGGAGCGGTCCGAGGCAGCAGGTAATGAGGGCTTGGGGGGGCGTGGAGGGGGGACGTCCACCTGGCCGGAGGATGCTCCGTGGACCTGGCGGGCAGAGCTCGGCACGGGTGGGACATCGTAACTGATGGAGATGTGCCGTAGCTGGTTCTCTACTGAGGTCTTGCGAGGCGGCGCCCCAAAGACGTGCAGCTCGCCTGCAGGGGAGTCCGTGTCCTGCGTAGGCATGGAATAGGCCGGCCGTGGCTGCAGCACGGTGTCCTGCGAGTAGCTGCGAGGAAGGCTGTACGAGGCCGTGTCCGCGGTCATAGGGGAGCCGCGGGCAGGCGGTGAGTCGTAGAAGCTGGGCTGGGGGAAGTAGCCATTGGAAGATGGTTGCTTGGGAAAGGATGACGCTAGGGGCCTGTGCAAGGGGAGGTTATCGTTGCAGTCTGTCTCAGAAGAGGTAGACCTGGAGGAGCCGTGGAGCCTGAATTGGAGGGAAGCAAACACGAGGAAGAGCATGTTGAATGAGAACAGAGGCTCAAAAGATGTGAATAATCAGCATAAAGTCTTTCAGTATTAAAGAAAAACAAATAACCCCAGTCATACTACTTATGTAAGCCAAAGAACAGTAAACTGTACAGATTGATGAGCTCCTGTGCATCATCTTCCCAACCATTCCAGTCTCCTTCCCAAGTACTCCTTCCTCTTAGAGTTATCAGGTGACCAGCTCCCAGTTTTCCCCGTACTGCCTCAACATCCTCCTATAGGAGCAGTCCCTGCCCCAGTCTCACCTGGACAGTGTGGGCTTCTTGCTCTCACAGTTGACCAGCAGCAGGTAGTCAGGCGCTTCCTCCAGGCTGGATGAAGACTCTAGGTGGCGGATGCTGACTGGATGATAGGGGGGTGGCACACTATTCATGGGGGAGGGCGCCATGGCTGCCACACCCGGATTAGGCAGTGGGTCCAGTACCAGGCCTCCAGACTGGGAGGATTTGGTGCCATCTACAGGGAATGGAAGGGATATAAGAATGATTCATCACTGTGATTTGACTCCTCCTTACCTTCTTGTCTGTGATCAGCCACCCTCATATGCATTCAGACTGTGTCAGGAGAGTCACAGCCAGTGAACACTGACCCTATAGGCTATAGGACTGAGATAGAGCTTCAGACAGAGCTTCCTATGGAAAGTGTTTTCCAACTGAACATAGGTGGGGTAAGACTTGAAATTAGCCCCAGTAACAAATGTATCAGCACATCAATCAAAACCAATACAAATGCCAAGAGAACTGGTATCAGTGCCACAAAGGCAACATATTGATTGAAGGTGACCCTGCTATTAGTCACTTTGTTATGAGTTATGTCTCCTCTGTTAAACTCACACCATCTGCAAATAAACACATTCCCTCAAAAGACGCAAAAAGGATTCAAGATACATGAGAAATTTCACAGATGAGACACAAGCAAATTCCCCTGGGTGTGCTTTGGAAACTGCTTGACATTTCATGAAGATAAGGTGAGCGCGCAGTGGGGGCGAGGAGTGGGCTGACGGGCCCTCTGTCCACTGGTGGATCTGAAATAGGCGGCTAGAGGCTGCGTGTGTGAGATGATGCTGCTGCCGAGGACAACGCCTCCGAAGAGCCACATGGACGTCTACAGCCAGATCCCCCCCTTGGGAAGCCGATGGCTCTTTGTGTAAAATGAAGACTAATGTTAAGGTGAAGGCTGTCTCTCTGTGAGCCACTGGAAGTTTCTTTTGAACAGCCACCTAATCTTGCACGTACACACAACACAGGACACGGGCGGGAGGTTATTTTCCAGCGTTCGCAACATTCTCAGGGCACTCGCTCCTCAAGGTTGCACAGCTCGGCAGGTCGGTCAGCTCTCTTATTAAGTGCTGAGTCACATTGGCGGAGGGAGACGATGGCTCACGAGCCCAGCTGCAGGAGGACCGTGTCACAGTGCTCAAGGGTGTTGCCGTTTAGCATCACTACCTCTACGGAAAGCTTACTCTTCATCGCTGGGTATTTCCCAGATTAATCTAACAGCCAGGCCTCTCTGAGGCAAGCACAATTTACAGAGTCACCAGCCATCTGGAGGCTTCCTTCTGCCAGACTGGGAGCAGGCATGCAACCAGTTGCCTCCCCAGTTTAAGAAAAAGTCCTCAATTTCTGACCTTCCCTTGTTATCAGTCTTTGAGTACCCATACTCTTAGGATCAACTTTGCTGAGCTTTCTAGGAGAGCTCTCTCCGTTGAATGGCCAACATCTGCCTAATGCTTGCGAGCTATAGGAAGGAGGGCGAATGCAAAAACCTCAAGAAAACAAGGATGGTTTCGCCTGTAATTCCATAGAAATCATGCCTGAGATATATTTACCATCCAGGCGGGGTGGTTACATACGACACTGCATGCTGTTTATGTAGGCCAGATATGAGCACAGCTTTAAATGCTTCTGGGGAAATTAGTGCATGCCCAGTGTGTCAGTAAAAAGCATCTTACTTATAAATCACACACACTACACTTTTCTCCTGTAGTGTATTTTTACGTGCAAAAACTAAAGAGGACACTTTTATAGGACAGACGTGAACAGTTAACCCAGTAGTAGTGGATCATCACATCTGTACAGCTGCACAACGGCCCCATGGCTACCCCTGTGCTCACCTTCGTCAGTCGGGTTGAACCCGCAGATGTCGCAGATGCACCTGACCCACTTGTTCATCTCGTCCTCAGTGTCGGCCACCAGGTAGAAGATGCGGTCGATGGTCTTGATGTCAAAGATGAAGCTGTTCTCCAGGTCCTTCTTGTTAAAGGTCAGTCCGGCATCCACCTGCTCGCATAGGTTCAGGTCGATGACACGGATGGGCTTCTTGGCGTGGTCATTTTTGTAGTATTCCAGCACATCGGGGTCCCCTGTGAGGCGGCCACTTCGAAGAACAAACCACCTTTTCTTCCATGCCTGGGGGGGGGGGGGGGTGATGGTGTTTCTAGATGTCTGTTTACATGACTTTCACTTCTAATTTAGCCTTTTGCAGTCTGAACACTGCATGCCATCTCCCACAATGCATTGCCTGTGACATGGACACTTCTGACTCACCTGCATGGCAGATAAGAGCAGAGCCCTTCTCAGGCACCTATAATTAGCGTGTGCTCCTGTGACCATAAGAGAAAGTCCTGCAAAGCCTGACACAGTTAAAGACAAAAGCTGAAAGATACTATAAATAAAGGCTAAATGGCAAAGAGAGATTACTGTAACTCACCGTCTAATCCCACAGGGGACAGAGAACAAACTGCTTTAAAGAGCACTCAGAGTTGGGGGGTGGGGGGGGGGGTACATTCATGGTCCAGTGACAGGGTAACTGTGTGATCCAGCATCCACTCTGCGCATGTTTGCATGTTTTCCTCGGGGGGCTCCAACATTCCAAAGACATGCAAGCTGATGAAGCTATGAAGCTAGCTAGCATCTTAAAAATGCCAAATGTGTGTGATTGATTGTGTCAGTATGTGCAAGTATACAGTGGATATAAAAAGTGTACACACCCCTATTAAAATGCCAGGTATTTGTGATGGGACCACAAATAATTTCACCTTTTCTATCTTTAATGTGACCTATAACCTGTGCAATTCAATTGAAAAATAAATATGTTAGGGGGAAAAATATAAAAAATAAACTGGTCTCATAAGTGTGCACCCCCTTAAACTAATACTTTGTTGAAGCACCTTTTGATTTAATTACAGCATTCAGTCTTTTTGGGCACACACCTGCCATCAACTAAAGTAACTCTGATTAACCCCAAATAGTTCAGCTGTCCTAGTAGGATTCCCCTGACATTTACTCAATTGCATCCTACAGCAAAAGCCATGGTCTGCAGAGCAAAGGCATCTCATTGCAGAAAGGTATCAGTCAGGAGAAGGTTACAAAACGTTAGACATGTAAGATAGTGAGAACTGTCATCGAGACATGGGGAAATATGGGGCCACAGTGACAGCTGCTAAGAGGTCCACAGCAACACTGAAGGAGCTGCAGGACTTTCCAGCAAGTCCTGGTAGCGTGCTACAAGTGATACTCTCCCATATTCTCTATTCGTGAGGACTGTGGGGCAGGGCTGCAAAACGGAAGGCCTTTCTTACAAAGAAAAACATCCAGGCCTGGCTCAATTTAGCAAAAAATTTTAAATTTTTTTTAGGGCTGTCAAAATTGACGCGTTAACGCGGATTAATCCAGCATCGTGATTAATCTGATTAAAAATATTAACG
>JAODKM010000016.1:4734411-4749444 GCA_026780845.1 Petrocephalus sullivani | reverse complement strand
ATCCTGTATCCGGCCTCCACCCCTCCTTCAGGTGAGACTGCCCTCCTCTACTCCTGGTGAGCCCCCCCTTCAGGTGAGACTGCCCTCCTCTCCTCCTGGTGAGACCCCCCCCTTCCCCCTTCAGGTGAGACCGCCCTCCTCAATTCCTGGTGAGACTGCCCTCCTCTACTCCTGGTGAGACCCCCCCATTCAGGTGAGACCACCCTCCTCTACTCCTGGTGAGACCCCCGCTACCTCCGCCTCCATTTAGTCCTGGTGAGACCCCCCAACCCCTTACTCCGGATGAGACCCCCGCCACCTCCATCTCCATTTATTCCTGGTGAGACCCCCCCACCCCCCTACAGAGCGGCTTCTCCCATCATGTGATGCTGAATCTGCAGAAGCCCCCACCCTACTGAAGAAGCAGAGGCCCAGAGCCCATCAGGAGCAGACTGACGCCAAGCAGGCTGGCTCCACATCTCTACTGCCCCTCCCCCAGCCCGAGCAGCAGCGGAGTGGATTTTTCCAATGATTATATCCATCTTTTGCAGCGTAAGTCTGGATGTGCACAACTGCAAGCTCCCCCCAGCCCTCCATAGAAGACTTCCCTGTAAGCATCACCATACAGCGCCTTGGCACAATCAGAGACGTGCAGGGGAATTGTCGTATGCTGTAATGCATAATGCATGCGGCACAATCCAGGAGATTGTGTAACTTTAAATGGGAGCATGTGAGAGTCATCGATACGACTGCACGCGAGACATTGTTTACAAAGGCGGGGATGAGGGCGTGTCCCTGCTTGATGGACGGGACCTGCTATCAGCCACCTATAACACAACCACTGTGAAGTAACTCTCAGACTGAAGGAAGTCACCTTCCCTGACCAGAACTTAAGAGTGCACCATCATTATTAAGGAACCTGCATGGAAAACAATGACTTTGCAGGGTGCAGAGAGTGAGTGTCTGTGACATGGCACCCAAGATGCTGGGATTGTTTGTCACATCAGCCCATTTGCATGAAGTGCACAGCACCATCTCTGGCCATACAGGACATTGTCCGGTAGAAAGGGCCCGCCCTCTGACAATGACAAATTATAGCAGAACCGCTCCCCCAAGACATGAAATGTGGGCCCAAGCCACACCCACTGCCCACCCTCACACTGGCCACTGTCTGAGGGGGCGGTGCTTCTGGTCTCCGTGGCGACCGTCTGCATGGCCGCTCTGCAGAGTGAAAGCCGATCTCAACAGTTACGCTGCCAGGGCCCCAGCCAACAGTTACATCAGGACGTCAATATTTGTTTGATCGCAAATTCTTTGGCAAATTGATGGAGCCGGTACGTGATACACAGGTTTAACTGCAAAAACATTACAACAATGGGAAGGTGTGGATTTGCTTAATTACGCCATGGATTAATATGTGAGATCCTGTACAACTGTTGTGTACAATCAATGAATCTTCCATCTTGATGCACGACAATGTCAGCACAGATATTAAACAGTTTATCTTCTGTTCTTGAAAGATTCAGAGCCGACTTCATTTCTTGGTTAGCATTATGGGCCTAGATCTCAATGAAAACTTCAGATCTGAAAATGTAAAAGCTTGTGATACTTTGTGGTAGCAGGGCAAAACTTTAGTTCATTAATGAAGAGTCGACAAGCATACACCGGTGCGTAAAACAAGCATACATCAGTGGGTGTGCCGCAAAGCTGACCATGCATCAAACTTCCACCAGGGGCAGTCCCCCCAAGGCTGAACCCTAATCAAACCTCCACCCTCTACTCAGGTGGTCCTCCAAAACCTAATGATCCATGAAATCTCCACTGGCATAGTATAGCACAAGGCTGAACACTTATCAAACTTCCACCTTCCCCTGAGGTGGCACTCTGCAAGCTGGAATATTTACTGAAGCTCCACCCTCCACTGCAAGGCTGAACATCAATCAGCCCCCTCCCTGCACAGAGATGGACTGCTGAAAAATCTCAGCGTTTGGTGTAAATTCTGGGAAAGAAAAGAGAGCAATTCTAGGAAATCCCGAGAAGTAAGCCACTGGTGTCTTCACAATGCTCAACATTTGTCAGGTTAAATACCTCAGCTAATGAAACAGTTCCTGCAAACATCTGGATAACAAGAAAAAAATGCAGTAAAGGAGTATCTTTTCCCATGTCTTCAGGGGAATTAGATTCAGTGCAAGCAACCTGCATATGAAAACTAACAATGCCAGTATTCGTGTGGAATGTGATAATCTACACATCTGAGAGCCAGTGGGAGTGGGAGTGGGGGGGGTATCCTTCCAAATATAAATATTCCGAGACATATTTGTACTTTTTCCCTAAAGGTATGTGATTGAGTGCAAACTCAACGTAACTGATGTAGTCTTCTCTTAGGTAAAATAAGGGGCAATATTCAACTTAAATCTGTTTGTACAGCTACATAATGCATCGATAGTATGCACGCATCCGATGTGACATTTTCACGTAATTTCAAGATCTCCAGGAAACGTCGAATGTATTGTTGATAACATTTAAAAGTCATTACAAACACAATCATAATAATACTCATTTGCATTGTTCCGTAGTATACATTCTGTCATTTCAACCCATGTTAACCCGGCCCAGCACAACATACAAACCCACTCACATCGCTGGAAAGGAAGAATCTCGAATGTTAATTCAATTTAATTACATAACATCAAAACCAAATCTGTGACCATAATACGCTGAACAGGAAATTGCTTTTCAAGCTTACAACCCTTCCAGTCCTGTCGCCGATTTTACCGCGCTACCTTACCGCACATATTGTTCTATGAAAAGCAGCGTACACACGTGCTATCGAGAAAAGAAAACACAGCGCTGTTTTCACCTAAGCTACATTTCGCAGGCTCTCTCATTTGACCATTTGGGAGGGGACGTGTGTTGTCAGTTGTCACTATAAGCTAGGCTCATTTGCAAGGGAAACAATGCAGGTCACACTCGAGATTAGCCAAATTGAGCATTTATGGAGGACTGTATACGAATAGTGTAAACTGCACAAAGCGCACAGTAAAAGCAGTTACCAGGTAAGCAGCTAGATCACTCCTGGCAATCAGAGCAGACGAGAATCTGGTTATTATAACACAAATGACTCTCAGGCAATCAATCTCTGATCTCCATGCAATTTTTAAACCGGCATTTTCAAGTACTAAATAATAAAACCAAAATCCAATTAAATCCATCACATTATCCAGAATCTACTTTTTCATATTCAAGTTTGGGAAACCCGAAATTATGTCATTCTGTAACAGTCTTAAAATTTCATTTTTATTATTGAAGTCATGCATGATTTATATAGTCATCTGCGAAGAGAAGTCTCCCATACTGATGTTTATTAAAATTGGCGGTTCTCCGCTCTCTTCCTGGAAGCCAAGGGGAGCGTACAAATAAAAGCCGGCATTACGCAACGCTCCCTATCCTGCAGGGACCGAATGCGGCGGGTGTCGCGGTCGCCGGACCCCGACAACCCCTAAGTGACCCTCATTACAGCGACAGCTGCTCTGCCGAGGGGACTTATGCTGTGTTTGAGGACCTGAGACGTCGGATTATAGGACAGGATCTGCTAGCAGTGCGGACGTGTGTCCTTTTGACTCTCAATAGCAGCCGGGAAAAGTATCAATGAACTGAATGGCTATACTAGACTATATACGGTATCTATTATATACTGCATCTATTTAATACTATATATATTACACACACCACAAAAATAGGGATTATACACAGTTCCTTACTATGGTACTGACGTGCTACTATTTGGCTTCTATTGTGAAACTAAGCAAGCGATTCCTACTAACTGTGAATGCGTTATTCTGGGAAAAGTTCTTCGAATGTATTTTTTTAAATAAGCTAAAAACTGTGTCAACTCACTGCCATTAAAACTATCGAACGATTATATTTTCGACATATATACCCCGTGCAATTTCAAATCGATTGCATCACTATAACACACGCAATAAGATTTGATACATAGATGCGATTAATAATTTATGACGTGACGCAATTGGGACGGGGACGGCCAGCCGCCTGCTCCGCGTTCCGTCTCCAAAACAGATGGTTATGTGTTACCTATGTAAATATGCGGCAACAGGCACACTGCGCCCAAACAGCCCCTTTGATCTGATTCCATCGGGATCCAGTCTTAATAGCGGCTCTGCTCTCTCCATGACAGTTTCCAGCAGTACTTACGGCGTTGCAACATTGTTTTGCGAGTATTTGTAAATACCGCGGTTTCGGGGTATAACAGGCTGGTCGGCGTGTTTAATTAGCGTCCAAACTATATACGTGTGATAAAACAGCTCCGGCGAAGTTGGCCATGGAAATGCAGCGCGTTCCGCCGTTAAAACGGCGATTAGTATAAATCGATGCCGTTTTTACTTACGTAACGTCGCAACTTTTTTTCAGGCGGAGACTTTCTCAACCAGCCCGAGCAAACCACATCTCCCCCGCTCATGCTGGCGCCGCTTTCCGCGCAGCGCGGCCGCAGTTCGCGATCACCTACGAAACACCAGCTTTCGGTTACACGCCGTGTAATCAAGGGAGAAAACGACAGAAAAAAGGCACAATGTAGCTTTGTTGTACAGATTGTTTTTACATAAAGGGGCAGATACCCACCCTTCTCTCTGGGAGCCGCTGACAGCGTAGCCCCAACCCAAATCCGACTCTGCGCTTCTTCTCAAGAAAAGGAAGAGAAAGGAGTCGGCTTTTCCCTTCGGTCACATCCAAGGAAGGCAGCGGGCAAAGTGGCACAGGCCGATTATTATACGATATTCCATAAATGGGAGGTGGGAATGCCTCTGAGGACCGTCCTGGCCAGGCGGAGTTCATGCACGCAGTAATGAAAGTCGCCTAGTTTGCGTCCTGGGAAGAGCCCCTGTGTGTGTGTGTGTGTGTGTGTGCGCGTGTGTGCCCGCGCTGGCTCTCAAAGTGCGCTTCCCCGCAGTTCCCCAGCGCTCCCTCTGCCCGATCTCGGTCCCGGCGCTTTCTGACAGCCAGAAAGGGCGATCTGTGTATCTGTGCGCTCACGCAGCTCCGTCCCTTTCCTCCCCGCAACACAGCCTCCTTTGGAAGGAGGTAGGGAAAGGCGCTTTCAAGAAACTAGGCGCACCATTATGGGACCTGTAGTTCCGCCACTTGGGAAGTAGCACTCCGGACTTGCGCGAAGTTTGCGCTGTAGGGCTATAGTGAAAGTATGGAGGGTGAAGTTCTGCATTATGCTGGCAGGTAGTGTAGAAGCAGCCCGGGGGAAAGGCAGGATAGGGTGCGGCCAATTTAAACTGAGATTTCCAGGCATGGAAGGACGACCTGGTGCAGCGCTGTAGCCACGCAAACTACAGTAACCAGAATGCCGCTTGGGTTGTCCTCCAAGTTAGGGCCAGTGTTTGCACCTCCTTGTGGGAAAAGAAGAATGAGATGGAAGGAACAAAAAGAAAGAGAGAAAGGGACAGAGGGGGGATATGCGGACTTATTCGCTGCACTCAGTAACACGCGGAATAATTGTTACTATTATCGCGATACGACTATTAAATCTCCTCGGCGCGTGCACCTTTTCGCTTCTGTAATGTGTAAAACCTTGTTCCTTCTGGTTTTCGAAAAACAATTTATGCTTAAAATGTCGTTTTTACTTAAAAACTATTGCGAATTGAGAAGCCTTTGCTAAATACGAGACGTTTAAATAAGGAATTTTATTCCCACATTACCGTTTTATGTACAGGTCATAGTTTTTTCGCCTACGGTTGGCTCACGGCGAGCTTTAATATTTGCCATGCAAGTACTGTAACACTCGGCGCATGTGTCATAGCACGTACGATAGTACAAGAAAAATCTCCATCTATCAGATTATAACGTTAAAGACCATAGATATCATTTAAACAATAAGTATAGCATATAACTTGTGAGGGGTACTCTCGTTTCAAAAGCAAAAAAATGTAAAAATGTAAAAGTGCTAACTAGCCAAGGCAAACGGCAGTTCCTCACCCTGAAATGTTCAGCTTGCATCAACTACGGTTTGTAATGAACTGCAAGTGATTAAAACTTACATGTTCAACACAGTAGACAGATTTACGTGTACTAAGTGACTTGCATCGATAATTATATGGCAGAAAAATAGGGAAAGAATGTCAAAGTCTGAGGTTTGCCTGGAGTGCAGAGAACGTGTGGTGTGGGACTGCCGGCCATTGTAATAGAAGGGACCGGTCCAGCTGGTAGTCCCCAAGTCGTCTCCTAGTACTTCCTTCCTGGAAAGCTTGGGAATGCACCCTCCTCCTCCATGCAGGCCAATGGGCAATACCTCAGGAGCAGTAAGCATGTACGGACAACGGCTCCCTTCCGTTGGCTGTATTTTGCTGCCATCTAGTGGCTCCTTTTTGTTTATCATATTTGAGTCTGGTACGCTTGCGCTAACAGGACTCTCGTTTAAAATTGGCTAAAGCGTGAATGCCTTTGTTAAGGTAGCCTGTAAATAATTCCAGCGCAAAAACGGGCTCTTACTTCTGAATGCCTTTCATTTAGCTCTTTATGGGGGAACACACAGTTCAGTAGGCCTGTTGACAGAGGCTAGGAACCAGGCCCCAATTGGCTTTGATGGGTACTGCCTTCAAAAACTCTCTGCATGGTTCTGCTAAGGTCTAACCTTCAACTCTCCTGAAGTCATACATCCAACATTTGTCTAGCATTCTCCCGTTTGACCACTCATTGCAATCTCTCACCAAGGAGAATCTCTCACATCACTAGCAAGAGTTCAGTCATGAAAACCCCTGTTACAGAGAGCCGACCGAATGTTTGTCTTCTGAGTCAGAGCCTTCAGAATTGTCCATGAGCCCCCAAGGCTGTCGGGCTTAAATTCATAAAGCTGAAAAAAAACCACACATTAGGGTTCCTAATAAGGCTGCGTGTTCTGCCAGAGATGATTACCAGAGAGCGAGTTTGAGCTGATTCACATCGCCAGTTCATGACTGACCTGTTGACTCTTTCACTGAACAGCTCGGTCACAATTAAACACGATCTTTTTAGTTTCTCTATATGAATGAAAGTTATGACATTGAAAACTGGAAAGTAGGAAGAAAAATATTTTATTTGGATGTCATGAAATGTTAATATGAAGGTTTTAAATGATGAAATGGCACCCATTTCTGCTTCTGTCAAACTGGTGTAACAAAAGAGATATGTTAAAAATGATTAATTGTTTGGGGTTATTCCGTTGTGTTTAGGAAACAGAATCACTTCAGTAATGTTACTACATTGCAGTATTATGCATTTGAATGTTGAGGTACATTGAGGGGGCTGATATATTGTTCCATTTATATTTATCCTGAGAAGTTCCCTGCTTAGGTTGAAGAGACTTACACAGCCACTCAAGGTCAATGTTTTTTCAAACATCTTAGGAGCTTGAGGGTACGTTTTTTAACGTCCTGAGAGTAATCACTGCAAATCCGATACTCCCCCGCTGGTTTGGTATGTGCGCTGTACAGAGAGCCTGGCACAGGATGGTTCACTAGGCCTGCTACAGTAAACTCTCACATGGGCCAGCATGTTACGTGACTGATTTACATGTCTTTGGACTGGGGACCCACACACCACAGGGAGAGCCTACAGACCATAGGGGGTAGCGTTTGCACAGAGCTGGGGTGGGATTCACAGTCACATAAATACAGGGAGAACATGCAAACTGCACATACACACAGCTGGGGAGGGATTCACAGTCACATAAACACAGGGAGAACATGCAACCTGCACACACACACACACACAGCTGGGATAGGATTTGAACCCCCAACCCTGCAGGTGGGAGGCAACAGCACTATGCAATGAGCTTTCATGCCCCTCTTTAAAAGAACTTTAATCAAAAAGTTTTGTTTATTTCTTGTAATTAATTACAGGACATTTTGGATTAGGTGTTAGCAGCAGGCATTACGCTGCATGACGGGCTGGGATCTGGTACAATGGCATGTAGACATTCCAATTCATTCTGTCAAGATGCAGGAAGATGTTAATGTCCTGTTGAGACTCATCTCTGAATAATTTACAAACACAGAAACTTAGGATTGGAGCCAAATTTGGGAAAAAGCAGGACGGAGACTTCTTTAAAGATAAAGTGGAGGCCTGGATACTTCTTAATGTCCCGAAAGTGCTCTTAGTCAATTTTTGAATCAATGAATATGTATGAATTAGTATAAATGCCTCAGGCTTTTTGTGCTGGCCGATATAGAGAAACAAGTCATTTTATCACACAGTATAATAACACAGATCAAATCTCAGTTAGGTAATTTGCACTTTAATCACGGCTGATATAAGCTTATCATAGTCTTTCCTAATTGGGGCAAGAGCCTTTGCATTTATGGAGCGAAAGGCATCATGGGAGATCTGTGGCCACGCAGGCACTTAGATCTGAGTAATGAAAACACCCGAAAGTCTGATGGCTGACCCACACTCATAGTCAGGAGTTATCAGCCAATAATTATTCATGTTGCTGTACTTAAAGACAAAGCAGCTGAATGTGGCTTACATTTACCGACTAATAATACTGTAACATTGTTTCTTAGTATCACTTTCTATTCCTTTATTATTATATCCATCTATCCCTCTCGCTACTCTCGAAACTCTAATTAACCTCTGCATGTTTTTGGACTGTGAGGGAAAAGTGGAGTATTCGGAGGACACCTCACAACGATGCGGGGAGAGGTGGGTAAGCCAGGTCCAAAGAGTAAAGATCCAGACAAGAATTTAGTTTCAACCAACCAGTTGAGCATTAAAAGTCTCAGTCACAGAGTGCTCAACTAGTTCAAACAAAATTCTGGTCTGGATTTTTACTCTTTGTGTGTGTGGAGCAGAGATGGGTAATTCAGGTCCAGAGTTGTCGCAGAGACTCGAACCCTCATCCCAGAGGTGCAAACACATATACACTGCTCAAAACAATTATGGGAACACTTACATCACGCATCAGATCTTGCTTAATATTCAAGTTGAAAATCTTTATTAATATATACTGTGTAGTAAATGGAGAATAAAGTAACATAACAACGGTCAATGGAACCACAAATCGCCTCCACGTACATGACTCACGTTCCACCCCACAGTAGACAGCAGTCTCTGGGCTTACAGCCCCATAAAAAAGAGAGCAATGACCAACCTGAACAGAGGCCGAGGCGGCCGCCCTGCAGGATGCAAGAACAAAGAGCAGGCGACGCCCCCTTTCGGTTATAACGCACATCGCCTTTTCTTTTAAGCATTTTTAAGTATTACGTATTATTGTAATGGACACTAGCGTTGATTATTTCGGTTACAGTGATTACCGAGTCAGTACGCCTTAGTCAGATTGTCATTGAGTTTAATCATATGAGTGGCAAAACAGTCTTTGAAGCTCCTTAGAGGAGGTTTCGGTTTCTTATCAGGGACATCAGGAAGACTCTTTTTAGTTAGCTGCTTGCCCGTGAAATCCGGTTTTTGTAACTTCCAACTGTTTGTTAAAATGCGTACGTGTATCGAAGCATTTCTTTAAACTATTTCTAAATTAAATAAACAGCACACCAGACAAGCACATTTCTAATTTAAGATATTGTTAGATGTGATTAAACACGTTCTTTTGCGACCTTTTTTCTATTTCGGGGCTGTTGTTTGTACAGTAATTCAGTACTTAAGCTGTTGCTTTTGCATGAAAATAAAAAGTCTAAGGTCTACATTAAATGCGTTTGCTCATTAAATCAAGAACGACGTGTGTTCCCAAAATAATTTATCGATCCATTAGAGACACGACCTGTATTTAAGATAAACGTGTCGCCGATCGCGCCCGAAGGCAGCGCGGCTCTCGCATTATATCGCCGTAATGGCGCTGTGGCACCGAGCGCGTTTCCCTTAAATCGGAAGCAAAACTCCGCGAAGCACCACGGATGCGTGTTTGTCATGCTTCGCGATACACTGAAGACCTCAAGGACGTGCGGCTGACGAGGTAAGGAAGGCTGTCTGTCTGCGGTAAAGGGGATCAGGAGTCCGAGCTGCTCGAAAACACCGTTTAAACTGGACTTCCTGGAAAGCCCCGGTTACATGTTAGGGTTGGGGTTAGGGTCGAATCCTCGTTTCTCCGTACAAAGTTTCTGCTTGTTTACGGTGTAGTGTGAGTTGCGGGACGTTCCTGGTTCCTGACGTACGGCGCAGTTTGTGTGAAAGTGGCATTGCATTTGCTTTTTCTTCAGCAGCGAGGTACGAACTTACCATGGGATTTAACGTGTTTCGATGTTTCGCGCAAACAACCAAGTCCTCTATGCCGAGTCTAGTAAAGCGATTGCACCCGACTCTCCTCTCTTAACGTGACAAAGGCAGTTCATCGTTTTCAATGAATCAGTATCGTTATAGTTCTCCTCCATGCTTCATAGAAGTGTGACGTGAAATGCGGCATTCCAGTGCGGCAGAGCCCTGTGAAATGCATTGGGTTCGACATGCAATGTTAATGAGTCTACACACAGGGTTACGCATCTCACCGGCAGAAACTGTATGAACATGCAATCACCTAAAGGATTATTAGGAACACCATACTAATACGGTGTTTGACCCCCTTTCGCCTTCAGAACTGCCTTAATTCTACGTGGCATTGATTCAACAAGGTGCTTAAAACATTCTTTAGAAATGTTGGCCCATATTGATAGGATAGCATCTTGCAGAAAATGCACTAACTCAGTACGCACACACAAGATGGGATCCAAACCCACATGGCATGATGAAAATGCACTAACCCTGTACACACACACGAGATGGGATCCAAACCCACATGGCATGATGAAAATGCACTAACCCTGTATGCACACACAAGATGGGATCCTGTACACACACATGAGAAGGGATCCAAACCCACATGGCATGATGAAAATTCATTAACCCTGTACACACACGAGATGGGATCCAATCCCACATGGTATGATGAAAATTCACAAAGTCTGCACACACACAAGATGGGATCCAAACCCACATGGCATGATGAAAATGCACTAGCACACACACAAGATGGGATCCAAACCCCCATGGCGTGATGAAAATGGACAAACTCTACACACACATGAGATGGGGTCCAAACCCACATAAAGTGATGAAAATGAACAAACTCTGTACACACACACAAGATGGGATCCAAACCTACATGAGATGTTGAAAATGCACAAACTCTGCCCATACACGAGATGGGATCCAAACCCACAAACCCAAGACCACAGTGCTACCTACTAAGCCACAGTGCTGCCATAAAGCAATAACAATTATGATCAATTTAGGAGAACAATAGTCCTGAATATGCTAATCCAGGCTTTGTAATTGAATTGTTGTAAACAGCTTTCCCTGATTATCTCTGTGATGACAGAGAAATCTTTCAACAGCGTACAGATGGTACACCAAAAGGCCTTGTATCAAACTCTTCCAAATTCGTATGATCGGCCTGTTGATGTACTACCTTCGACAAACAGCAGGTGGCGGTGTTGCTCGACAAACCGAAGAAGTGCGTCGCTGAATCGCCGATGTCTGGGCGGTGGAGGTGCCGTGCAGTAATTAATGGGCATGGGTGTATGTGGGTGTATATGGGTGTATGTGGGTGTATATGTGGGTGTATACGTGGGTGTATGTGGGTGTACATGGGTGTATGTGGCGTGTCATCGTCCGATTGTAAATAATGTCTGAGTGACACACTGTCCCTCTTTACGCGATTTTTTACGCAGAGTTTGATCAGTAGGTTGTGTTAGTTAAAGATCCTTAACAATATACAAACTGCCTCCGACACACGACTGGGTTCCGACACTATTCAGACCGGTCGTATGTCGAAATTGACGTATATCGCAACAGGATAATCGCTGTGAATTTTAGGTTGGAAGTGAGACTGGGAGATGCCTGTGAGGACATGTCCCTACCCATATTGCGGGAGTACCGAATTATCCGTCCCACTTAGTGATGTCGAAACTTCTTCACGTTAAGATCCTCTGGGTATAATGCAATGCAAAGGTAAAATTTTTCCTTCTGCTGACATTTGCTGTGCAACGCAAAGGTTTCGGTTCCTTCCTCGTCTGTCTCGTATCTCTGTTGTAGATCTAACCTTCAAAGCTGACGGAGGAGATGGAGGAGACGTGCTTGAACCCGCTGGGACGGCCGTGAGTGATGCGCGGTGCTGTCCGATTCGCAACCCACCGCTTCCGTTTGGTGCCGTGTTCGCACCTAGCACCGTATCACTGGTTAATCCTTGGTCTTGGCGCAGTGTGCTGAACACGCGGTGACAGGGAAGCTGCACTCGCCTTCCCGCTCAATATTCAACAAGTTATAAAGCCAATGGGTCGAGGTTTTACGTGAAAGCACATAGGTGCCCCCCCCCCTTTCATTTCCTTAATGATTTATTATTGCCAATTTTCTTTAATTTTCCCGCTTTAAATTTGGTACTTTTATTGTACATTTTCATAATATATTTATTTAACCTTTGAGTATACATTTTAGCAGATCTGTTGTCTAGTTATTGTTAATATTTTTTGGTATTCGATGAATAGCCATTTTGAGGGCTGTGTGTTGTGTGTATGTGTGGGGGGAGGGGGGTGTTACTTTTTAGCTTGTGGGCATTTTTCACTATATAAACCTCAATTTTATAAATATCTATGAATGCCATCAAATAACTAAAATAGACAGCAAAATTTAAGTTACTTTACGGTTAAGGTTTTATCGTAGTTAGGATTAGAGGGTTTATGTATATATTACATAATGGGGACCAAATTTCTCTCAATGTGATAAAAACCTGTCATTTTGACATTGTGGGGACCATATTTTTCAGTCCCCACAAAGAGAAACTCAGTTGTATAAAAATCTGTAACTGCAATCAAAACACTAGACATTCCTTGTATTTTGTTTGGTTACACATGGTGAAGGTTAGGGCTGGGTAGGGGCCCTGACACATGATCCCCCAACAGCCCATTTGTGTCTGGCCTTATCCCTTAGCTCTGATGGGACAAGGGCTGGATGGACGTGTATCATAAATACCTTTGGGAATTCGATCATAGTGTGAAAGAAGCTTGGATTAATGCCAGATTTATTCACTCAATCTCAGCTATATTAATTAGCCTCTCGGCTTTGCCTCTAACATGTTAATGTATACAGGCCTCCTCTAAGATGTATCCAAACGCTGGGCTCCTTTAACAATTGATGAGACTCAAGGCTGACATGCAGTTAAGGTTCACAGCACACAGTGAATCTGAACATTGTTCCGTTACAGGCTCTTAATTGCTTTAATATTAAGAATTCTGTGTTTCATTGTGTGCCCCTTAGTTGAACTAGTAGTACAATATTAATCAGCTGTGAAAGGAACTACGACAATTTAAAATCAGCTCCTATTGACGGTAATTACTTTTTGGGACTTTTCCCTGCTACCACTTTGCCTCCATGGTATCTTTAGCGGTGTCCTGTTCGGCGGGGAAGTACCCTGGTTTGCCAGCTGGTAACGCCCTCTCACTCTCTCTCCCCTTTCTGTACACTGACTGGCACCATCACCAGAAACTGGTTTGAGTCGCTCCATTTTGTTTATTCTGCTGGGATTCTTTTAGATTAACCCGCATTTCTTTCAAAAATGCACACTTAATGTTATGTCTGCACATCAGTGGAGTAGCGCATTAGCGTGGTTCTGTGGCAATACATGGAGTTAGGGTGGTTCTGTGGCAATGCATGGAGTTAGTGTGGTTCTGTGGCAATGCATGGAGTTAGCGTGGTTCTGTGGCAATGCATGGAGTTAGCGTGGTTCTGTGGCAATGCATGGAGTTAGCGTGGTTGTGTGGAAATGCATGGAGTTAGCGTGGTTGTGTAGCAATACATGGAGTTAGTGTGGTTCTGTGGCAATACATGGAGTTAGCGTGGTTCTGTGGCAATGCATGGAGTTAGCGTGGTTGTGTAGCAATACATGGAGTTAGTGTGGTTGTGTAGCAATAGATGGAGTTACGGTGGTTCTGTGGCAATACATTGAGTTAGCGTGGTTCTGTGGGAATGCATGGAGTTAGTATGGTTGTGTAGCAATAGATGGAGTTAGGGTGGTTCTGTAGCGATTGTGCTGCAATCATTTTGTTATGCGGCAGTGATGGGTATTCGAGTGGTTGTGTCTCTGGAGAATAAAGAAAAGGCAATATTATTTGATGACTGCAGTGTTCCTGGGTGATGCTTTCAAATATAAAAGTAATCTTACCCAACAAACAATGCCAAAGCCATTGTGTCTAGTTACTAGCCCATTAGGTGACATAGGACGCCGCCTAGAGCGCCACCTTTGGAATAAGCAAGTCGATTTCTTTGCAAAATTACTAGTGTGTATCTAAAAGGATCTTGTGTATTGAAAAGTATTTTGTTACAAATTACAAATACTTGTTCATCAAATGTAACAAAACAATAAAACAAAAAAACTGGTGGGAGAATGTATGTAATTAAAATACAAGTAATTTGTAATTTGAAAATACATGTAAAATAGTAACGGTACATGACAAATACATGTACCATTACAGCCTTTGTAATGTGTAGTGTTTACAAAATGTACAGCTTTCCTTAACTTTAAACAGAATAATAATTTAGTGACTTACATGTGTTATAGTCTTAGCTGTGAAATGAAAATGACTTTTGGGTCATACTTTACTTGAGGGTACACAAATAATGTAGTAATATACTATTAATTATGTATTAATTAACCACAAAATAAGTGTTACTTACAAACTGATGTAATGTAATGTGAGCCCGGACTGCACCTGCAGCGGCCAGTTTGGGTTGGAGATAATGCATCGTCACATTCACCGGTCGGTTCTCCCTTTTACACAGGCTCAGTGGCTATAAAACATCTATGTTTAGTTGATAAAAATAAATGTTGTCCTTCGGAACAAAACTAGCTACCCTGATTTATCTCTGATGCAGTAAATGAAGCCTTATATGACAGAGTACAAGATGCCTCTAGCTGAGCACGCCTACTGAAATGAACCAGAATGCCACTAGCTGAGCACGCCTACTGAAATGAACCAGAATGCCACTAGCTGAGCATGCCTACTGAAATGA
>JAODKM010000016.1:4685692-4696138 GCA_026780845.1 Petrocephalus sullivani | reverse complement strand
CTTTTTCTTTTTTTTTTTTTTTTTTTTTCTCCCTCCTCTTTTTTTGAGTGTTTGGCGGGACGGCGACTGAGGAGGGGGTGGAAGGGGGGGGGGGGGGGGGGGGGGGGGGGGGGGGGGGTTTAACAAAATGGAGGGAGGACGAGAGACCGAGAATGGCCACAAGGGGGCGCTGGAAGATGACATCGCAGCATGGGCCGTGACTTGTGGAACCACAGAAATGAACAGAAGGCAGCCTTGTGTGACTGGAAGGAAGATGCAGTTTAAGGGGTGAATGTGCTCATCGCTTGACTGACAGCCCGGTTATGTCTGCAGGGTCCTGCCTGTATTTACTGGGTGTGCCTCTGAGGCCTTGCATCAACAGTCCAAACACACACTGTTCAGTCAATACATCAAATTTGATAACTGGACCCTGAACCCGGAAAGATGTGTCAGATATAGGCTTCACAGCAATGGGCATAACACTTGATGCAAGGTTACATCTTTCTCAGGTAAATCATAGAGTAACACCCACATATGAGAAGAGTTCCAGAGTGTTTTCCGGAAGAGCACCAAGCTCAGTGACTGCCATCTACAGAGAGTCACTGAGCTCCATGTGGTCGTCTCCTGACTCCCTAAGGGTGACAGCTGCCTCCTGCTTACTGAGCTGACACTTCATACTGTCTTATCTGCCAAAGAACAGCATTGTTGACTCAGACTCCCTTCTCATGCAGGCAGACTTTGTGTGAAAGCCTGACCTTAACCCTAACCCTCTGTGCTGATCTCTGCAGCCACAGGGCCCAGTTTGCGGGCTCGTCTGCCTGAAGGGGCCATGAGAAGGTACATCATGCTGTAATTACGTCTCCGCATCATAAGCACAGGGACTTCTTTAAATAGAGAATCTGAGGGCACGTGTCATGGCTTAGCAGCCATTATTTTTGTGGGTGGTAGGTCGGGTGGATCAGTGTGATATTTGATTCACAGATGCCATTTTAGATGATGAATAAATGCTGCATATTATAAAAGTTTTGCTTTGGTACTGTAACAGTGAAAATATTTTCGTGAGCTGAACACTTGAATAAAATGCGTGACTGTAGGTTTCGGTGAATAAATGGTTCGATGTAGCGCACCCCCTGTGTTTCCATGTCTGAGGGGTCCCTCAGCAGTGGCAGGCTTCACCAAGGTCTTCATGAAAACACAAAGGGAATACTCTGCAGGAGAGTGACAGCGGATGGGCAGAGAGAGGCTTTTAATTAGCTTGCATTGCCAAAGGAATTAGCAATGACAATGGCTGCAAATATGAACTGTCTGTAGCGTGCATATTTACCTCTGATGAAGGCCTGATTGTTCCTCGTCAATACAGCAAGAAGCAGCATTGTTGTGCCCGGGTTCAATCAGCACTCAATGGGCTGTGAACGAGCTCCGCTATTCACTAATCAAGGAGAGAGAGTCCCGTCGGCCAGGAGCAGTAGCAGTATGGCACCAAGCGGCAGGACGAGGGTTATTTCCCCGTCCTTCCTGTCTCCCTTCTCTTTGGCCACACGGAGATAATTTACTCTCAGATGCATGGTTTTTTGCGTCTCTCCAGCTGCCAATCAACAATTACCCCTCCCCCCCACCCCCCAGGTGGCTGCCTCCCCCTCTGATTCTGTTCTCCGTCCCTGCAGCAGTGTGACCCAGAGGAGCTTGTTGTCCTGGAGCGATGTCACGTCGTGGAGAGTGGAGATAACCGCTCTGCAATACGCATCGGTAAGTACTGCCACATGGGTGGATCCGTCTGCATGTTGTGTTTCTGCGCATGGGAATGCTCCGTCCCGGGGGGACACAGAGGTGAGGGTTAAGCGAGAGCCCGTCCGAAAATGGAGAACCTTCTGCTGCTCCGCGCCTGCTCTGCGGCCCGCCACGTGCCCGTGCGCTTCCCCTTTGCGCCCGCCTTCCCCGCTCGCTTCCTCTCGCCCGGCATGTGTGCTGCTTGTGCTCTCGCTCATCCGCACACGCGGCCCCGCTTAAACGTGCGTTCTCCGATGACCCCTCGCATGCCGGGTTTATCCTGCTTCTCTTACATCGAATCACATCGTTATGTCAGAAGAGTGATCGTAGGTTCAGATATTTAGGGTGTAAGGCTGGATCCTCTGCAGGGTCGCAGACTCCATCAAGAGATACATATTCTTTTTTTTAGGGCACTGAAAGGGATGAAAAACATATACATCCAAGCCTCGCGGTACAGGCTTTGCTTTCACATTCAGCAGTGATCCGTTCTAATTCCCCACCTGATGGATGGCCTTTCCTCCATGGACATACTCCTCTGTATAGGAGGTGCGGTAGCACAGAGTCTGGGGGGCATTTACCAAAGGCAGTACAGCACATCTGAAATGTCACATTCAGTCACTGTCTCTTACTGCTGGTAAGTGCTTTAAAGGGAACAGCAGCCTTTATCGTTTTACTCTCTTAATCAGATACCTTGCTAAAAGTTTGCTTTTGTACTGATCTTTCTCAGCCATTTGTTGTCTTTTTACTGCTTTATTTAGGTAATGAATATGCAATTAATGAACAGCATGAGGAGAATTCAAAATTGGCGCTGTCGTTAAATTAACTAGTGCTCTGTATGTTCTGAGTGTGGTACTCTGTATGTATGTTATGTTCTGGTGTATTTAGGCGAAAAATGACTGACTTGGCGATCTGGAAATTTGATTCTTAAAAATGGATGTAGGTGTCATGTTTTATTCACCTTTCAGATAGTTTGCAAGGATCTTAATGTGAGGTGTGGCAGAAGGTCCATGTAGTACAACATACACACAAGTTCCAGGGGTTTCTGGACGAAGGGCGTTTTGAAGAGGTGCGTTTTGACGGGAAGGTGAAGTTTAAAGAGAAGAGAGATTTGCTGAGGGGAAAAAAATCCTGTTATCCGGAGTGACGTGGAAAATTTGTTCTATAGCCGATTCCTGACCTTTGGTCAGGACACAGACAGCCAGCCCTGTGATTGTGTCGAGATCTTGAAAGGGCTTTGATGAAGTTCAGAATGTGAGGTGCTGATGTTCTTTTATCAAGCCCGTGTGTCAGAAATAAGGATTTGAACTTGCTAAGGGGCTCAGCCCGCGTGTGCGTGCGCGAGACAATCAAAGGCAAGGTGCAGGGCAGCGTGTCCTATGAGCTGGGGGTTTGATAGAATAAGCAGGCAGGCATTTCAAACAACAGAGGAGCTGCCTCATTGTCAATCCAGGATGTGATCGCAGAGTGGACTGCCAGCTGGGTGAATCCCATCACGAGGCAGGTAAGGGTCCATGATGATGTCGCGTCTTCAAAGCCCTGGGTTGAGAGACTGCAGCTGTCATTGTAGGCAGTGGCAGGTCTTGACGAAAACGGTTTTGTTGACCAGAGGGAACATTGTGAAGTGAGGCACAGTTGGGCATGAGAACCGTTTCCTTCCAGCTTTCTGTTGGTGGTCTGTCATCCAGCTGGAGAGATTAGAGATATGGGACATGGAGACCGGTGTGTCCAATTGGGTAAGAACACAGAGTTGAGTGTGTTTCAGCATAAGAGCTTTGAGATAGGGAGTAAACAAGAGTTCTAGCAAAGTAAAACCTTTTGAGCTTGCAGTCTTAAGGCCTAAGTTTGTAGAACTCTGCCCGCTTCATGCATCCTACCCAAGAGGTAACAATCATAGCAGGGCTTGACAATGAAGAGTAATAATACTGTAATAAGCTACGAGGAAGTCGATTGGTGTAGCCCTCTGCATACTTCTGGAATGAAAGGTCTGAATGGAAACTGACCAGTTGTGGTGGAGGGTGCATTTTCCCAGGAGACAGGGAGGCGTTCCTTACAGAATCGGGGGAGATGACTAAGGGGACAGGTGGCACAGTGATGTGAATGGAGGCTAGAGGCATCTGTTTGGCAGAAGCATGAAGCTGGGGCATGATGCACAGCCGGTGGGGCATGGTACACTACACGGCTAAAGGTGACCTTAAAAAGGCACCCGTCTGTCCCCCCGGAGTGTTGGCACAGAAGACAATTGGCCAGTCGTGTAGCTGTTCTTCTTTGGCAGTGATCCTAGCATCTCTGAAGGTGGGGGACATAAGAGGGACCATCATTCACAGAGGGGCTGACCTTATGATTAGCCAATGATTTGAATTGGTGAGTGACAGGGGAGTAGACACTCAAGGGGCCAATCATCTATCAGCTGGGGCCCCTGTACACACCCCTTACCCTCTCATCAGCATGATACTCAGACATAAAAGAGCCAAACAATGTGGATATTTCTTAATTCTAAATAAATTTAAAGGACCTTTTGTTAGGTAATTGTTGGTGAAGCTGATACATCTGGAAGGCCCTAGCCCTAACCCGCATATAATACTACAGTTTATGTATTCCCGACAATTCTGCATTGAACTCAAAATGCACTGAGAAATAGGCTTAACTGCTGCTCCCTGCAGCACAATAGCACTGCAAGCCTCATCAGCTGGACCGCGGCCCTGATCTGAGCCTCAGCAGCTGGACCGCGGCCCTGATCTGAGCCTCAGAAGCTGGACCGCGGCCCTGATCTGAGCCTGATCAGCTGGACCGTGGGCCTGATCTGAGCCTCATCAGCTGGACCGCGGCCCTGATCTGAGCCTCAGCAGATGGATCCCGGCCCTGATCTGAGCCTGATCAGCTGGTCCGCGGCCCTGATCTGAGCCTGATCAGCTGGACCGCGGCCCTGATCTGAGCCTCAGCAGATGGATCCCGGCCCTGATCTGAGCCTCATCAGATGGATCCCGGCCCTGATCTGAGCCTCAGCAGATGGATCCCGGCCCTGATCTGAGCCTCATCAGCTGGACCGCGGCCCTGATCTGAGCCTCATCAGCTGGACCGCGGCCCTGATCTGAGCCTGATCAGGTGGACCGCGGCCCTGATCTGAGCCTCATCAGATGGATCCCGGCCCTGATCTGAGCCTCAGCAGATGGATCCCGGCCCTGATCTGAGCCTCATCAGATGGATCCCAGCCCTGATCTGAGCCTCAGCAGATAGATCCCGGCCCTGATCTGAGCCTCATCAGCTGGACCGCGGCCCTGATCAGTTGGTCATGGGTCTGTACCTACAAGATAAGCACATAATCAGTAAGAGATCAGCGCCCAGTGAAAATGCATATTCAGTCATGTGGTTACAGAAACCAAATGTATACGTACAATCCATCAGTATGCAGTGGGTCACTCTCTTCATACAAGCTCATGTCTCGTACGGCCACCCTATTTCTGCCCTTGTCCCTATGTTCTGGTAGTAAATGCAGGAGTCGTATCTGAACAAAGCATCACAAACAGCCGGGCCCCGTTGCCGCGGCTCTGTCTCTATCGATTTTTTGAGCAGCCCTCATAAATCAGGGAATAATAAGGCTGTGTTCAGTGTGTTAAAATGAACACATTAAACGGCGTGTGGCTACGTCTCCGTGCCACAGCGTCCCCCACCCTAATGTGGCGGTCACTGCCTATCTGTGCTCTCTGTTAGCACAGTGTGACAAAACATTTGTCACAGGTGAGTTTTCTTTGGATAGCAGCTAAGTTGAATATCCAGAGAGAAAATGTATTCGTCTTATTTTTCATTGTTTTACAGGTCAGCAATAACCATTCAGTTCACTTAGAGTTAACCCTAACCCTAACCCTAACCCTTTGTACCTAGATGTACCCTAGTGCTGATAACTAAAGATATAAAATTGGGGGGGGGGTGGTGGTGCCTGAACGTGAGATGTGCCAGTCGTATCTAACATGCACACTTCATTCCTAGCACTCGTACACATTCATTTCTCCTGCTACAATACAGGAGTGTCGTTTTTACAGCTCTGTCGGAAGCATGCTTTACACCGCGTAAGTTATTCTGGGGGTGCGGCAGCATCTCCCTCCCCAAGCTTCTCTCGCGTGTCTCCCTCCCCGTGTCACGCACACACGCTGGCTCCCCTCCCCCGCACTGATGAGCAGCCGTTAATGAGAAGCCACCTGTTGATGCCCGGCGTAGATGCTCTCCTTTGTGAGCCGTCCCCGCCTCTGGCCGGGACGGGGGCTGGACCACGCGGAGGGAGGGGTTCTGCCGAGCGATGACGGGCACCTCTGGCTGGGCCAATCCCAGCGGTCCCCTCGAGCATCGCGCCCGTTGCCACATCGCTGCCGGTGCCGCTCGCGTGCCCGTCTCAGCTCCGCCGGTGCAGTTAAGCTCGCCGCCTTTAATGAATTGGATCCTGGCTGAAGCCGGCAGCCCTGCTGAGTAGGGCGCTTTCGGCTCTGAGTGTCACGGTTTGATCCTCCCAGTGCTGAGCTTTGTGGCACATTTATTATGTTTGGGGTAGGGGGGGGGCATAGATGGACCGCTGCACTGCCGGGATGAGGCGGCGTGCTAAATCGGAAAGCGACGGGGGTCTGATTCTGGACTATTAGGTTATTGGATTCTGTGACAGAGAAGATGGATGGATGAAGGTCGGTAGCATGCATAGCATCAGTCTTCTCTTACCTCCTTTTAAATGATTTGCTCAGTTTCCCCCCCCCAGCTCCCCCTAATCCCCACGCCTTCTAGTGCCCCGGCCCCCTTCAGACTTCCCTAAAGGTGCCGCCGTGCGCTTCTCGCTCGCAGAGTTCGAAAGCGGAGAGGCGGACCTCTGTCTGGAAGCCAGCACGGTATCAGCTTCGCAGTCCTGGATCGCGGTGCTGCAGGAAGCCAACTCTGAAAGCTTGCGGAACAGGGTCCTGCACCTTCGACGGCTCCTGATGGCGGCGAGCGGGAGCCCGCGGGCGGACGGCCCCCAGGCGGGGGGAACGGGAGCAGGTGAGCTCCAGTCTCTCTCTCTCTCTCTCTCTCTCTCTCTCAGCTCGCATGCAGCACTAGGGCTGCAAGAAGGCAGTATCCCTGTAGCACAGTCAAGGGCAGCCAGGACCTCTCAGGGAGAGAAGTGGGTCAGCCTCGGCATTACTCTGAACCCGGGCTTGGTGTCCATGCTGGGTAACAGCAGGGCGGTTCACTCTGTCATGCTGTAAACTTATGCCTCCGGAGCTGTCAGGCCGAATCCGTCTCCGGGAGGACTTGTGCACTCCTGCCGTGCTCACTTCTCTTCCGTGCAGCAGTGCTCACTGTCCTCGTTTTGGTGCGAGCTCCCCGTTACCGACCCGCTCCTAGTCACCAGCCCGTGCCCCCGGCTTAATTCCCAGCTATGAGCCCAGAATAGGCAAGTAGTGCTTGGGAACGGATGAATGGATGAGTTTCACACAGTCATAGGAAAGGTGAATGTTCCTAACATGTTCTTCTTAATTTCCCGTGTGCCCTTTGGAGTTAGCACACATACACACTGATTGACGCAAAGGCAGGAATGAAAATAATAGCAATTATCATATTATAATTAACATACTCAAAATATACAGTGCCTTGCTGTAGTGATGCCCCTGCGTTGCTAACATGTAAGGGTTATACCTACCGTTCAATGAGGACTGGATACTAAAAAAAATCACTGAATAAACAATCCAAGTTCTCTCATATAACACTGAGGAGCTGCCAGCATGGACTAAAACATGTTATGCTGTAGATTTACTGTAGATCTACAACGAGTGAGGCGATTTACCATTCATCTTCAGCACGTTTGCATTGGAATTCTGCTGGATTAACTTATGTCTGGAAGGGGCACATCTCACACAGCACTACAGCGATCAATACAATGAGCGATTCAGGCATGTGGGGACACGCTCAGACTGGGGGACCTTGCTCCAGGAATCACACACATGTGTCAGATAACATCCCACGACCCTCACCAGGATAAACAGTTAGAAGATGGATAGATGGATGGATGGATGGATGGTGGGCGGCATATATGGGTTCTATTCTACTGGCACAGTATCGTTACTGGCTTTGTTTATATGATCTAATTTCACATAGATTCTCCGACTATAAGAATTCTGGGTCAGGATATCCCACAATCCAAAAAGTGACTCTCTGGACATAAATGTGTCTTTTTTTATATCAAGTGTCCTTTAAAGATTAGCAAAGTCTTGTACGGGGGGGTGGTCCCGGCTACAGAATGGCATCCTCGTGCTGACAGCCCCTTCAAGCCCTGCTGGTATTTACTGTGGCAGGTATGAGAAAGATAATTTTCAATGACAGAAGCATCAGAAATGTCGCTGGGGCCCAGAGAAGCCGAAAGTGTTATAGTGTGAACTGGCCTTTCCGTGGGAAACACCTCTTATCCTCTTACTCTATGGACATGTCTGACCCAGTCATGCCATTGGCTTAGTGTCATGTGATCATCCATCCATTCTCTGTACTCGCATGTCCTATGCAGGGTATGGGGGGGGCTGCAGGCACAAGACAGGGAATCCCTCCTATCAGGCATGGCAGTGGACTAATACACACCCCCCGCTAAGAAGAAGCATGCGTTTCACCATTTCCATATGATAGCCTATAGGGCATTTCCATATGATAGCCTATAGGGCATTTCCATATGATAGCCTATAGTGCATTTCCATCTGATAGCCTATAGTACATTTCCATATTTGCTGGCATTCTCAGTGGTTTGCGGCAGGTGACACAAGCCTGTCAAGGACAGGAATGAGAAGGGCTCAGCAGTGAGGCTTCCTCTTATAACGGGTTATGGCTGCAGTAGCCTACAGTGTGCGAGCGGGTGGACCAGGGCGGTGGCGCTGATAGGTGTGTGCCGTGGCTTTCCTGCAGTAAGGCTTCCTCTTGGTGCCCTAATGGCACATTTTTACATGATCGATTTTTCTTGGCATTTTTAAAATTTGGAAATTAGGAAAACTTGTATAAGTGAGGCATAATAGAATGTGGAAACAAGCTGGAGATAAGGTGATTATCATCTCCCGATAACGGCATTAAGAAACGACGGCGAGCGCAGCCACTCTGAACTTCCGTAGCAGGAGTGACCTGTCCCAGAAGGTACCTGCCAGCCTTGGTGGGTTGGTGACGTCAGTTTGGGTCTGCGCTGTATTATACACTCACAGGCAGCACAGCTACACTCTACTGCGCTTCCTAAGCTGGATCACGGCTGTGTAACGTGCTCCTTTGCATTACCTGATCTTCATACACAGACAGGCTTTGTAGATTATGTATGACTACAGTTATTAACTAACAGTAATTCCATGTTATTGCTCAAAATATAAAGCCAGACAGAAACTACCAGCTAGTTACAAACTGATGTTCATGTTTGTTCATCGTTAATGAATTGTGATACATCATTTATCCAAAACAGTTACTATATTTATTACTATAATCTGTGAATTCTGTAAATCTACCGAAGGAACAAGTCACAAATAACACAAGTGAAATACTGATGTCATGTTTGCTCATCATTAATGAATCATGACACATCTTTCATCAGAAGTAGTGACTATATTTGTTCCTGATTTGTACTTCAGTACTAACTGAGTTACCACTAAGTATTTGTACACACCAGATGCTGTCTGTTGAGACAGTGGGATTTGAAACAGCGTGTATTACACTCAGAGCTTATTTAGGAGAAATAATGCCATTTAATTAAGGAGGTATCTAGGAGAAGTAAAGTAATCAGCTAGATAAAAAGTGTAAGTCTCTTGCAGGTGATACGAACACAAATTTGAGTTTCTGTCAGTTTCGGCTATTAAATCAAATGTAGCACGAGGGAAGCCTTTATCTACCACGTCGACATCAAGACAATGTCAAAATTATCTAAGCAGATTATATTCATTATATTTTATTGACTGGTGTGCAGAAGAGAAAGTAAGCAGTTGTTATTTGCGAAAGGAGACAGATTCTTATAAGGAGATAATTTCGGCTTGACAGTATTGTGACCTCTGTGTTGACCCCCTGCGAGTCAGACCAAAGTGACACAGATAACCCTTTCCCACTGCAAAGGTGCCGGTGCTGTTCCGGTGCCGATCCCAAATGTGGAACCAGTGCCACGTTTTCCACAGAAAAAAAAGGGGCACCGGTGCTGCAAAATTGGCTCGGAACCAGCACCAAACCTTTGCTGGTCTGGATGAAGCACCCGTGTCGTCATGAGAGGTGGGCACTATTGTTGCACTGTGTAGTGGGCGTGGTTTGTGACATGGGCGCAGTGTTGTCGGTTCTGGTTCCCACTGGGCTCTCAAGTCCGTGGAAATGCAGGACGGCTCTTGCTGGTGCCCAACTTCAGCACCGGCTGAGCACCAGCCCCAGTACTAGCACTGGCACCAGTGGAGTGGAAAAGGGGCATCAGAGTGTGAGACGGCCATCACAGTGCCTGTGTCACCACCCATGTGCTTCTTGCTCAAAGTGTGAGACAGCCATCACACTGCCTGTGTCACCACCCATGTGCTTCCTGCTCAAAGTGCGAGACGGTCATCAGACTTACTGTTTCACCATCCATGTGCTTCCTGCTCAAAGTGCGAGACGGTCATCAGACTTCCTGTTTCACCATCCATGTGCTTCCTGCTCAAAGTGCGAGACGGCCATCACACTTCCTGTTTCACCATCCATGTGCTTCCTGCTCAAAGT
>JAODKM010000016.1:4669445-4680294 GCA_026780845.1 Petrocephalus sullivani | reverse complement strand
AGGCTCACTCAGCTCTGTTACCAAATGCTTACTACATTTAGGGGATGCCGTGTTATGAAGCACCTGGGTCATGGGCATCCTTCCACACACTGTAGGCCTAACTTGGGGTGAGTGCTTAGCTAGACCTAGAACTAGAGTCCCTATATGCTGGTGTGTTTTTGGTCTAGACTTATATTTGAGAGTGAGGCTAAAGTCTCACACATCTGCTTATGACAGAAGAAAAATACAAACAGACTATGCTGTTTGTAACAATATCTGTTTAATAGTTAATTGAATAGCTTAACAGCTATTTCAGCATCTACACGGCTGTTGACTCTTGTGAGATGGTTTTAAAGTTACCAGTACATTCATTCTCATGACACTTAAGACACAAATAATGTTTGGACGGGTGTGTTGACCGTCTCACAGAAGTTAGCAGAAGTAGCCACCGTTCTTATTCTTCTGCTTGCGGTTTAGTTAATTGCGTTTTTAACTGCCCGGGGTTCCTGCAGTAGTCAGCAACTGTCCGCGTTTTTTCCCGGCTGCTATCCTCAGTTGGCGCTAAAGCATTAGAGATAAGCGCTCCACACGGAAGCCCAAAATCACAGGCGGTCTATAGAACCAATTAAAGAAGCGATTGGGTAAGAGGCCCGGCGAGACTCTGGACGTGTGATCATTCAGAACTACCCAAGTGCAAAGCTGGATAAGGCATCACCGTCACAGGGCTATTCTCCGGGCCCCTGCCTTGCGGCACAGGGCTCTCTTCTTGGGTCTGATATGCTCCTGAGCAGCGTCTCCTTGCTTCCGCCTCCGACGCTGGTACTACGGTGATTTTGAAGGTTTTTCTGTGGATGGCAGGTGCAAACGGCACTTTGTGCTGGCAAAAACTCTTTTAACGGCTCTTACGCTTTCCAACCTACTATAATCAAATCAAAACTGTGGAAATATTGTTTTTATTAAGAAAAGGTGTTTTTGAGTGTGGCAGAGGTTGTATAAACATACTTTTTCAGCTCTTCTGCCCCCCCTATACCCTCAAAGCTGGAAAGCAGATGGGCTGCCCTGCCAATGCTCAGCCTTCTTATTCATAACCCCCCACACAGCCATTGTGGTAAAAAATTCATTTATACCCAAAGCCATCTATTTAAACTCAATTTTATTCTGCAGACGGGCTGTAAGGTCATGGAGTAAAGTTTTGCCAAAGTCGGGTTGCTGCGTGGAGGTTTGCGGGTAGAGGGGGCATGTGAGGGCAATGTCATGGAGCAGTGTGGCCCAACCCTGACCCCATCTCAGGGGGCCCCAAGCCAGTCCTTGGGGGCCCCCCATCTCAGGGGGGCCCAAGCCGGTCCTTGGGGGCCCTGACCCCATCCCAGGGGTACCCAAGCCGGTCCTTGAGGGCCCCGACCCTGTCCCAGGGGAATCCAAGCCGGTTCCAGGGGAACCCCACCCCGTCCCAGGGAAACCCAAGCTGGTCCCAGGGGTACCCAAGCCTATCCTCGGGGTCCCCAAGCCGGGCCTCTGGGACCCCAAGACGGTCCTCGTTTCTCCTCCCTGCCTGCTCCCCTGCCAGACAGTCAAACATGTTTTAGCTATGTACCAACAGCGAGCCAACAGTGTCTGAAAACTCGCCAGGGCCAGGACAGTCAGGGAGCTCCCCCTCGACCTGAGACGCAGTGGCACCACTGCTGCTGTCATGTTCATTGATGTCTGTCCTTTAGGCTTCTCTGCATGTCCCAGCTGAGCTATACCGACGCCCCATTTTGCTATTGTGTCAGCGGGGGGAGGTGGCAGCGTGCGAGCTGAGATAAGTCCAATTTAATATGCTGTGAACGAGGCCCTAATAAAAACGAAATCAAATAGAAGAGCCCTGGTCGCTTTCGTTGACGTGGCACCCAGGCTCTGTGCAGCAGCCAGTGACTGGCCATGTGCTGCATGCTAACCACTGCATAGTGGATGAACACAGTGAGAGCAGTGCTTTCCGGAGCTTTTTAGAGCTTTCAAGGGCTTTCCGGAGCTTATTACAGCTTTCCTGGGCTTTCCAGAGCCTTCCTGGGCTTTCCAGAGCTTTCCGGGTAGTAAAGGTACCTTAAACTGCTTTGGTGGATGGTCCAGTATCGTATGTAGTTCTGAAGAGTTTCTTAAGGGTTTCGTGGCTTTCGTAAGTCACTGATCTCAGCAACACTGTGATTATAGCCAATAAGGTCCATTCAGACAGAAAATTCATTCATCCATCATTCATTCACTGGCCAAAATAATCATCACAGGAGAAAAAAAAATGCATCTCAAGATTGTGTTTGTGGGATTTTGTGACTCGACGGTTGACCACACATCCAAAGTGTCTTTCCATCTTTCCAGACACGTTATGAAAGGTCTGGAATGTCACTGAATGACATGTGAGAGCGACACGCGGACACCCCAACCCAACGGATCACTCCCAGAAAGCTCTGCCGCCAAATCCAGCGAGAGTTATCTTAGCTCAGCAACTCCTTGCAGAGTTTTAAAGGTTCTGACAGTGTCAGCTTAAATGCTGAAGCGACTGCACCGAGCTGCTCTGTGTACCTGCGGGCCATCACCTCTGAGGGCTGGCCGATTTCACACTGTTCCTCTGTTCCATTACTAACAAGATGGACTGAAACTTCGACTCATGTGAGCTCGGTGTGTGTAGCACTTGCTGGCAGCCCGTGGAGGTGTGGTTGTGTGTGCCTGTACAGGGGACCAAAGGACCTCAGAAGTATAGCAGATCCTCAAAAACGTGACTAGTTAGGTCCTCATAACTTCAGACTTTATTTTATATAAATCGGTGAATGCAGTGCAAAAAGTAAAAATGCCCAAATTCTTGTATTTTGTTTGGTTACTTATGGTTAAGGTTAGTTCTAGGTAGGGTGTCGTTATTGGGATTTGGGTTTTCCTCACAGAAATGGATGGACGGTCGTTATTAATATAGGGATACAAATGTGTGTGTCTGTGTGCCTGTGTGTGTGTGTGCGTGTGGACATATTTATATTATGTTGTGGGGACCCACATATATTATGTTGTGTATGTCCCCACAGTGTGATAAAAACCAGTTATTTTCTACCTTGTGGGGACATTTTTTTGGTCCCCATAAGGTTAGCCTCAATTTTAGAAAAATCTGTGTCTGCAATCAAAAAAGTAAAAATGCCAAAGTCTCATATTTTGTTTGGTTACTTATGGTTAAGGTTAGGGCTGGGTAGGGGTTAAGGGTGTCATAGTTGAGATCAAGGTTATGTCCATAGGAATGAATGGAGTATCCCCATTAAGATAGGAATACATGGTATGTGTGTGTGTGTGTGTGTGTGTGTGTGTGCGTGTGTGTGTGTGTGTATGTGTGTGTGTCCTGTGATGGACTTGCATTCCCCTCAGAAGCCCATGACCCTATCCTGGATAAGTGGCTGGGAGGTGGATGGACAATCACAGGAAAGGAGCTTAAAGATGGTCTGTAAAAATTACGTTTAAAAATCATTGGGAAATATTTCTGAGTCTGTGGTCTGAGAGTTGGGGGTCTGCTTAATCTGGGGCTCTTTCATCTGTCTACGGAGTACGCCGGGATGTCAGACATTCACATGAAGGACGCATTTTATTGCACAACCCTTTGCCTGTGAGGTCTGAACCATGCCGGGAGATTTCTGTAAGCAGCCAATTATCTCCGTGCTACGAGGAAGCCGATGTAATAATGTTACTTTGGAGTCCTGCTGGATGAGGCTATGGATGCAGCGCAGCCCACTCCTCCCACTCTCCTCCTCTCCCACCCTGTCCTTCTGCTCTCCCCCTCTCCTCCTCCTTTCCCTCCCTGTCCTCCTGCTCTCCCCCTCTCTTCCTCCTCTCCCTCCATGTCCACCTGCTCTCCCCCTCACCTCCTGCTCTCCTCCTCCTCTTCTCCCTGTCCTCCCCCAGTTCTCTCCCTCTCTCTCCCACCCTCTCCTCCCACTCTCCTCCTCCTCTCCCTTCCTGTCCTCCTGCTCTCCTCCTCCTCTCTCTCCCTGTCCTCCTGCTCTCCCCGTATCCTCCTGCTCTCCATCCCCTCTCCCTCCCTGTCTTCCCCTGTTCCTCACCCTTTCCCTCAACCCTGCATTTTCTATCCTCTGGGGGTGTCTGGGTGACTGGTGTCCAGTGCCTCCTGCAGGCTGGTGCTGAGCTTCAGCTGCATCTGCTGGCTGACGTTCCATGCTGCGCTTAGTCTGACGAGGAGAGAGAAGGAAGCTTATTCAGCCCAAAGCTTTCATCAGAACACGCTTTATAGTGAACGCTGGGCTTTGTACTGGTGAATCAGTTTTTAATAAAGTTTATTATACTAATTGTTCTGTAGGATTCAGAGAATCTCATTAATCAGTATGCTTATGTTATTGCCTTACCAAACGTTGCCTTAATTGTTGGGAGTGGGGGGGGGGGGGCACTTATTACAGGGAAGGGCACTAGGCAGTTCTCAGCTGGCCCCTGTGAGATAGCTATATAATGCACATTTACATTTGAATGTTTGCCTTCTGTGTGAAATTGCAATTTTCATTTTGTGGTACACGGGGGGGTAGAGCACAGAATCACCGAGGACATTTCATCAGACTTTCGGCACGGAGAGGGCGCCGGCTATCTCCCATGGGGTGCTGATAAAAATGGAACTTAATTAAAACTTACTTCCTGCCCGCGCGATTCTGGCGGGTGACAGTGACGTCACACCGCGGCATGAAAGGGGCCGGGGTAGGAGACGGTGGCCTGCCTCCCTCTCTGAGCTTCCCCTCTGTCAGCGATTCTGGTGGCCCCTGGACTGGAGTGTGAATATTTATGAATCCTGTCTAGGTGTGCGTGTTTATGATAATCTCTCCAATTAGCGCAGCACAGCGCTAACGAGACTTGGGTTAGTTACTCAGATATCCCGCGCTGTTTGCTCTGCCGTGGGTTGCTGGGGGTCTCCAGGACGTGATTCACTGCCCCCTTGTGTCGGGATTTCACTGCAATCGCCTGGTGTGAGAGTAATACCCCAGAGCATTACCACCGGGGGTGACACACCAGACCCAGTCTGCTAAAAAGCTACACTACCTGCGCCCTGACACCGCTGAACGCTTTACTTGCTGCACTGTCTGGACCAAAGCTAGGCTGACAACCTGATCCATCGTGATCCATTGTGATAAATTGTCTATTTAGGCCTTAAATTCTTGCAAGGCTTTCATGCCAGACGGGACTTACCACAAAGCTCCACTGATGTCGGGCTACAGCTTGACTAATCACGTACTTTGATCTTAAATTGCTGTAAGGCTCACAGGTTTCCCAGAGTTGAGCTACGGCTTAGCCAATCGTCTACTTTAGCCTTAAATTACGGTAAGGCTCCCAGTTCTCACGGAGTTGGGCTACGGCTTAATCGATCATCTGCTTTGGTCTTAAATTATGGTAAGGTTTCCAGGTGTCATCTGGACCTTCATTATTGTCAGGTTGACAGTTGGTCTCAGGAGAATGTCAGACTGCGTTCTTGCATCACAGCGTGGTCTGTCTCTCATTAAATTGCTGCGAATTTTGTGTGACCGTCTGTTACCAAAAGGCGGAGGTGTCAATTTCAGGTCCAGAAAGTAAAAATGCAGACCAGGATTTTCTTTCAACCAATCAGTTGAGCATAAAGAGTCACAGTCATAGAGTGCCCAATTAGTTGGTTGAAACAAAATCTACTACTGCACTAGACGCTCTGGATATGTTCAGCACCTGTCCCCTTCTCCTCATGTTACATTGTACATTTTGTACATTTGCAGAATTTGACGCTCATAGTGTAGCTCAGAGTGAACATGAAAGTGTAGCTCAGACTGAAGGTCAGAGTGTAGCTCACAGTGTAGCTCAGAGTGAAACTCATAGTGAAGCTCAGAGTGAACATGAAAGTGTAGCTCAGAGTGAACATGAAAGTGTAGCTTAGAGTGAAGGTCAGAGTGTAGTTCAGAGTGAAACTCAGAGTGAAGGTCAAAGTGAAGGTCAGAGTGAAGGTCAAAGTGAAGGTCAGAGTGAATATGGAAATGTAGCTTAGAGTGAAGGTCAGCGTGAAGGTCAGAATGTAGCTTGGAGTGAATGTTAAAGTGAAGGTCAGAGTGAAACTCACAGTGTAACTCAGAGTGAAACTCACAGTGAACATGAAAGTGTATCTTAGAGTGAAGGTCAGCATGAAGGGTTGTCTGAGCTCCTGCTTCCTGTTATTATGGCACTGGGCCTGGACCCTACTGTCCTGGGCTCCTGTATGTGCATCAGGCTGATTTTATCACAGTAAGTGACCCACACGGACCATGGCGCCACTCTGAACCGTGACATTCAGCAGCTACTGCTACGTGTCTTATCCGTGAAATTCTTTGTGTCCCTCCATCACACGCACGTGTGGCGTGTGTGTGGAGGTGTGGCTCCTGGGATGAGTGCACTTTCGTCTGCAGTTACTGTAAGGCTCCTAGGTCTCACAGCGCTGGGCTGCAGCTTAACCAATCGATTACTCTGGTAGTTTCCATCATCTCTCTTCTCCTGGTCCCCACAGCTACAGTTTGTCCAGTATTTATAGGCAAACGTGACAAGTCTGTAAATCAAGGGACAAATGGCTGCCTCTCCTGTTTTTCTAATTTTGTTTTAACCAGAAATTTTCTGGGTATAAAAAAGAGAATCGGAGAGCATGACATGTAATAACTCAAGGCGTGATTGAGTGCCGATGTGGCATGAGAATCAGACCGCAGACCCCGGGGAGTGGGTAGGTACAGACCTCGAGGAGTGGGTGGGTGCAGACCCCGGGGAGTGGGTAGGTACAGACCTCGAGGAGTGGGTGGGTGCAGACCCCGGGGAGTGGGTAGGTGCAGACCTCGAGGAGTGGGTGGGTGCAGACCTCGAGGAGTGGGTGGGTGCAGTGGGTGGGTGCTTGGTGAACACGAATAAGGAGGCAGAGCAGGTCTTTCCTGCACCGGAAGCATTAGCGCACTGCCGTGTGAGGTGCTGCCAGTCACCATTGAACCACGCACCCCGTCGGTGTCATTGAGCAGGGCGTCTCGGATCACAGAAACCCGAGACAATGCTTCGGAGTTCTGTTTTGGCCTGGAGTTACAGTGTTGCCACGCTCAGGCGAGGGCCCATCCTGCCAGCCTGGGCTGAGAAATGCAGCCGCTGGTGAGGGCAGGCCGATGAATCGCGGCTGTTTCAGTGCCTTTCTGCTGCGTGATGTGAGTGACCCCACAGCCGTGCCTTTGCTAATGTATCTTTCTCTTTGTTCACAGCGGAGTTTTCTGGGCTACGCTTCTTTCTCAGTGGGGGACTTACTGAAGGAGCAGCAGCTTACACTTAGCCTCAGGTAAGGCTCAGAAATGTGCCCTCCGCCCACATGCCAAGTCGCCGTTTTGGCCAGTGCGGCCTGGGAGGGTCCAGCAGGCTTCAAATAGCTCGAAGACCACCAACCCCCCTTGTTTGGGCCACGGCTCGTTATGAGATCGCATCCCTGCTGGCAGCTCTCTTTGATGATGTTGACATGCTTTGGTTGTGGCTTTAATTTAAGATCAGAGAGCTCGGAATCGCTGGCACTGCGGCCCACGGCCATGAATAATAAGGAATATCCCTCCATTTGCTGTTCGATTCGAAGACAGCCAGCTCTCGTTGGTCTGCCAGTCCAGAGACGGCTTCCTGTGAAATAGGGTGCTTTCGCCATAATTTATAACCCCTGCAGGGCTATCTGTGTTTTACACAGTTTTGTAATGAGATCCAATAACATCCAGCTCCCCTCCCTCCAAATTTAGAGCCTTAAATCAATTACTTGGTGCCACGAGAGCTGGGCCTGCTATTGGACGGCTTGCTGAGGTGGAGTTTCAGTGGAGGTCCAATCCGGGGCTGGAGGCCAGGTGCCCTTTTTCACAGTGGGAAGCAGCGCAAGTCACCTGGTGGGCCCAAAGCGGCCATCTGAAGCTGATCCCTGAATCAGCCGCTTCAGCCCCGCATCTGCTGAAAAGTAACGCCCCCCCCCTTTTATTGAACGGTGAAGCTACATAAATCTCAGTAGTGCCTGTCGACGCGAGCAGCTAACCTTTTCTTGCGTATGAGACCTGAAACTCAGAACGGCAGAAACCCCGGCATTTTAGTTAAGAGTTAAGCAACGCTGATTTATGCTCACATTCATTTCACTAAATCAGAGAATAGGTTTCTGTGCTGTGATGAATGCCTTCTTATTTTCTTGACATTTATGTTTCTTCGCCTCCGTCGTGGCGTTATTCATTTTACAGTTTATGTGAGGCCACAGTTATTGCTTACGAAGTCTTTTTTTACACTTTGCATTTTTATCCTGCGTACCCGCAGTCGCTTATAGCTCTACAGCCATGCCGGTAATAACATGAAGGAGGGGGGTGACTGGGGTGCCCCCCCCCGCGAGCCTTTGTGGTGAGGGACAGCGTTGGCTTTTCAGGATGACATGGGGGCCGGGGCAGGCCTGGGGCACCGGGGGCAGCTTAGGGCAGCATGTCGGTGAGGCGGGAATATGTGGGGTCTGAGCGTGAGGAATGGACACAGATTACAGGCCTGTAACTGCATTCAGCTGCTGTCCTGCTTGCTGTGGCTGAGACACAGACAACAGTTTGACTAGTCCACCTTTGACTAGTCCACACCCTGGTAGAGCTAATGTGTAGGAATGACCCCCAGTATCCCCAAATGCAAGCCACCCACACCACACAATCAGCCCCTTTATTAATCGGGGCTCTATTATACAAATGCATAGACCTTTTACTTTAAATATTGAGTCAGATGAATTTCGGTGGTAATTAAATCATTGCAGCGGGATCTCTTTCGGGCCGCTGGTCCAGCCTCCTTCCAGCATGAAGGTCTTTGGAAAGGAGAATCTCCTGTATCGTTATTTCTCCTCATACTTTTTCTTTTATAGAAGTTAAGTTGAGTAAAGCTGTCATTCTTTATAAGCAGAGAAGCCGATGTTACCCAGCTTGTGACCCCTTAAGACCTTTGATCCTCAGCTAAATAAATGGCACACCCTTTCACGTCTGTAATGAATGTCCAACCTTCTTCTAAGCACTTATCCTGTTTGTGGTCCTTCGGACATGGAGCCTACACAGGACTAGTTTACACCCTGGATAGGATGCCAGTCCATTGCAGCACACATACTCTACATAGACATACCATTGCCAGTTTAGAGGCCAATTAGCTATACTGCATGTTGTTGGACTATTAGAGGAAACTCAAGCAGCTAGAGGGACATCAACCATGCAACTTAATATCTGGTGGCATCATATTAACAGCGACCAGACATTTCCTGTTCCTGCTAAACTATAGTTTGTCAGCTTTGCATTTGCTGTCCTACATGAACTACTCACATCAAGTCATGATGCAGCATTTCCAAATCGTGCCTCTTCTAAAATGTGAAATTTCTTCTGCAGCAGGAATTGCATCGTAGCTTTAGGTGTGTATTTAGGGTTCTGTAGCAGGCATTGGGTCGTAGCTTTAGGTGTGTATTTAGGGTTCTGTAGCAGGCATTGGGTCGTAGCTTTAGGTGTGTATTTAGGGTTCTGTAGCAGGCATTGGGTCGTAGCTTTAGGTGTGTTTAGGGCTGTTGTTCTGCACGGCCCACTTTCTGTAATTGGATAATTCTGTAATGGAAGTTGGATGCCCTGAGATTCTCCTGTAAAATTTGCCAGCAAACCCCAGTAGTCATTGTTTTTGTGGTGGCTGAGAGCTGTCCCAGGCCATGACAGCCAACAACATGCTTCACGGCTGGTATGTGGGTTTTGTTGCCAAACGTTTTCTTTCTGCTGTCAACTGAAGACTTTTCCAGTGCATGCCCAGATTACACAGGTAGTGTCTAGAAAATTCTAACAGTCCTTTTATGAAAATGTTGGTTTCCTTCTTGTATCGCCCCATAAGTTCACACTCTATAAGGTTTCCAAAGGACATTATTCAATGCCTGACCTTCTCCTGTCCAAGACTGTTGAATCTTAAGGACCCTTAGTACCTACTAGACTTACACTTTACTGCAATGTTTACCTTGGCACCTTTAAAAGAAACCCTGGGTTCTGATACCATCTCAGTGAGAGGTGTCGCTGGCTTTGAGTGCGTCCCTCACCACAGGAATGGGTTTTGGTGCTGATGGAGGCTCCTTTGTATCAGCCGTGTGTTGAATGCAGAGAAGCACGGGCATAGAGATCGCAGTGGTGCTACGGAGTGCCACTCAGTGTTGCCCATGACCACGCCTCTGTGTTATATTCCCTCTGGGTGGTGTTTTTGCAGTAGCCTTGTGTGGAAATCAACCCCAACCAATCAGAGAGGCAGCTCCTCTGAAGGGTGGAGCCAGGAGGAGGCCTCATTGAGCCACTACGCCATAATGTTGTGATGACCTCACACGGCCTTTTGGGGTGCTAGACTTAGGTCCATACATTAGCATGTGCTCATCCTGAAGACGTTCACCGATGACATTTTCCTGTTTACCTTTCTTCAGTGCTCCTCCTTGCATTGCCATCCAACAGGCCCATTTAAGACTCCATGGCAGGCCATATCCCCGTTCAGTCCCACTCGAGGTGTCGTCATGGAAATGAATAGTGATAGGATGTGTTAACACCACCATATCACTGCACATGTGAGGGTGGCTCTGATGAGGCGTTCCTGAGTGGCCCAATAGGCACAAAATACCTTCCATATTTCTATCAGATAGTACCAAACTCCTTTTCATCTTTGTTATGTAGTACCAAACTCCTTCTGATCTTTCTGTCAGATAGTACCAAACTCCTTTTCATCTTTATTATGTAGTACCAAACTCCTTCTGATCTTTCTGTCAGATAGTACCAAACTCCTTTTCGTCTTTGTTATGTAGTACCAAACTCCTTCTGATCTTTCTGTCAGATAATACCAAACTCCTTCTGATCTTTCTGTCAGA
>JAODKM010000016.1:4628475-4644139 GCA_026780845.1 Petrocephalus sullivani | reverse complement strand
TTGTATACACACAGGAGTGTATGCTCTGTCAGTACACATACTCCTTGTATACACACAGGAGTGTATGCTCTGTCAGTGCACATACTCCTTGTATACACACAGGAGTGTATGCTCTGTCAGTACACATACTCCTTGTATACGCACAGGAGTGTATGCTCTGACAGTACACATACTCCTTGTATACGCACAGGAGTGTATGCTCTGTCAGTACACATACTCCCTGTATATGCACAGGAGTGTATGCTCTGTCAGTACACGTACTCCCTGTAAACACACAGGAGTGTATGCTCTGTCAGTACACATACTCCTTGTATACGCACAGGAGTGTATGCTCTGACAGTACACATACTCCTTGTATACGCACAGGAGTGTATGCTCTGTCAGTACACATACTCCCTGTATATGCACAGGAGTGTATGCTCTGTCAGTACACGTACTCCCTGTAAACACACAGGAGTGTATGCTCTGTCAGTACACATACTCCCTGTAAACACACAGGAGTGTATGCTCTGTCAGTACACATAATCCCTATAAACATATAGTTGCGTGTGCTCTGTCAGTACACATAATCCCTGTATACAAACTGTTGATATCTAAACAGCCTTTAGCACTCAGAGGAAAAGTAATTGATTCTGAATGCGATCAGAGCTCTGATTCAGAACTGGGGCTTAATCTGGCATTCCAGTTTCATGTACAGTAACTATCTACCTCAGTCTTCAGATTAAGATTCGTTTTTCGGTGTGACCCTTCAGTGGGTCGTGTTGGTGGGGCAGGTTCCAGTTTCTTTGAAGTATAATGCAATAGCCAATCTGCCTTAATCTTGCTGACGAGTCACTCCGGTGCCATTTTGCTATGTCCTGTCATTTACAGAGCGGTTATTAAAGATAATGGGATGACTGTAGGGCAGTAATGGCAGTCACTGTGGTGATATCAGATGGCATGCCTGCCAATCAGCAACTGTCAGCTGGGCATCAAACTGCCACATCATCAGTTTCAGTTACACCTCCGCTACTCAGAAGCCTCCTCAGTGGAACCCTGCGGGGTGGACATCAGAAAGAATGATCTGAATGATTTAATTACATCATGGTAAATAATTTGTTGTTCGACCAAGGATTGTCTGAGGGCCTGAAGTAGAGCAGTCCCCCCACACTTTGGTGCGATGGGATAGGGGATTTAACTTACTAATGGATGTAACGTGGAGCGCTGGGAGTTCATGCAGGTATGTGGGTATCCTGAGAGGCGTGTCTCTCTTTATTTCCCATCATGCCTTTCCAACGACAGGCACATATTAGCTTGTCAGTCTGCGTTCCAGCCATGTGAAACACTTGATGTGGTGCTGAGGCAGAGTAAAACAATGCTAAGATCACTCCATTACCTGTTACCGGTAACGTAATGCACCAAGTGTTTAATCTCCTTTCACGATGGCCTGGGGATGCGATAAATATGGCTTGTGGTTCTTGTCTGAGTGCTGGTAGTTGGCTTTCTTCTCACGGAGAGGGGCGCCGAATGCTCCTGAGGTAAACTTTAACAAAGAGGCACAAAACGAACGAGCCGCAATTTCGCTGGGGGCGACAGGAGTTTACCCCCCTGCTCTGGGCTTTGTTACACTTCCGCGGCAAAACCGGTCAAAGACTTTGGTGCTTGGCGTCGAGGGGACGAGATGAATTGGAAATCTTTAATGAAGGATAGCAGCGAACTCAGTCATTAAGGCCCCGCAAAAGGGTCGCCGTGGTAGCGGCCACACCGATTATTGCTCTCAGCGTGGGGCTTTGCACTGGGCCTCCAGAGATGGAGGGCGGAGCCTGTGGGTTTTCTGGATGATGGAGAAATCGATGAAGACCTGTTCAGAATTGAGCACAATGATGGCCACAGTGTCCGTCTTTAAAATGACTGCGAGCTTGCGCTGTCTCCTAGGAGCCCTTATCGATATTCGAAGATCGATTTTACTCATTAATCGGGAAGCTGATGTCAACTTAAACAGACCACTGTTGTTTCAATTAAGTATGCAAAAGTGGCTCACTGGGGGTATGAAATGTACCCAAAGACCAGGCTTGGACACCGTTCCTGTGGTCGTTGTGTAGAAATTGTATTAATTGTAATAATTTATCTCGAACAGAGCTCTGATTTCTAAGGGATACCACTGATATAGCAACTGCTAGCTGGACCAAGGCCGTTAGGAAGAGACAGATGGTACTCAGGGGCTGATGATGTTTGAATGGCAGAGGAGAAACTTTGGAATGTAGCAGAACATTTGCTATGGAGGAGATGACTGGAGCAGGGCCTGAAATAGGGGAGGCAGTCCTGATTCCGAAGTACTGGCATCCAGGTTGTCTATCCTACCTACGTTCACCAGGTAGGATGATAGGAACTCATCAGGTAGGGTAGTAAACATGCTGGTTAATGGGGTTATGGTTTAAGTGGTGATTCTGTTAACATGTAACAAGCGCCTTCACATGGCATGCATTCACTTATTTTTGTAGACAACAAAATAAAATAAATTAAAGGTGTTCGCTAATGAAGAAAAGAATTTGTCCCGCACATTTGTAAAATATGACAAACATTCATTACGTGTGAAGCTGATGTAGCAGCCTATGAATATGAAATTGAATCCCTTTTGAAAAACGATTGCTCCTCAAGTATATATTTTAAGTAACTGGAAGTATGAGCACAGCCAATTGCGAATATTTACAATTTTAGTTCACTTCTCTAAAATTGATGAATCTGCCATCACCCCCCATCTGTAAGGACACACAAACCAATGTGGGGGTACTCGCTTGTCACCAGTTAACAGGATCTCCACATAAACCCGAACGCCGGCTCCCCAGGGTCAGGGTTGCCCACCCCTGGCCTGTAACGGCACCCTGCTTCCCCGTTGCCACAGAGACGGTGTATGACATCATCACGGTGGGCGCCCCCGCTGCGCACTCCCAGGGCTTTAAGAACGGGGGTCTCCGCAGACAGCTGGGCAGGTTCGAGGCGGAGAAGAAGAGGTGAGTGCCTGTGAGGAGAGCACGCTGGCTTCTGCACCTTCATGCTGATGTCACGCATGTTTGATCGTTATGTTGAAGAATTGTCTAGAACTCAGTCACATCCTACATAGAGAGCCATTCACTGGACTGTTGTTGAATCATAGCTGGACCGTGAAATCCAACAATCCCGAGATCATATATAGCTGTAATATACACGCTAAAACTAGTATTTACCAAATATCTAATAAATCTAAAAATATTTAATAATATTGTAACATGACATATGTTTTTATGCTGTTCTATTTCTGTGTTACTGCATTCCTGTATACATAAGGAATGCATTATGCTAAGCCCCCCCTCATCGCAGTGGGTGCTTCACTGTTGTTGTGTGAGCACGAGTGCCTCTGCCAAACAAACTTTCACTTTCACTTGATATATAAGAAACCTGCATTTGTGTGTTGTACCTGAACAAATACATAAGCGACTCTTAGCCCAGTTAGTACCTTTCCAAAACTGCCATTCTTAGGTGAATCATTAAGAAAATAATAATCCCCACAGAGGAATCACTGGGCACAGACGTCTTTCCTTTGGGTCTGGAGCTCCGTTCCCATTTGTGCACGTTCGTCTGCGTTCGTTCCGGGATTATGGGAGGTGCAGACCCACCCGGCATCATCATCACGGTCACCACCGTCATCTTCATAAGCATCGTCTACTTCTTGTTCAGAACCGAACCCAATTAACATCCAGGAGCAGCCCGTTTCTGTCCGGATGAGGACTCTTTGTTAATTAGCCTCGACCGAGCTGCGTGCTGCATGCGTCGCTCAGTACAGAACACGTCCTGCGGAATGTGCGGCCCGGGAACTCTGCACCATTCCTCTCTAACTGAACCAGCTACAATGCCATTGATTCAAACTAAGCCCAATATATTAATTTGCTCTGTTTTTGTTCCCTTTTGCCTGTGATATAATAAACGGGACATATGCCCTTTAATGACACATATTAATGGGGGGGTTAATTATTTAAGCAAACTAGTCATTACTTTAATGATAACACTGATAAGTGAGTTTTAACAAGCAAACTGATTTAAATTGCAGATATCTTTTTCCCTATTACTTGCAGCTTATTTCTCAACTAAGGCAAATTGGTTAAGCATGTAGCTTAAATAATGGGTCAGTCAGGGCTGCTTAATGAAGTGGTCCATCAGAGCTGAGGGCAGTATGCAGGATGAGCATTGGGGAGCATGGACAGTGCCCCCCTGCAGGATGAGCACTGGGACACATGTACAGGGCCCCCCTGCAGGATGAGCACTGGGGCGCACGGACAGGACCCCCCTGCAGGATGAGCACTTGGGCGCACGGACAGGACCCCCCTGCAGGATGAGCACTGGGGTGCACGGACAGGGCCCCCCTGCAGGATGAGCACTGGGGAGCACGGACAGGGCCCCCCTGCAGGATGAGCACTGGGGCGCACGGACAGGGCCCCCCTGCAGGATGAGCACTGGGGAGCAGTGGCCCCCCTGTGGCAGTGTTTTTGCTGCATGCGCTGCTAGCTAAGATCGAGATTAAGCCAAGCCATGTCGTTTATATCCGTAAGAGTTCGGGGGTAATTATGACAACGGAGGGCGCGCATGTCCTGCTCACGTGGGTCGGCTGTGAGAAGAACGAGAGAGGAAGCTGAGCTCCAAGCTTTTCCATGGGCTCTCCATTGGCTGGGCTCTCTATTGGTTGGGCTCTCTATTGGCTGGGCTCTCTATTGGCAGGTCTCTCTATTAGTTGGGCTCTCTATTGGCTAGGCTTTCTGTTGGTTGGGCTCTCTATTGGCTGGGCTTTCTGTTGGTTGGGCTCTCTATTGGTTGGGCTCTCTATTGGCTCAGCTCTTTATTGTTTGGGCTCTCTATTGGCTCGGCTCTCTATTGGCTGCGTAAAATGAAAGCAGACCGACCCAAAGCCTCTGAAGTTTCTCCTTTGGATTGCATTTCCCCCGATTGTGTAAAGTGAAAGCTGCTTTCATGCCAAATAGGATATCAGTTCTTTTTTGCTGCAGGCTAAACATAGAATCATTCCAGGGGATCTCAGATTCTATTTGTTATTTATTAAATTAGCTTCGTTGTGGAGGGCCTCGAGAGGTAGATGAAATCATCTGGAGATGTTTCGAGAACACTAGATGCTGTCAAGGGGACGTTATTGACGCATCCCTTAAATTTTGCATGGAAGGCAGTGCAATACCTGTGCACTGGCTTCTTACAGTGGGATCACGCTGAACAGAGGCTCCAGGGCAGACCCAGGACACATAGCGCCCCCATCAGGAAGATCAGTGCAAAGATGATGATAAATTATGAAATTGCAACTGCGAAATTAGCCTCCTTGGTATATTTCTCAATCTGCTAGTAAAACCCTGTATTATATACCAGTTCCATCACATTAAATGCTTTTTCTGGATTTAAAAATTAAAAAAAAAAGTTAATCGTTCATTACGTCTGTAAATTAAGGCTGCATGCTTGAGCAGACAGGAACAGACATCAGTGCGAGGCACTGACGAGGCACTGACGTCACACGGTACGGCAGGTAATGCCGCAGTACTCCTCTAGGTGTCCTTCTCAACCTAAACATGCTCATTCTGTGAAATGTATTTAGCAGTTTCTGTGTGCAACGCTAATAGTGTGATAGTACCCCCCCTGTTTACCACAAACAGTCACTACACTACATACTGTATTAATTAATCGTTCCAGATTTGGTAGAAGCTGAAGCAGCATGCTCTGCTAACCAGCTAGCTACCATCTTCAGACTCTGCTTGCTAGATATTCATTTATCTTTTCGAGTGGTGGGGGGGATCCGGAAATAGCAAACACAACCCTGGCTGGAATCCCGAGTAAATGGAGGCTGCAGCCCGTTTCACCGTCTGCTTTTGGTTCACTGGCACCGTTCATCACCTCTGCTTTTCACCTCCTGCCCAGGCCGGCTCCTCCAGCCCATATTGGCCCAGGTCGGTTCTTCTGGGACTCATTAGCCCTGGTGTGAAGCCCCCGCCCCCCCGAAGCAGCCCCTTTGAGGCACTTGGGGCATGGAAGCAGCAGATTGATGGTGGTACCATGCTGCAGACCTGGGTCTGCTTCCAGAATGCTCCCGTTATTCATCTGCTTCTAATTGAACCCTGTAGACACCTTCTGCACAGCATACCGGCCATAATCTCGTTTAAAGAGCTTCTCTTAATCATGGAAGTTCTTCGCCACCATCCATTTGTCTGAAGTCTGAATTTTATTATCTAAGACGACAAACTGTTCCGGATGAATCAGTGTCTTTTGTGTTTGGACGGTTTGTTTCGAGCAGCACAGCGGGGGCCTGCCAAAAAAAGCCTGGTATCCTCATTCTACAGGAGATCAGACCATGCAGGCCAAGGCTGATATCCAGGGGCGTATCAAGCTTTTTAAAAGTGGGGGGGTTCTAGGATTGGGAAGTAAAAAACAAATAATGATAAAATAAAATTAATATTAATATTTGTCTACTTCTCTGTGCTATAAATGTATTTTTGTATGATTCCATTTTTAAATAAAAATCGCTGGATTTGCGTATTTCCCGCTCAGATAGAGCGGAGCTCCATCTCCCAGCGCACGCTGCCTCACTGCCTCACTGCCCGCGCCGAGCGCACGCTGCCTCACTGCCCGTGCCAAGCACATGCTGCCTCACTGCCCGCGCCGAGCGCACGCTGCCTCACTGCCCGTGCCAAGCACACGCTGCCTCACTGCCCGCGCCGAGCGCACGCTGCCTCACTGCCCGCGCTGCCTCACTGCCTCACTGACCGCGCCGAGCGCACGCTGCCTCACTGCCCGCGCCGAGCGCACGCTGCCACACTGCCCGCGCTGCCTCACTGCCCGCACTGCCTCACTGCCTCACTGCCCGCACTGCCTCACTGCCCGCGCCGAGCGCACGCTGCCTCACTGCCCGTGCTGCCTCACTGCCCACGCTGCCTCACTGCCTCACTGCCCGCGCCGAGCACGCGCTGCCTCACTGCCCACGCTGCCTCACTGCTCGCGCTGCCTCACTGCCCACGTTGCCTCACTGCCCGCGCTGCCTCACTGCCCACGCTGCCTCACTGCCCATGCCAGGAACCTCACCGCACGCTACTGCACTTTCTTCCCAAATCCAACAGGACTGCACGTTGCCAACTTACTCACAGAGGAGCTGCTCTCATTCCTTCGTCACTGGCGTCACTGATACCTTTGCTGTGATTGGCCGAATGGTCCTTCAGTTAAACTAACGGACCTACGTGTATAGCCTAAGTTTGCATGTGTTTTTTTTCCTCTCAGATCAGGGCTACGGTTCAGTTTGCTCTTGTACCTGTAGGAGCACATATTTTAATATAACAAAAGTTGGGGGATGGGATTGTGTTTTAGCAAAAATGGCGGTGTTGTAACGCAACCACAGCCCCCGCCCCTCAGGGCGTGTCGGCCTGTCGGCAGGGGCCAGGGGTACAGGCTCACTGGCCTTTGACGGAAGTGAACTTTGGAGTCTTCCCATTTGTTTTGAGTGGAATGTGACCTCTTTCTGTAACCGTTCCCAGATACACAAACATGTCATTTTGCGTAGATCCCCTGCCTTCAGCCCGGGTCGGCGTCAGGTGGCCTCACAGCCTTTCGTTTCTCATCACTTCTCGTGTCAGTGTTTGCATGGAGGCTCCCTGTTTGCCACAAACAGTCACTACACTAAGTATAAACATTGCATCAGCCTGTAGGCATGCTAGCCCATCATGCAGCAGTTAAACTAATGTCAGACGTTAATTATCACTGAGAGCATAAAGCAAATTACTGAGTCCAACAGATCCCAAGGAGCCACAAGTTAAATAATTTGACTGTGTGTTCTGGCGTTTGTGTGATGTGGCGTGCGCGTTGGTGGTGGTGACGGTCCTGCACTCACTATGGTGCCTTGTGATGACGTAGCTTCAGCGCCACGTACCAGTGTATCTACTACTCACCCGTGGACACAGCCAAGGCTCGGGGGGTCCTGGCCAGCATCGGCCAGCTGCAACCCCTCATCTCCGGCCTGGCCGACCAGCTGATGCGGGCCGCACAGCAGCACTCCACAGAGAGGCTGAAAGACACTCTCGAAACACTCTGCGACAAGGTAAGGCCTCAGGCTCTCCTCGCTTTGGCCTCTTTGCATTGTGGAGTCCCTCTGGTGCAGCCCCCCCTGGGGGAAACACCACCTCTCACCACAGTGACACTGTACTGTTCTGTAGAGACGACTAGTCATCGGTGCTGTTAGCCACCAGCTAAAAGCCCCTTGCATCTTTGCTACATCAGCCCTTGCATCTCCCATGGTTCCTGATTTGTAGTGTGAATACTCTGCAAATAATGTGTAAGTCCGATCCATGTTATTAAACTGTCAGCAGCTTTAGTGACTCAATGAGGCATAGCAGCTAAGGGAAGGTCGTGTTGGATTATCGAGTAGAATAAGATCAGAATAAAAGCAGGCGTGATGCGCTGGCGAAACAGAGCCAGTCGGCTCAGCTAATTGGCGCGGCTGCTCTGACGCAGTTCGCCTGTGATTTGAAAGGACGCAGAAAGCAGAGGCGTGGGCTCTGCCATCGGTGCCATGTCACTGATCGCTGGGGGATTTCCAAGGAGTGTGAGCAGGTCAGCAGGTGCTCTGTTACAAAGCCAGTCAGAATCAGAATCAGAAAGACTGTTAGCCAGGAATGTTAAACTTACAAGCAATCTGTTTTAGTTGGCCGCAAACAGTAAAACTTGGTTTAACGTGTGAGACTATTTCAGGACAAATTACAAGTACGTATACCTGCCAGTTTTAACACATACTTTTAACATAACTTTTAGGGCAATGGGAGGGAGGAATACGGATTTGGGTTAGGGGAGGAGCTTGGGGGGGGGGGCATTATTAGTCAGACATTCTCACTCTACATCTCGCATGTACTTCGGAAAGCTGTTTCTAGTTGCCCGTTGTTTCGAAAGCACTTATACGGATAGGGCTGGATAAATGTGAAATAAGACGAAAAGGGCACAGAAGGCACAGCGCCGCCACGCCTGTGCTTTTGCTGAAGCATTTCAAATGTTTTCTTTTTCTCTGTAAATACGTCGGCCACATTTGACATTTGCTTAACTCACCCGTTAACCTGGACCGCAAATGCCCAACTTCACCGCACATGACCACGCAGAGCGAAAGAGGAGCTGTTTACATTATTTCAGTCATACTTCAGATTTATTTGACCTTTAAGTTTCCCCCAGAGCCACCTTTAATGTCACTGGGGCGCGTAGTGCGCCTGTGAATCCCCTGCATTCATCCTGGTCTCATGGCTCGCTGGTCCTTCCCAGACGGAGCAGTTCATCCACGCCCTGAAGGACGATCTGGTGAAGAGCGCCCTCCTAGCCCTGCACTCGGCGCGGCCCAACTACGTCAGCGACAGCGTGGGAGCCAACGGCTCCCCCCCCAGGGAGGACGGACCTGCACCGTTGAAGAGGCAGGACTCCACCGCTCCCCGTGTGGACTACAATGAGGAGGAATGGGCAAGTGCTCCCCCCACCCCCTACCCTCCATCAGGATAATGGTGGCCATTTATCCGTCCTGCCTGCTAGCGATAATCACTGCATCCGACGCTTTGCATTGCACTTGGTGATGTAAGGCTTGGATGCAGCTGCTCGGCCATGAAGCTCTCTATGCACTGTTCTTGAGCTAATCTGAAGGCCACATGAAGTTTGGAGCTCTGTAGCTATTGACTCTGCAGAAAGTTGGCGACTTCTGCACACTGTGCGTCTCAGCATGCACTGTCCCAGCTCTGTGATGTTACGTGGCCTACCACTTCGTGGCTGAGTTGCTGTTGTTCCCAATTCCTTCCACTTCATTATAATACCACCAACAGTTGGAATATTTAGTAGCGATGAAATTTCATGATTGAACTTATTGGACAGGTGGCATCCTATCCCGGTACCGCGCTTGAATTGACTGAGCTCCTGAGAGTGACCCATTCTTTCACAAATGTTTGTAGAAGCAGTCTGCATGCCTAGCTGCTTGATACACCTGTAGCAATGGAAGCGATTGGAACACCTGAATTTAATTATTCGGGGGGGTGTCCCAATACTTTTGGCAATATAGTGTATAACACAAAATCCCTGTTATACATTACTGGCACACAGAATATGAATGCTGATCAATATAGGGTCCAAAAGCATAAAGAACAACCCCAATGTGTCTAACAGAATGTATTACAAATATTTAAAATATTACCTTGAGCTGTTAACTGTCGTGCCAACACATTCTTGGAGCTCAATGTCACTGTGAATGAAAGGAGCGTCATGCTGGCTGTTCCGGATGCTTCCAGGACATGGTGTGGGCCAATGTGGCCAAGAGCCTGACCTGCATCATCGCCATGGTGGACAGACTGCAGGAACCTGACAACAATGAGCAGGCCGGACCTGCAGAGCCCAGCCTGGCGGACGTCATCACCTCACACACGCCGGGTAGGACCTGGTGCCGCAGCCTTTGTGGTTAAGGGGAGCTTGCCAAGTGGGCCGGTGTGAGACTCTGTGGATAAGTAACTGGAAGGTCGGCAGGTCAGATCCCAGGCTCAGCAGGTCAGATCCCAGGCTCGGCAGGTCAGATCCCAGGCTCGGCAGAGGGATGTCACTGTTGAAAAATGTACATCACTTTAGACGCATTAAAAGCGTCTGCTAAACTAAAATCCCTCAGCCCAGTGGCTCGTGTCAGACCACACGCTAAAAGTCCATGTGAGACAATACACCTGATAGAAAGTTGTTTATGATCTACCACCTTCATTATTAGGCCATTAAGAAACACCTGATGCTAATTAAGGTCAGACTGGAGTGAGAACTTCCTGGCAGGTGGGACTCCAGGAGCAGGACTGAGAAACACTGCATTAATCCAAACACTACCAGAGGCTAACAAACAGAAGGCCACGTGAGCAGTTAGTGCTGAGTTATCTTCATTTCAGCTACTTATATGGAGTTGGCCCACCCTTTGCAGCTATAACAGCTTCAACTCTTCTGGGAAGGCCGTAAAGTTAGGGGGTGTGTTTATGGGAGTTTTGCGCAATCTTCTAGGGGAGCATTTGTGAGGTCAGGCACTGATGCTGGACGAGAAGGCCTGGCTCATAATTTCTGCTGCTCTAATTCATCCCAAAGGTCTTCTTTGAGGTTGAGGTCAGGGCACTGTGCAGGCCAGTCAAGTTCCTCCACACCAAACTCACTCATCCCTGTCCTTATAGACCCTGCTTTGTGCAAAATCCCCCCTTCATCAAACTTTACACTTCGCTCAGTGCAGTCAGGCAGGTACCATTTTCCTGGCAACCGCCAAACCTACACTCATCCATCGGATTGCCAAACAGAGAAGAGTGATTTGTCACTCCAGAGGACACGTCTCCACTGCTCTAGAATCCAGTAGCAGTGTGCTTCACACCACTGCATCCGATGCTTTGCATTGCACTTGGTGATATAAGGCTTGGATGCAGCTGCTCGGCCATGGTAAGGCATTTCATGAAGCTCTCTACGCACTGTTCTTGAGCTAATCTGAAGGCCACATGAAGTTTGGAGCTCTGTAGCTATTGACTCTGCAGAAAGTTGGCGACTTCTGCACACTGTGCATCTCAGGAGTTATCTTCATTTCAGCTACTTGTGAATGCAGAGAGTTTCAGAAGAGTTAGAACCCCAGCATTTTTATTTGTGCGCGTTTGTGCATGTGTGTTACCTGTGTGCTCGAGCGTGCATATGGGACCGGAAGCAATACTCTGTGCATACACTTGGTGAGATAAGAGGGCTTTGTCTAGTCATCACTTACCTGTGCCTTCAGAATCTCTTGAGAATGATGATGATTCACAGGATGGTGACCCACAGAGTTGGAAGTTCTCCATGGCCGTTATAGTGCAGATATATGAGGTTTCCTGTGACCCAGCCTACTTGGCTGATATTACGCGTTTTAACTTTTCAGCTTGTCCTAACAAAATGTTCAGTTAGGAAGGCTTTGTGCCCTAAGATGAAGGCATATGTAATAGTAAATATGTAAATATGTATAGTAAAATATGTAATAGTCACATATTTTGCATGGACATTGTGAAGCTGGTGGAAAGTTCTAGTTCAGCTAGAGAATGTATGTGTTCATATTGTTTGCCATCTGAGACAATGACAGCCAAAATAAAAACAAATCCATCAAATATGTTTACATTTAGGGGAGCTTATTCAGTGAAAAATCCTTCTCTGGCCAAAACACAGTGTCTTTCACTCAAAAATGTAAACGCTATTTTTATTTCTAAATAAAGATGATTATTATATGTAGATAAAGATGACATTAGCATTTTTTTCCTTTGTTGTCTTAGACGCAGGCGATTGGCAAGAGAAAATCTATCCCCTAGTGGTCACATTGAAGGACTGCGTGATGGAGGTTGTGGAGCGAGCAAAGAAGTCCATGACGTTCGTCCTCCTGCAGGAGGCAGCATGTAGTCTCCCTCAGGGTCTGCTGCTGCGGCAGAGGAGGGACATAGTCTTCAGTCAAGCGGTAGGTGTTGTCCGTGCTCTTGGCGATTGGTGTGCACTTTGCTTCTGGTCGCTGCAGGCCAGGTGAGTCAGGATCGCAGCTGCCCATTCAGGCTATAAAGGCACCTGGCTGCCCTTTTGGGCACAGCCTGGGGTCAGCCAGTGGACGGGACAGTGTGTGGCTCACTGGGCTAAGTCTTTGGGTCTGTGATCGAAAGGATGCGGAATCAAACCCAGATTGCTCGATTGTGCCCCCTGTGAACACAGCAATTCTCTGTCCCCTCCTGCAGCTCACAGCCTTATCCTGCGGGTTCGTCACAAGGCTTTACGCTGGCATGCAGGATGAAGGATTCTTTCAGCAGCTCCACTTGGTGGGAGTGCTGGCCCAGTTTGAGAGTCTGCTCAGCACATACAGTAAGTGCCAAACTGGGCCGGACCACCTTTCAGCACCATTAACATGCTCAGTTAAGACCGTGCTCTCGCTCACTAGGTGAGGAGATTGGTATGCTGGAAGACATGGAGGTGGGGATTACAGATCTGCACAGCGTTACATTTAAAATCACTGAGGCGAAATCCAGTGGCGTGGCGGATCTACAGCCTAAAGTCTGTGGCTGGAGGTAAGTGCAGAACGTCGAGGAGAAGGTTCAGGGGAATGTCCTGCAGAACATCCAGGAGGAGGTCCAGGAGAACTTCCCACAGAATGTCTAGGATCAGGTCCAGGAGAAGCTCCCGCAGAAAGTCAAGGAGAATGTCTCACAAAATGTCCAAGAGAATGTTCTGCAAAATGTACAGCAAAACATCCAGGAGGAGGTCCAGGAGAATGTCCTACAGAAAGTCCAGGAGGAGGTTCTAGATTGGCTAGATGACGGAGTCTGGAATTTCTTTCTGTTGCCATGTTTTGATGAAAACAAACACAGGGCAATCCCTCAACTCACACTAGGTGCTACGATGCAGTCTGATGTAGTCCAGTTTGTCATCAATGTACAGTGTACAATGTACAATGTACTGTAGCAGATGTTCACTAGAGGAATGGCCAGTAGCAATAGTCTATTAGGCTTTGCTTTAAGCCCTAGCACAAATGCCAGCTCGCTCACCGCATCCATGTCGGTCTTTGCTGGGCCACTGTTCTGGGCGATGCCAGGGTCATACGGGCCACAGCACATAATAAGCCAAGGCTGGCTAGTGTCTCCTTTGTAACAATCCAGGAGAAAATCCCACAGAATATACAGGAGAAGGTTCAGGAGAAGGTTCGGGAGAAGGTCCACTGTTGCTGTTGACACTGAAGATGTGGTGAAAGTGAAGACTTACAAGTACCTTGAGATGCACTTAGATGACTGACTTGAGTGGAGGACCAACACAGAAGCTGTGTACAAGAAATGCCAAAGTCACCTGTGCTTCCTGAGGAGCCTGAGGTCCTTTGGCATATGCAGGTCACTCCAATACATCTTCTACCAGTCTGTTGTCTGTTTCTTATGTGATTGTGTTTTGGGGTGATGGCGTTAGTGCAGCTGAGGAGCACCTCCAGCCATTAGACCCTACCATGAGGCATCCTATGGCAGGGAGGGACAACCAGCTATCTGAATGGACCAGAACTGCTTAGGCACATTCACAGAACATTCCTGCAGAGTTTCAGCTGAAATATGAGAACAGCAATTAAAGGGGAGGACATCCTGTTAAAGGGGAGGTTGTTACAAAAATGATGTGCATATATTGAAAAGGCACAGTCACCCTTCAGCTTATGTCAGTGGTGGGTTTCATCAGTAACAGAGACCATAAACAGGCTAGAAGTGGAGCAGCTGACGGCATGGTGTAGGAACCACAATCTTGTTAAGAATTCAAGAAGATCAAGGATATGCTGCTTGGTGTCAGAGGGCCCACTTGCAGCATCATCCTCTACTGATCATTCAGGGTGCTGCAGTGGAGAGGGCCAGCAAAACTGAGTTCCTTGGGTGTCCTTCGCAGGAGATATGACCTGAACCCTTAACAATATGGCCGTCATTAAGGCCAAACAGCATAACATCCCTCAGCACTTATTACAGACACCAAAGAAAGTTTACTGACCTACTGCAACATTTCCTGGTATACTAACTGCACAAGCTGAACACAGTTGAAAACAGTTGAAAAGATGACTGCTCCCCCCCCTCTCCTCTCTGCTGGAGATTTTCCCCCCAATGTTGCGCTCACAGGATCTTCAGCATTCAAAGAGTCCTCCCTCTCTGTCCTATCTGGAAAAAGATACAGGTACATCCAAACCAGGCCCATCAGGCTCCTAAACAGCTTCTTCCCCAAAGCTCTTAGACTCCTGATCTCTCGGAGCCACTTCGTGAGTGCACACACACTCCCCCTACATCCCATTATGTTTATCCTCCGGTCACTGCCTGCTAGCACGACTTACTGTAACACTGAACACTTCAACACTGGACACTTTGCCAGCTATCCTTTTTTATATTGTATACCCTTCTTGTCATTCTGATTTTTGTTTGTTTATTATCATATATGTCTATAGTCCCTTATGACACTACAGTCTAAGTGGAACAGCATTTTGCTTCTTTATGTATGCAAATACACAAAAAAATGACAATAAAGGAAATCAGAATTTTTTGTTTTTGGTTATTGATTTATTCAAGCTAAAAAGTACTCTATCACCTATTATATTTGTGGCTGGGGGGGGGGGCAAAATTACTTTTTCATGTTGGAGGTATAGGTGTTGGAGAACTTTTTTCAAAGCCACTGCAGATTGAACAGGTTGTGCCTCTTCTCGTTCAGAGACTTTGCAGGAGAAAGATGCTGCAGTGTGTTTCCTGTCTTTCAGAGAATGCTACACCATCGAGGTGCCGCTGCCGTGCGGCCTGTTCCAGCTCCTTCCTGCTGAGGTCAGGGGTCAGCTGTTGCACGTTTACCCCGTCCTCTTCAATGTGGGAATCAACCAGCAGCAGACACTGGCTGAGAGGTACCATCAGGTTTCCGTGGTTACAGCTTTGCTCCCGCTAGCAGGTTATGTAGTTGGACTCAGTCAGTTACAGGGTTCATATTGGATATATTAGCAATGTTTATTGGGAATATCCATCAAATATTTGTGTCTGTAATTTGCACATAATATTACAGGATTGACAGCTCTTACACATCTGCCATTACACGTCTTCAGACTGTCACATTCACTCAAATCTGTATAATTTGCACATAATATTACAGGATTGACAGCTCT
>JAODKM010000016.1:4597713-4612259 GCA_026780845.1 Petrocephalus sullivani | reverse complement strand
TTTTCCCAAAAATGAACTTGGAAAAGGGGGGGTCGTCTTATATTCAGGTCGTCTTATATTCGGGCCAATACGGTAATTTTCTCCAGAAATGTGTTAAATCTCCTGAAAAATATGTCATAACTTGTTTCTTCATGTTCTTCGCATGGTGGACAGCCACTGTTCACTGCATTCTGGAAAAGTGCAGGCAGATGCATCTCACCATCGGTACGCACTCCGCCTACGCTTGTCATTGTCACTCTGCTTAGCCAGCCGCTCTTTCGCTCTTACCTGGGACAAATTATGTCTGAGGTCCTGCCAGAAAGAATCTACTTTTTTTTTAGCATTTGCCTCAAACATAATTACTTCCAGCTCCAAAACGTAACAGATCATCATGTTACTGATGCACAAGTCCTGCAAAAACATCAGTTTAGAACCACACTGTAGGCAATGAGAGCACAGAACTAACCAAAGAACAACTGTCCATCAGCAGCTTACAGAAATGCACGGATGTATCGAAACTGACGCGGCGGTACGGACAGCGCTTACGTCGTCGTCTTTGTAGTCAGGAGTATAGTAAGTCCCACTTGGTAAATATGTCCTAGCCTCCTGCAAAGAAAAGCAAATTAAAGGGACTGTCAACGCATTTTTATGTAGTCTAACGTCACAGACTAATTAGGAACATATTACTGGCACCTTCCTCTAATGAAATGTGGTGAACATCTGCTGTCCTGTAACGTATCACACTGATCCTTGGTTTGTGCAATAACACAAATACTTAGTTAATGACTCAGTTACTACTGACCAGTACAAACCATGAACAAATATAGCAACTTCATGCCATAAAAGGTACGTTGTGGTTCATTAATGATGAGAAAACATGACATCAGTATTTCACTTGTGCTATTCATGATTTGTTACTTCAGTAGTTTGTTCAGGAGTTAACAAAGGTTCACACAATTAACAGGTACAGTAACAAATATAGTAATTGTTTGAGATAACATATGTGCCAGTATTCATTAATGATGAAGGAACATGAGATCGATGTGTAACCAAGAAGGTTGTGGTTAATTACTACATAAGTAATAGCAGAATACTACGTTACTTGTTCCCCTACAAGTGATGTTACAATTTTCCCTTAATATAATCAAACGTATCTCCAAATGCGGCCAGTTTTTAAATTGGCATAAAACTGAAATCTCGATAAACATCACGCATAAAACCATTATACTTTCAGACTAGAGCTGACACAAACGAGTACTGTATTTTTAAAGTGAAATTAAAGGTGATTAATATTAGGTGCTATTTGTTTCAATAAACATCACAATGTCTCATGCAGCATTTCCGAACAAAACATTATAATCTTACTTCAAACAAGTGTCGCTGCTTCTTCAGACGTATTTTTGTTTCTTGTAAAAGGATCGCCTCGGTGTTTCCCAAACACGCGCCGAGACAGCTGCAGAGTAACAGGGGAGTAACAGGGGAGTCTAGTCAGCCGGACCATAGTTCTGTGGGTTTTCATCCCCTGGCATCAGCCCAAATGCAAGCATTGCTTAAGCAGAATCGGAATCAGAATCTGACTGGAAATAAAACTGTTATTTTTGATGCAAGCATTAAAGGGACCATCAATTCTCCGAGTTAAAACCATGCCGGCGCAGATTCCCCAAGGGCAGACCACATCCAGGTACTGTCATTACGATTTCAATGCAATGTGCAAAAGGAGTTACCTTAGGATACAGTAATGAATCCAGACATCTCCGCCAAAGCGCGGCGAATACGCCAAAGACAGACAGCCACGTCTCACGCTTCTCTGGAAATAAAAGTCACACTTAATTGCGTACCTTGCATGACAGTGGCAGGCAATAGCGCGATATACAGCCTATATGCATGCATGGTTACCACTGTGTGTTTCACGCACATTTCCGGGATTCCTGAACAGCCACACTGTATAATTTAACTCTAGCAGAAAAGGTTTTAAACTTTGGCACGCGACTGGAGAGTATAAGGTACATGCCCATGTACACAGTCTAATAAAAAATGCAGGAAAAAGTAAAGCAGAGAGCGGACTTATCACGGGAAGTACAAACTTCGCTTAGATAAGAATGGTAGGCCTATATCAGCAATGCACTTATTATAAAAGCGGACATATTTCGCGATTAGACTCAAACGCATGCAGGCACTGATGCTGACTGCATCAGTCTGGCGGAGTGTCCCCTTTCCATACCCGGCAGCCCAGATACCTGCTCCATCGTACATCCACCTACACCCGGCCTCCCGATGAAGTGCGGCCCCTTCGCGATCATGTGAAGGGAGTCTCCGGGCCAAGCCGATCCGAGGTGACGGTCTCGCAGGCGAGCTGCGCGCACTTTCCTATACTGCTGTACTCTATAGCTGCTGTATAATGAACAACAACCCCCCCCCCTCACAGGAGGCGCCTCAAATTCCTGCATTTTTTCATCTGTTAAACTTTTGTCACATTCTAAAAGAAACGTGCATTTCCACGTAGGGAAAAACAAGTTTTTTTTTTCTTGACCCTGAACACTGAGTCGCAATTGGGGACCGGTCAAAATATGAGAAACACATATCTGGCAGAAAGTCCCCTCTGACGTTCTGAGGCGTTCCCCGTCCCTTTCGGTCCCGGTCTAATCAGCAGTACCCACCATCTGGAACCCCTCTGCTTCTCACGCATTTGGGAAATAAGAAATCGATAATCAAAAAAAAGTTTTGTTTTTTTTTCATATAAATGCTCCTTTCACTTCAACCCCTTGATTTTTTTTCCTTGGGGAGATTTTTTGGTGTCTTGGATATCACAAAATATGAAATTGTAATTGAAATTCATTACTTTATGAATGCCACGAAGGTACAATTGTTTCACCCCCCGCCTCCAAAACGTTCCTTCGTCTACTACTCCGTGGCTTTGCAACAATAGCGCTAGGTTTACATTGCCACCTAGTGGCCGTACACTTAATTACTCCCAGGGCACCTCCCCTCTGATAAGACGAGCGCGCAATTAACACCTATAAAACACTGCACCTCACGTCAAGGTTCCAGGCTCTATAACAAGAACAATAACAATCTTTCTAGGGATTTCAGGGGAAACTAGCATCTGGGAGTTCCAGGGTGCATTCTAACCACTACATATGATCTTTCAAGTATACTGCTGGTCGCCTGCTTCTCCCTGATCTCCATTTTTGCCGTCAAACCGGTGGTGATGGTGAAGCGGCACTGCCCTCCACCGTGTCAGGATCTGTTTGTTCTGCTGGGTTTCGCCATGGATTCGCCACCCAGCTGCAGTCGGTGAGCTGACCTCCCCGGGTAAGCAACCCGGAACGTCCTCGTACCTAGATGGAGAGGAAAAGTATCTGTGTTGTCATTGGTCAGCATGTTTCCTTACTAATTTCCCACTGTACATCAAACAGGACCCATTCTTTTCTCAGCTATGTCCTCAATCCAAGTAGGTTTCTGGCTGAAGTCCCCTGCAGAGAGGGAGCCCCCTCCTCTACACTTTTCTCATGCATGTTGATCATGTGACTGTTTCTGCTGTTCCACCTCATAAATCATTGTGTATCAGTTCCTGCCACACAACAGCTCAGCTGGAGACTCCCTGTTGCCGACTATGAAGGTGTGTGTGAATTGGGAGGGAGCAAAAACGTGGTCCGCCTAGGGGTCTCAGAGGCCCGGTTTGAGAAACACTGGCATATATACTCAAAGTCACGGCCCACCTCTGGATCCGAGGTGAAGCCAGCTGTACTGTTGCTTTCATGTCACTAAATACTGCCATAAGCAGCCTGTGAACTGTCACAATAGTAAATTAATTATGGAATTTCATTATTCCTAAAATGGCTGCAAGACCTTCATTATCAAGCTGAGGATTCCTTTCTGGGGCATTCAGGGTTGTTGATAGGAATCCAGTGGGTCTCTCTGAGCTGTGAGGCATCCTGTGTGAAAGTACTGCATTGGTTCTGCATGCAGATGCATCAGACACCAGAATAAGGTCCTTGCCACCGTCATAGCGCACTAACATGGGACAATTAGATGCTTTAGCTTAATTTAAGATAGCAATCAGAGAGAAGCTGGTACTGGTTTGATACATAGATGATCCATGTGTGGTAAACAAGGGCTTAACCAGGACTGAAACATATACAGCAGAAGAAAGGCAAAACCTGAAGAGCTGAAAAAACCAAAATATCCATGCGAGGAGTGCTGAGCAAGACAAGCGCACATGCGGGCCCCGAGGAAGCTGGAGACTCACACTGGGGGATGGGTTGGGGCACGCAAGATGGGGGAGCAAGTAAATCAGGCTCACAAAAGCACATGGGAGGAGAAGCAGGCACTCGGGAGTAAAAGGGATAAGTAAGTGTTCTGAAGTGAGTCATAAATACCTAATAGGGAAACCCGCTAGACCGGTTAAATACGTCAGGAAAGGTGTTATGGAGGCTTGGGAGTCAACACAGCCGGCAAGAAGACCGATGATGTAGCGGTGCGTCAGCAGACAGGTCAGACGCTGGCAGCGGTGCGGCAGATGTGGCTGTGCGGCAGCAGACAGGTCAGACGCTGGCGGCGGTGCGGCAGATGTGGCGGTGCGGCAGCAGACAGGTCAGACGCTGGCGGCGGTGCGGCAGATGTGGCAGTGCGGCAGCAGACAGGTCAGACACTGGCGGCAGTGCGGCAGATGTGGCAGTGCGGCAGCAGACAGGTCAGACACTGGCGGCAGTGCGGCAGATGTGGCTGTGCGGCAGCAGACAGGTCAGACGCTGGCGGCAGTGCGGCAGATGTGGCAGTGCGGCAGCAGACAGGTCAGACACTGGCGGAGGTGCGGCAGATGTGGCAGTGCGGCAACAGACAGGTCAGACGCTGGCGGCGGTGCGGCAGATTTGGCTGTGCGGCAGCAGACAGGTCAGACGCTGACAGCGGTGCGGCAGATGTGGCTGTGCGGCAGCAGACAGGTCAGACGCTGGCGGCGGTGCGGCAGATGTGGCAGTGCAGCAGCAGACAGGTCAGACGCTGGCAGCGGTGCGGCAGATGTGGCGTTGCGGCAGCAGACAGGTCAGACGCTGATGGCGGTGCGGCAGATGTGGCAGTGCAGCAGCAGACAGGTCAGACGCTGGCAGCGGTGCGGCAGATGTGGCTGTGCGGCAGCAGACAGGTCAGACGCTGGCGGCGGTGCGGCAGATGTGGCGGTGCGGCAGTAGGCAGTCCAGATGAGACTGCTGTTGCACTTTCAGAGAGTCTCTCTGCCTCCACCAGGCTCCCAGTTTAGGTGAGGACTTCGCTGCTCCGCCCAGGTCTCTAAACTCTTTCATTCAAGAGTTGGTTCGAAGTTGGTGCAAGTTCTGGTCGTTTAGTCGTTAGCATGCTGTAGCACCGCGAGACCTCGACGAGAACTACGGCAGTATTGAACATGGCGGCGGGCAACTGATTGAATCATTCTATGCCAATTCATCTCTGGACAACCTTAAAGGTAATAAGAATACATTTCAGTTATATTGATAAGAATGTTAGCACCCTGCAGTACAAGGAAGACCTGAACAATTTAGAGAATTTTATAGACGTGTGTTTCGAGCGAATTGCAATGGGGAAATCAGACAAAACGCTGACTCCCTCTACCAGTAAAAGCGACTGGTCCGCGAAGAGAAGCCGCCCAGTGGACTCCCCAGAAGCGGCTTCTCCACTGACTTGTCTGGGGTGTGTATCACCGGCCTTGGCCTACTCGCGTCTCTGTCCTCCCTGTCTTGTTCTGATCTTCGTTCGTGTTTTGTCTTCCCCAGATCATTTGTTCCCGGAGTTTGCCCGTCCGCTGTCCGCCCGTGTCCTTCGTGTCTGGTCCTGCCCTGTGTCCTGGCCCCATGTGCCCGTCCTGTCCTCCGGTTCCCTGGGCCCCCTCCCGAGGGGTTTACCATGCCCGAAGTCCGCGTCCTAGGGGGAGGCTATGTCAGCCAGCATTATGGGTTGTTCCTCCCTCCTGCAACGTGACAAATACATCTTTACTTAAAGAACAGGATTTTATTAATTATTTTAAAAATGGGTGGGCATTTCTGAGTGTTATAGGGGATGCATGAAAGGCAGTAATGAGAGGAAAAATTATATCTTACTGTTCACATAAAAAAGAAAGAAAAATCACATGTAGCAGAATTAGAACCGAAGATAAAATTATTCAAAATAGCTTATGCCTCCTCACCGCAAGAACATAGAATGAGCAACCTGAGAAAACTTACATTAGAATTTAACAATTTATGGTAGAAAGATTGCGTTTGGAGAACGCAATAAATCATGAAAATTCCTGGTTAACCAGTTAAAACAAAATAAAGAAAAAACAACAATTTGTTCTATTAAGGACTCGACAGGGAACATAACTCATGATCCTCAACAAATTAATAAATCGTCCTCCTGCTCCCAAACCTGTTTCTGCTCTAGTCCTGCAGGCCCTGCTGTCTAGAGGGCAATATAAAATTGTGCACTTCTTAAATTAACTGGGTTAGCCAAAATCTAGCCAGAAAAGGAGTTGGTCATTTTACATGTGAATCATATGAAAAATTTAATGAAAAATCTCAGCGACTCTAAAAATCTGCAAAGCACAGTCTGGAAGCTGTTTTGGATTCCACCGTCAGTTTTCAATCATGGTTTTATCCCCTTACACTAGAGGGCGCCATAACCCCAGCAACAGTAAACGGCGCTGATGTTTTGCATACTTTCCGTATTTATGTGCATTCAGGTTAATCCGCACATGAACTAAGTGAACTATGTGTATTTTTTTCCAACAGAATGCAATTCTTAAGAAGTTTAATATCACTTAATGGTGATATCAGTGACATTATTGAGTCATTATTAACCCATTAACATAATGTTAACTCCCTCCAGCCAGGGGGCCTCCAGACAAAGTGGAATCAAATCTCTTCTGTTTTTCTTTGCAATTACGCCTAAACAATAAGAATGCTGACACAGGCTATAAGAACAAGCACTCCCCCTTTGTAAAATTCTGATTGACTTCAGCTGAAGTCAAAAGCTTTATTTTACATTCACATTGCTTTAAGATGGCAGCATGTTCCACTTTGTGCATTGCCACCAAGGAATTGGAAACTAGATTAAAACTGGGTTTTTAATAGAATATTCTGATATGAGAGTCAGGAGAAGGCTCCTTGGGGATGTTCCTCAGAAATGGAGTCTTCGATGGATGTGATGTGCTGCAGCCAATCAGGCTCTCCGCTCCACACGTGAATCCGCTTCATTTGTTGCTCTGTAGCAGAGAACATTCTGCAGAACTTCCCACAATGAAATCACTTAATCCCCGGAGCACAGTGAAGACCACATGGGTGTCAATTTCTTACCTCTGTCTGAGGAACAATGCTTTATTCTGTTAATATTTGTAAGTAATGTCTTTTCAGATTTTATTCATTTTTTATGGGGGGGGGCATAACTGCTGACATCTGCTGGGTGATGATACTTGGTTTCTATGTGTTTCATCTCAATACCCAGTGTACTGTTACCTTAGTTATGCGGTTTGAACGGAATACGACACATGGCATCCTTTCTTGGAGAAAAGGCCTGCGGTTTGAGGCTGTGCGGTTTGGTAGGGGGGGCTCTGGCCAACGTGTGGCAGAAATGTTAGGGACTGCAAACGGAGACCTGCAAGCAGATAGGGTCTCCACTTAAACACGGAGGAGCAAACAAGATCGAGAGCAAACAGGCAGCACTCCTAACGCCAGTCAGAGGGCGCACAGGGTTACAATTAGGCTGAATCTCCATGAGAGGTTTCAGGCGATTTACTCATAATATTAATTTTTCATTTAATTTACAGTGTGGAATGTAATGTCAGCAAATTCAGTTTTGTTAAAAGAACTCACAAGCAACACAACACACACACGCAAACATCAAATGACAGTTTTATTCTTCTGCTGATAACACTCTGATGTGTCTGTAATAACCAGATATCACACTATTATCTGTAATAGTCCGATAATTACTATTTATCTTAAGAGTGTCCCTGACTCTGTCGTCTCCTAACAAACAACCTAAAATATCAATCAGCAGTCAAACTGAAAATGGAAAGAGAATTTTCAATGGAAAGACCCCAGCACCACCAGCTCTAAGGACCCATACACAACCAGCTCTAAAGACCCGTACACCACCAGCTCTAAGGACCCGTACACCACCAGCTCTAAGGACCCGTACACAACCAGCTCTAAGGACCCGTACACCACCAGCTCTAAGGACCCGTACACAACCAGCTCTAAGGACCCATACACCACCAGCTCTAAAGACCCGTACACAACCAGCTCTAAGGACCCGTACGCAACCAGCTCTAAAGACCCGTACACAACCAGTGGGCGAGCCAAGTCTAAACGCAAGAAGTTGCTGTGATATTAGTATGTGAAACATCATAGCTGCATCTAAAACACAAAATTTGCCTCCTGTTATTTCTTATGTATGGCTCCCTAAATACAATATTATCTGAGTGTAATAATTTCCAGAAGTGCTAATGGTAACATTGAGAAGCATTTTGAAGTAATGTTTCTTGGATAAGTTCCTTCCATAGTGCTGCTGGATGGTACAAGAAGATCACCTGGCTAAGAAAGAAAAGCAGAAGGTGCCGTTGAGTTTTCCTGTCCTTTCTGGGATGTGGCATCAAAAGTTCATTCTACTTACATCTCATATAACATCCAAGTTCCTCTGCATCATCTTGGAAAATACCAACATGCAATCATGTGCTACAATGTCCAGTGCATCTGAGACGGATTTCAACAAAAGGTATTTTAATAAGTCACTTTCAGCCTATACAGGCGACTCTGAAAATAAATACAAGCAGATGTGAGACCAAAACCTATGGGCCTGCAGAAAGCTGTTATTCCAGGCCTAATGTGAAGTTAATGCCATGAACTATACCAATTATGATAGGTTGCCATGCAACAAGGTAGCGCAGCCAGTCCAATAGCTGTCCGTACAAGACGTGTGTCCGCTCCCAGCTGCTCGAGAAGATTAAGGACTATTACACGTTTCAAAGGGTCCATAATATATACGAGATGTGACCTTTACTCAGATTTTAACTGAATATTACAATTTTAACAGACACAAAGCTATACAAAAGCACATTCCGCAGTTAACCAGAATAGATGCCATACTACTCAATAAATCAGACAATGAGTTACAGTTTTAAAGTAAAAAGTAAGTAAGAAATCTTTTTCGTTCTGTAATGTTTAACCAACTGCAGACATCTTGGAGAACATGTGAATAAACGAACGAGGAGTTCAAAGGATACGGATTGTTCATCATTCTCTTAAGGTCCACCTTCTCGTTGCAGTACGGACAGGTCTGCTTCTTACCCACAATGCACCATCCCCGGATGCAGAACTCATGGAAACTTTTGATGGCAGCAGTTAAGAAACACAAAGGAAAACTAAATGACTTGGGCACACCATGAAGCTGGACTTATTGCTAAGATCCAGCAGTGTCCCCGTTACACAGAACCTCACAGTGCAGGTGTCTGACACACTTCAGGGACAGACTTTAATCTGCAATATTCTTATCTTTCCCATCAGCCCCATCGTGGACTCACAAGCATAACAAAGTGCCAAAAAACCCAAGTTAGTGGAGTTAGTGACTCCAGAGGAATTCTTATCAAGAAGGCTTTATGAAGGGCTGGCTTACACACTAGTCAGACAGACATTTTTTGGGGGTCTTGAAATATAGACATTTGAAAATAATTAGGGAGTGTGCTAGCTGTCTTTAGTCTTCACCTGATCCGCTTCAATAATTTCTGCACATTTATAGAAACTGAAACATGTTTTGGCTAAAGGATGCATGTGGTTGCATGACAGCTGATATGTGTCCTCGATAATTCCTTCTTCATTGACATCCACCAAAATCTTCTGGCCACACACTGCGCAGATGTCGCCACAGAGGCTCCTTGATGGCATACCCCCGCCGCTGCAATACTGAAACACAGATACGAAGCTGAGTCCTAGATGCAGAACATCCCCCACATCGAAGACGTCAATGATGAGAACCACAATGGGACCTGGGCTAGAATCTGGAACCCCTGAAACTGGGTTAAAAAAGGACAGCAATGCTCACCCCGATTGTTGAAGCCATGTAATCTGAACAAATCTCTGCAAAGTCCCGGCCCATGACCCCATAGTATAACCCATAAAACAAGAGAATCACACCAACATCCATTGAGTCTTCTGCTTTAATTCTGTGGAAGGAAGGACAGAGAGAGAGAGAGAGAAATAAACAAATAAACAAATAAACAAACAAACAACACAGATCTAACACCTCAAGAACATCAAAAATAACATGTAATAACATGAAAGGTGAAAAATCAAACATCTCAGAGAGATCAAGTCCATGAAAGCATTCAGGCATAAGCACGGCACAGAGAAGCTTCATGCGGGAAGGCATACCTGAAGAAGACGTTAAACCCAAATAGGGTGAACATGATGGCAAGGTAACCCACGGCCCCCACTGCATAGCTCAGCTTGTAGATGAGAAGGAACCACTTGTACACCATCCTGGGAAAGGCACAAGAAAAAGGTGTAGCAGGAATGGTTTGGTCCTCCCAATTAGCCAGCACAGTAGGGATACCAGTTACCCTCCAGTCACACAGCAACCACGGAGGTGGAGGTAACAGCACTCCCTACTGCCATACTCATATCTGAATGATCTCAATACCAAAACTGACTGGTATGCCAAGCATGAGTGAAAATGTCCTGTTCAGCTATCACCCCACTGGAGGTCCATAATACAGCATGGTACATACCGTGGTGTCCTGCCCGACAGGGGTTTCCGGGTGGCTCTGAAGATGACGTAGCTGGTTATGACGGAGAACATCCCCCACGTGGAGAGAAAGCGCCACCAGTACAGCTTTATAGTGAAGTACAGCGGGACCACCCACATCTGGAGGAGGGTCACCAGCTGTCGCAGGAACAGGTGTCACCATGCAAGAATCCATCCATCCATGCCCTTCAAATAACCTCCTCAGAGAGTGGCCATTTGCGCAGGGTTGTGATAGTCCAGAACCCTTGCTCCTGGAGATGTTCCTCCCTGCAGAGCTTAGCTTCAGCATTGTTGGCTCTAATGCTGAGGTGCTACAGAAGGGGCTGATTATCTGCATCAGGGGTGTTAAAGCTGATACACCACCAGGAGCAGGGATGATCATCCCTGGCCCAGAATGTATACCCAATATTACAGGGAAACCAGAGGGAGATAGTACTTACTATTGCCATCACCTGCATGCACTCTGCATTTAGACCCAAACCTTCAAATTTGAACTGTGTAAAAGAGTTCTGCTCTGCTCTCCCTCTTAATCTGGAACCTCCCAAGGTTTCTTCCTTCTAGGGAGCTTTTCCCTCACCACTGCCGCCTCTGGCTTGCTCACTGGCGGCTTTGGGCAGAGATTATGTAAAGCGCTTTGAGACAATGTAGCACCAATGTAGCACCAATGTAGCACCAATGTTGTGAAAATGTGATGTTCTAATAAAATTTGATTGAAACTGAATTGAATCAGTCTGTCACTCAACAACACTGAGGACTACAGGAGGGCCAAGTACAGTTTTATATTTTTAAACTGTTAATGCAACTTTAGTTAAAGTTCTCAAAAGTTTACTGCCATGCCCCCCTTCAGAAGCAGTTGACCTTTCAAGTGGGGGTGTGCTACACTCTTTGATAATCACCGTCTTAACCCATTAGCAGCAACAGGATATGTTATAAGCCATCGGAGTTCCATTTTCAGCAAAGTCAGTCAGCTGCCCATTCCATGGCCTCCTTGGAGTAGGGGTGGGGAGTTTAAGTGCATGTACAATGGGGTAATGTAAAGCAGCACAGCAGTAAAGGTAAGCCATCCCAGCAAGAGTGACATGCCATCAGCCTACGCAAAGGCGCGCATTCGGGCCTGTGCAGAGACGGCTGGACTCACACTGTACGACCTCCAGTGCCTCTGCTTCCATTGGACCAGCACGACCTGAGCCACCAGCAGGGCGGCGATGAGGATGAGCACCATCTCGGCGTGCATGGCCTCATGGCCACGGTGCTTAGCGTGCAGTTTCTCATGCTGTATCCTGTGCAGAGTGACAGTGGGGAGACGAGAGCTTTACGCAGGAAGACAGCACCGTCGTCTGCAATGTCCATGGAGGGATACTTTGGCTCTGTCTGTGGGAGGCGACAATCTACTCCTGAGGATGATGGCGGTGATGAAGATGGTGATCAGTCTATTGCACTCTGAGGAGTCTTTGGATGTGGCTATGAATAAACCTAATTACACCACAACAACACACTGAGCAACTCAGAGCTACTCTGATATGGTCTTTCAACTCTGGCTAGTTTAAATGCCACTTACTTCCAATTTTCTCTATGGGTCATTTTCAGAATATCACCCTGCAAGCAAAATACAAATGTTAGACATTAATTAACACTACAGCCATAATTGATGACACACACATACAGGTTTTCTTCCTATTGTGGGGAACCTCTCTCCATGATGTGATTTACTGTATTATTTTTTGATTGTCCACTCTCTTAGGATTATCTTGGGATTAAACTTATTAAATGAACACACAGATATTAAACCATTTTAGGCACACACTGGTTTTAGCAGGACACGTACGGTAGATTGTAGGAGAATATTTAAGTTATAATATTACAATAAAAGTTAAAATAATTATTTACATGGGTAAACCGACCACAAATGAACAACTTACCTGCAAAGAAAAAACACACAGCAGATAAACACCAAAGTCGCTCATTAAATTTTTTACATCAAACGCCCGATCAAAACTGCAATTAATAACGGGCATATTACTTCTGACAAGGCGCTGCGCTCCGTGCCGGCTGCTCCCGACCTTGGCTTGCAAGTCCAGCAGCCCGCACTGCTCTCTACAGCAGCCGGCAGACGCAGATCAGCGCGGCAGCGCCTTCCCGAAACATCAGGCGTGGGAAGCGTGCCGCTGAGAACGGAACCCCGGGAGAGCAAGGCACCAGGAGCTTCCCGACATGACACCATGCATGAGTCCCATTAGATCAGTACATGCGATCAGGCTTTGCACATCACCGCGATCAGGCTTTGCACATCACCATGACCATTTAGACACTGTCAGGCGCAAGTGCTGGCACGATAAAATAAAATAATCAGAATTAAAATACCTAATTAAGCCCCGTTTGTGCAAACGGAGGGGCGGCTATTTCCGCTTCGCTCGCGTCGGCATCCTCGGCATGGGTACCCACCTGCCCAGCTGCTGCAGCCATGCCTCCGCCATCCTTCGGCCGCGGCCGCTATTCACGGAGCAGCGCTGCGCTTTTTGCGTAGCGGCCGGCAACGCTTCCCGCCGAGCGCTCACTGAGCGTAAACGGCGCTGGAACAGGCTTATTACTGATTAAAGCGTTATGCGTATCACATAACGTTACTAATAAGAAGTTTTAAATATAAACTAATTATATTTATTCACTTGCTTGCTTCTTTTTGTTGACAGATTAATGGTAATAATACCAATTTAGAAAAGTTTCACTTGATAAATGTTCATATGTATCGGAGAACACATTATGTTTTTATATGCATTACACCACGGCGTGAATGTTGAATGTTGTTATATTATTATTATGTTATTATAGAGATATCATGTGGGTGTTGGTTATTTTCTGTGACCGGGAGCCTGAATAACAGATCTAAATCAATGCGTTGATGATTTACTAATTTTAAACATGTCAGTATAACAACCCGTGTGACTTTTACTCATAAATAATCAACTATGGTACACTTTTGGAAAAAAGTGTTCTTGGGGGAGCTATATAGATCCGTAGGAGTTCTAACCCTATAAAATAGAACCATTGCCTTCAAAAAGGTTCTGTTTCAAGCACTTGGTGATATATTTGAATTTCGACGGGCGTTTATGGCACCTTTCTGAAGAATTATCTATATAGAACCTTTTGAGGATGCCATATAAGTATCAAGCTATAGAACCCTTAAAGGTTCAATATGGGACCTTTTGTTTTAAGAGTGTAACTAGCCGCTTCCAGTGAGTAGCCGGATCAGACATTCTGTCATTTTATAGGGACTATATTTTTAGGAGAACATTGGAACATTATTAAATGGTAACTGAAATAATTTTCTTTTGAAACATAATATTACTATTATTATTGATAATAATAATCATAATGATTGTTTGTGTGTTTGTTTGTTTTGCTCGGTATAAGTGGTATAAACGGTATAAAGCGATAAAACTGACTTAACGGTTCTGTTCTAGTGTGGTTTTCGCCCTGGCCGTGGATCAGTGGAACAGTGGACCAGCTCTATACTCTCAGCAGGGTCCTGGAGGGTGCGTGGGAGTTTGCCCAACCAGTCTACATGTGATTTGTAGACTTGGAGAAGGCATTCGACCGTGTCCCTCGGGGTATCCTGTGGGGAATGCTCTGGGAGTATGGGGTGCCAGGGCCCCTTATAAGGGCCGTTCGGTCCCTGTACAACCGGTGTCAGAGCTTGGTCCGCATTAGCGGCAGTAAGTCGGACTAGTTTCCGGTGAGGGTTGGACTCCACCAGGGCTGCCCTTTGTCACCGATTCTGTTCATAACTTTTATGGACAGAATTT
>JAODKM010000016.1:4586619-4597613 GCA_026780845.1 Petrocephalus sullivani | reverse complement strand
CTGGAGAGACTATGTCTCTCGGCTGGCCTGGGAACGCCTCGGGATTCCCCCGGAAGAACTGGACGAAGTGGCCGGGGGGAGGGAAGTCTGGGTTTCCCTGCTTAGACTGCTGCCCCCGCGACCTGACCCGGACAAGCGGTAGGAGATGGATGGATGGATGGATGGATGGATGGATTGTACTGTACAGTATTATATTATATTATCTTTTATAGTATTATAGTAGTTTTAGTATTATTGAAGCATAACATTTACATTTATAGTATGCAAAAACAGTGTTACAATCTGCCTGTCTGTATCTGTCTGTCTGTCTGTATCCATCTGTATGTCTGTCTGATGGCAAAATAATCCATTTTTTTGGGATGCTGCACATTTTAAGTGCGTTTATTTTACATTAGTCAGATGTCCAGTGTTTCAACCTTTGCATGATGCTGTACTTATTTTTCTTTGTTTTATGGGTAATGGGCCCCTTCTGAGCTGGAGTCCTGGTTCAGTCCCATGGAGGCGTCACACTGTGCATGTGACTTACAACCTGCTCAGGAGGGTCTTCAATCTGCCACCCTACGCAGGCAGGCCTGGAGAAGTGGCTCATTGGTGGACTTTGGCTTTGTCCTCAACCACAGGTTACACCCTGGCACCCTGACACCAGGCATAAGCGAGCTAAGTGGCCGTCACGCCAACAGGGGACCCCCAAGAGCACTTGAAATGTCAAGATATCTTGATTTAGGTGGTGGGGGGAATCAAGTTCTGCTTAGGGCCCCAGAAGGCCTGGGCATGCCCTGGTTATACCAGGCAGGTCCATTCTTTCTTTGTCAGTAATATTAGCATGCCCAGGGGGTTGACCTTGGCCCCCCAGAGGGTTTTTGGTTCCTCTCCTCTGTCGTCATCCGGCTTTCTTTCATGAATAATGCAGCAGTAACTTTGTATATGCTGCTGGCCTAATACAGTAGCTATATGACAGCGCTTTACTTTTTGCTATATATGGTTGTTCAGCAAATGTAAGTTTTTAGCCACTTATTACAAGAAGTGAATATATATGACTTCTGAAGCCTCTGGCTAAACTGAGATTCTATGTCTGAAAATGAAAACATTTCCATTACTATTAAATCAAAAGTAAATGAAAGTCATGCAATTTTATTGTACAACGGCTTGTTCATTTTATAATACATGTCGATATAGAAAATTACATGATTATAGTTATATTGCCTTGGATTAAGGGCAGCCGGGATAAATCTCTATATTGATTTTGTAAATGGTACCATTCAATCAGACTTCATATACAGAAATCTGGCTGTAAAGCCTGAATGACTGTGTGGTGTTTAGGGTGACTGACAGTCCTCACAAATGTGAAGAAATGGTCTGTTTACTGAGACATTCACAGAGTACAACTTTTAAGTAGGCCTCAGTATGTCAGCAAACCAACAGGCTGCACACTTACATCTGATTCAATTTACATAATCAAAAACATTGAAAGTACTTATAAGTATGTTGAAAAAAAAAACGGTTAAAAGTATGTAAACTGATTACAAGACCCCTGTTATAAAATATATTTATACAAAGTATAGAAAGATCAAAATGTCTGCAAAGGACAAGATAAAAAAACAAAATAATTCTGTATAAAATGTTATGAAAATTTAGTGAAAATGTACTAGACCTTGAATATTAGAGTAGAATTGCAGACTGTAGTCTGTATTTTTTATTGAGAACTAACACACTGCTGTGGTTCTCTAAACAGAATTGCAGCATAATCAGTCAGAGTGAAGCTCTTTACATCCACCGGTGCCCAGAGGAAAACGGCAGGGGGTGTCCCGCTAGAGCGCGGCTGGCCGGTGGTGCTGCAGACGGACACCGCGGGCGCCATCAGCACTGCAGCTTACGGATGCTGCGTGAGATCCTCTTGAAGGGCCTCTGGCCGCGCCGCCACCTCCTAAGCGAGGTGATGACCAGGTGCCCGTCCATCTTCTGGCCCATGACCAGGTAGGCGGCATTGATGTCGTTCATCTCGTCGCAGGTGCAATGGAGGCCGTCTCTCAACCACAGTGCCGTCCTCCTCATGTCCCACTCCGTCACGCCCGTCAGCTTGTAGATGGTTCTGCTCTTGCTCTCAGGGATGATCTTGGTGTCTCCGTTCATGTAGGAGATCTCCTTCACCTTGATCTTCAATGCTGTGACACAGAAACACACGGCAAGCATCCCACACTGAACTCACACTAATGGGCGGGTCTTCTTTTGAGGGAGGAGCCAGCAGCTAATGACCAATCAGCCTGAAGAATGTGAACATTTATGAATCTTAATTCATAAGTATGATAGGCAGTTGTTACCCACTAACCTTTCATAGATATTCAAATAAAAATATTAGAACAAAACACAATTATCTTATAAACAATCGCTAAACGGGATGCCTTTGAAGTTACTCTTCAATGATACAAGTGCAGACTTTTAAATGAGCTAACTCTGAATAGTAGGTACAATTCAACAATTCGGCTGGCAGGGCTAAAGATTTGCCATAACATTTATGTCAAATAGAAAATTTGACATTAATATCTTACTGTCTTCCCCTATCACAATGAAAAAAACCATCCACATTTTCACACAACGCCAATTAGAGTCATGGTGTGTTTCATACCAAAGTCGTTCTTGCAAAGGCTGTTAACGATTTCAATGTCATTCTGATCTTTTTCTTTGCAAGCCTCACAAACCTTAGGAACTGCAAAGTGAAAACACATATCAGTACATACATCGATCAAAATTGTATTTACTGAAAAGAAAAAATATAAAATGATATATTATAAGGACGAAGCACATCATTCCACGATTCGAAACTTGCCCCTCGTGAATGGTCACATTTTACACGTTTATATGAGCTCGGATTTTATAATACACCGCATTTAGAGCTCAATATTGTAATTCACCTGATTTTTAAAAGATTTTAACAAGCAATGTTCATGTATATCTGGGATTAACAAACACCATGGTGATTCCTGACGGACATTTTCATGATTCCATTTTTACCACCAAGGGCCATTTAAGGCCATTTTAAAAACTTAAAACATTTAAAAACGTTGTCTTTTAAACGTGTACGGACAGGTTGTCGGTCCCTGTGTGATTAGACCCCCGCTCACACTTAGGAATAAAGGCGTTTACCGTCTTTGGTGACAGGCGCAGAGCTGTCGGCACTGGCAGGGGGGATGCACAGGTCGTTATCCGGCGGAAAGCGGCTGCAGTCCAGCATGTCTGGCCACGGGAAGCCGAACGCGGACATGACAGGAGCGCATCCCCGCCGGACCCCCTCGCAGAGGGACCTGCACGGCTGGATGGACTCGTCCAGCTCATCCAGGCACACCGGGGCGAAGAGCGAGCACAGGAACTTCCTGGTGTCTGGGTGGCACTGCTTCTGGACGAGGGGGATCCAGGACGAAGCCTGCTGCAGGACCTCCTTCATGGTTTCGTGGCCGAGCAGGTTGGGCAGGCGCATGTCGGCGTACTCCATGTCCCGGCAGAGCAGCAGGGACGCCGGGATCGGCTTGCAGTTGCTCCTCTTCTGGAACAGATCAGCCTGCCCGAAGGCGTATATCCCGTGGATGGCGTCCAGGGAGCGCGCAGCGGCCAGCAGGGCAGTGACAATCAGCGGCAAATGCATGTCGTGGGCTTCTTCGCCAACTCTCCGCAAACATGCGTCTTCTTTTAAAAGCTATTATTATTATTATTATTTGTTTATATAGATATATATATTTTTTTCTTTGTTTATTTATTGTTGCCGAAATGCCCTATCTGCTTCCATGCACACATCTCCGGTACATCTGGCGGGAGGTTCGAAGCGGTCCGTCATGTAAATGAATCGGGGAGGAGTTGAATTCTGTAGTGTACTTATTGATTGGTAAGTTAGAAGTAAATATATTCATATTTAAGTTAATCTCTTTTTTCCCCTGCAAGTCCTGGATGCATATAATAATTCTTATTCTGTTAAAGATATGTTCAGCAACATCAATGGGCCTATGTTATTCATATTTCATACTTAGGTTAATCCGATCCCGCAGCTTATAAACGCTGGATAGGTACTGCATGACACCTGAACTGGGTCCAGCGTGTTTCAACAAAGTAACCTGAGAAATTAAATTCTATCGTGACATATTTTCTTGCCATACAGGTTATTTATATTAGGGGTCCATACGCACCTATGATGTCACACTACATGTAGAAACAACTGAGAACGCTGAAAAACAAAAGTATTTTTTATTAAAAGACACTCTCGACCGCCCATTATATGAGCATGTCGGGTGTCGCGCGCCCACCTATTTCCCACGCGTATTCAGTGTATAATCTATACAAATTTAAATTGCTTAAATTCTTCATTACTTTCACACGTGTGCTGCCCAGCATGCCATGAGTCATATAAAATTTAATTGTTGTTGTTTAATAGACAACGCAAATATACTTAATATGGTGTTGGAATATTAAGTAAATATGGTTCAGCTTAACCAAACACAGTTAAGGTGTAAGTTCTGTGTGCCACCCCTCGGTAAAGGGCACACAGCGGGGGTACACCCTGGGTGTGATGCCAGGATGCCAGTCCATCACAGGGACTGCTTTGGTGTTACTGGGGTCCGTAGCCAATAGGCCCCCATGTTTCAAACCCCCAACCCTGGAGGTGTGAGGCTACAGCAATTCATCTCATTAACAGCATTTCTTTACTTATCTTGTAAATATTGCGGGCTTGGCTGGGCTCAGTCTGCAGTCCCAGTCGTTTTCACATGCAGTTCCCCTGGGAAATCTTTTAACCATTGTGCACATGTATGGGTCGGGATGAGTGCTGGTAACTGTCAGGTTAGGAGGTTTATACATTTTCTCATTTATCAACATCGGGAGTTATGTCTGTGCAGTGAAATATGGTCTTGGTGACAAAGCGAGTGCCACGCACTCAGGGGCCTTTGGAAATAAACAGTCCCTTCCCTCCGGTCCCAGATGCGGCCGGTAACATTCTGTCAGCCCGGGTCGTGGCCAGAGCTTATAAACAGCGCCATGTTTCCTGTCAGAGCCGCGGGCTGGCCTTCCTTTGTGTTAACATTACGGCCACTTGGTGTATTTGCTTTTAATACTGTAATTTCTCACTAAAGTGGAACAGAGACCCTCTCCTGGCACAAGTTACCAGCTGGATGGAAATGAGAGTCTTTGTTATGAGCTGCAGACTAGAGAATAGCACCTAACCTTGTCAGCCATTCAGGACACTGCATCAGTGCTGTGCACTATGGTTTATTAGTGCTGTGAACAACACAATAAACATGATATGCAAATCGGTTCCTCTTTAAATTAAAATAATTTGAAATGGTATTGGTGCACATCACTGGGAGACAATGAGCTGGGTGGATGGATTTATACCCCTGACTAAATGACAAAATAAAATATCAAATAAAACAGCCCTGCAATGGGTTGGTGCCCAATCTGGGTTGTTCCCTGCCTTACACCCATAGGTTTTGGGATAGGCTCCGGACCCCACCCCCTACCCCTGACCCTGCATAGGACCTGCCAACGTTTAAGTTCCAAATTACGCAAGTTATACCATACTTATACTTATATTTTCCTTTTGCACCAGCTAAGTTAGGTAGCTAATTTAATTTATTCAGAATGTCTCCAACAGCGTAAATGATAAGACAGGACATGCCGGGCAGCGCACCCTGACACGGGGACGGGGGAGGAGGCTGGGGGCCGCCGTGATTAGGTCCCGGTGATGACAGTGCGCGGGGGGGCTCCGCTCAGACGTTCCCGTCACAGTCTCAGAGTGTCAGAAGCCCAGGTCCTGCGCTACGGCTCCAGCGACGCCCTGCGGGAGGAAGGCTGCCCACCGTGTTCCCGAAGCGTGATCTCCGCATGACTCAGGGCTGCAAAAGTCCGCCCCATGAAGGCACCGGGCGGGACGATCGCGGGACGGGTGGCAGCTCTGGAAAGTGGTATTTTAAAATCGCACTCCAAACGAGCAGTACCGTTAAATATCCAAACTGATGTATTTATTTCTTTTGTGCTGAGTTCCTAAAATAATATAATAAAGGACTGGGTCCTTGGTGGGAGGCTTTTGGTAGGACTATGGCTCATTTGCAGTCCCCAAAAGCCATTTTTTCATACATTTTATCGTTATATTTAGTACATTTTATTGCATTAGGTATAGTTTTAGATATACTGTATCCATTGTAATATACTACAGTATATGTTTCTTATTGTATATAGCACAGTCAGGGAACCTACCAGAACAAGCATATCAGCTTATGTTGTATGGTCTGCATGAGGCAAAACAGCCATACAGGAGACTGAGTGCAGGGCAGACAGCCACCCCCCTCCCCCATACATATACCTGGCCCCTGACAGCTGCCCAATCAGAATCATCAGTGGGCACCACTCACAATCACAATCACAAATCACAAATTTAGGGATCACTTTTGTTAGTGAGTAGTGAGTGAGCACTTTTTATCTCATAGTCCCCCCCATTTCTTTTAATCTCATAGTCCCCCCCATTTATTTTAAGAGGTGGATAATATCAAAGTTCCCAGACTGCACAGTGTACTGATTCAGCATTTATGAGCTCCTAATTGTCATGGACGGACCATTGTGCCAGAGGGCTGCTGGCCCTCACAAACTGCCAAACACAAGCATCACTGTGTCCTCTTGATTAAAAAGAACAATCCGCATAAATAATGACATTGGTGAGTTAGACTGGTAGGTAAACGTATGTAATGTTTCCCGCGAGCAGCATTCTGGGTGGTGGTCCGTGCCTCGCCGTGATGCAGGCTTAGAACTGAGGGTCACTCGCTTTACAGTGAGGGCGAGGACCAGGGTGCCTTCCCCAGAAGGTCACCAGGACCTGGTTCTGGTCCACATGTTCCAGGCCCACCTGCTGAGATGCTGTCCATTAAAAAGGCCATCAGCCTCTGGGTAAAACCACCGCTATTTACATCATTAGATTTTCAGAAGTTGGGCAATGCACATGGAAAATAAGAAAAAGTGATAAATTAGGTGTCTAGTTAAATGGCTATTAAAGTCTAATGCTGGAACTTTTGTTATTATGTGACGTGGAAAATGTGGCTCGTCAAATATTATATAATATTACCTCGACATCGTTTGCCATGTGCCTCGTGTGATTTCGCTTATATCATTAGATCATGCAGACAAGTCAAGCTTAAAGAGACAGCCCCAGCCTTAGTCTGGAAGATGTACGGATGCAGGGCTGTCAGTACCAAATGGTTTTACTGCAGTCCTGTGCAGTAAGCGGATAAAAGATGGATGAAACAATTCTGATTCTTTTAGCTTTCACATTTTGAGTAAAGGATTTACATAATTGCTTGTTTCAGGCTTCAAATTCACATGAGTTTTTTGTAATTGTGTGATTAAGCACCATCAAAACGCACCGTGGTGCAAATTACAATGAAGGGAGATTTCATAAGACACGACTCATGGCAAATCTGCTCGTATTTTAAAGTTCACTGCCTGTGATGTTTGAGGGTTCAGTCAAAGGAAACATCATGCAGACGTGAAAATGATGGACTGCATAAAAATGTTGTGTGACCCGGGGACCTCGGTGGAAGTGGATCCCCAGCTTCGCCCACCACCCCTGGCTGGAACAATGACCACTGGGCCGTCGCAAAACATCTGATTTACTGATGGCTCCGTTATGGAATTCAGTCGCCCAAGCCTGAAAGGAGAGTTTCAGTCTAGTTGGAACAGGCCTGCGCAGCGGCCCAGGGAGACCCAGGGACAGCAGAGCTCGATGCAGACCAGCACGGGAACACAGTCTGCCATCAGTTATGTGCTTATATCTCAGCACAGCCCAAATCCATTTGAAGTCATCGAGTGATGTGAGGGAACGCGGAAGGTGGCAGGAAAACACTGCTTAAGTGGGTAAGACTTGACTGACTGATTTGACTGAGATCATGATTTTTAATGTCGTGTAAAAACACCCATTGTTGCTGCTATTTTATCCATTTTATTTTTCTTCTAGTTAAATGTGAAAGTTAATTGTTCAGTGTTTAAGGACACAGACTTGTAGACAGAGTTCCTAATCAGATCAAGGGTATCAATCCAAATGCTTCATGCTGCTAATTATACAAATGTGTGAATCTAAATCAGATATTGCTGTCAGGCAGAGCAGTATGAAAGAGTCCTGCACACTGATGGGGACGGGATCTTAGCCCAAAACTAGGGCTGCTATAGAAATTAGTTATTTTTCTCTTCATGTGAAGTAAAATGCTCAGTGGGTGTCTACTCACAGACTGTTAAAATGTAAAGGAACTTTATTAAATCAATTTTAGATGATAACTATCACAATCTTTGAACTAACTTGGAGCATGGATGTTATTTAATAGCTTTAACGTTTGAAAAAGAATTCTGTACCGGGTTTCAAATCCCATAGCAGTTCAGAAAACTGTGGCTTAACAGAAAAGGTCTTAAATCTGAGCTTTAATGTAGCCATCTCCTGGGATTTAGAGATATTACCTCCTGAAGTGTACCACAGACAGAGTGTGGCATGTAAGGAAACACTGTGATATTCGCAAAGCAGTACTGTAAATCTTTAGGGTTTTCTTTGTCCCAGAATGCTGAATGTATGCAATAAATCGTACTGGGGAAAGTACTGTCAAAGAAACCCCACAGGCTGCGGAGATCTTACAGCGGCTTTGAGGGCAACCACCAGATGCCAGAGACAGCAGAGGATGGACTTTAACCTCCAGTGAAGCTTCTCTGCTGCATTTAAAACATGGAAATTTCCTCCATATTCAAATGGAGACATTTGACAAAGCTTTCTGGATCAATCATGAAGTGCCATAAGCCATGTCTTCACAGGGCTTTAGACAAACCTAATATAGCACCTACAATACATTTTTGGGTGGAGGAAAATAGTGATAAACATTGACTTATCAATGTGGAAGAGTCATTGTCTAATCAGTTATTGTTTGGAAGAACCATTGATAACTATAAGAACCATTTATACTCTCTTGAACTCGCCTGGTTGAAAGGTTATGGCCTCAGGGAACAGGCCGACATAAAGAATTATACTGCACTTTGGAAATAAACCTTCCTCAATTCACACAACTTTATCTGAAGGGTACCAGGTGGCACCAAAGAACAGGCCACGCCACACTGACGTGGCTAATGAATGCGGCCATATGCACTTGCTGGATGTGGGTTGAAATAAAGTCCACATGGAGACTGGACCCATTAGAACATTAACTAGAACCAACATCTGGTGCCGCGGCCTAATTGTCTGATACCTCTCTCTGAAACCTCCCAGTGAAGCGAAGACTAATAGGCCCATCAAAGACTCAAGACTCCTGATTTTCATTACCCTCGACTTACCAAATAAATTTCACTGGTCAGACACTGGGATTTGACACTGCACCTGGGGTTTCCAGTGGCCCGGCAGGAAATACCGTCGATAGGGGAGAATTTCCCAGTCGATCCAACGTGAGACGCTGGCCGAGCTGCGCTGGTGATGGCTTTCCCCGTCGCATCAGTGGGAGAGGGAGTTTCCGTTACCAAGTTCATGGACATGTTTCTACACCCAATCGGTCCACTTGGGACAATGCAGAGCAAAGGAGAAGCTTCCAGATGCTCAGTCCTGTTGACACATGTGGTGGGAGGCATCAGCGGCCTTTGTCTACAGTCTCCCTATGGCACGTTGACGCTCTGGACAGTGCTTCTCATCGGCCAACTTAACGTCAGCAATATCAATCAGTCGAGCACTTAATCTGTATTAGAGTTGGATTTGAGAAGCATAGGGAAACAGGACCAGCATGGCAGAAAAATTGTGAGCGTAAAGTTTTACGCTCGGTGAAGAGGTCAAAACGTTTTTCAGTAGGACAGCTTGACCTGAGTTTTAAAGTGCAAAGCAGACAGGGTAGATCCAGAGGGCTAATGGTTGTGGAGGCAGACACTCCCTCTGGTGGACCAGACCTCCATTCCTCTCCTCCCTCGAGAGGAAGAGCCTGTTGTGTAAATGATAGCCCGTCATGGCTCACCCCTGGAAGCCCAAACCAGCCAGTTCCCACGAAATAGGGTAGCAGCTTCCATGCACTGGCTCACCCTCCCAGCTGGGGTGCTTTGGTGTCTCGTGGCGTCACGCAGCCTGCACTCTTTCTCGCAGTTTGATGCCGCAGTCTAGCCTCAGTCTCCAGGTCGCCAGGGGTGTCCTGACAGTCCGGAACCTCTGGCATCATGTTACACGCGAGTCTGAGCTGCTCCCAGGCATGGTTTTTAACCACAAAACTCCTAGCTATAGTATTAATGCAGAGGGGGTTCCGTAATCCAGAACTACAACAACAAAACACAGGAGCACCACTGAGCATCATCAGAATGGACACAATGACGGGGCCCGCCAGACCCCCCATATAGCTTAATAACTCAAACTCACTATTACAATTTTTCACCATTGTTTTGGCACATTTGTCAAATGACCTCATTTGCAAAAACAACGAGTGTAACTGTTACACAATGATGTCACAGAACAACATCTCATTGTTTCTCACAAATTTACAAATGTTTAAGGCGTTCCTCCTTTTGGCATTAAAACAAGTACTAAGGGTTTTGCTCTTTGTTTGAATTGTGAATCTGTTATGAATCAGACAGACAGACTGACTGACTGACTGACGGATAGATAGATAGATAGATAGATACATACATACATACATACATACCACAGTGATTTAGATACATTGGACAGAATTCCATATTAAATAACCAGAAATAAATTGTATAGCAAGTAATTTGCTTCACTAACATCTTAATAGTTAGCACCTTAATATCTGTAATCACTATTGTAATTACTGCCAATATTATTAGTATCACTACGCTTATCTGAAAGGGCGATAATTATCATTCACCGCGTGCAGCTACGGCGTATCCCCTAATGGCGTAAGAGTACAGATAGGAAGGCGTGGGGGTATCGTCTGGCAAGCGTGGGGACATGATGCCGCAGGTGGTTCTGATAAATCCCGAGGCCCTGGTGAGTGTCGGCTGCT
>JAODKM010000016.1:4558009-4573284 GCA_026780845.1 Petrocephalus sullivani | reverse complement strand
CGCTGCACCCGCTGCACCACAGGGCTACCCGCTGCACCACAGGGCTACCCACATGATGTTAATGCTCAACAACATTAAATATGAAATAATTTCACATATGCCATTTATTTTAAGACAACAAAAATACATGAATCGATACAAGGGTGAGTTTATGTTTTATTATTCATTTCATGTTTGCATTTGTTCTAACGTGCATTCTGCATGGTATCCCCTGCCCTGTGTGTTTGTACACAGTCTGAGGCTGAGGAAGATGAAGGAGGCTGGCCGGCTTAATCTCAGCTTCATCACAAGATGGGCATAGCTTCTGGGCATTGCCGCAGACAATGGCGTGAGCTGACTGGCTGCTAAGAGTGTGGCAGAGGATGTGGGCCTCTTTTTGGAGAGCAGATTCACACACATCACAGTGGTTATGAGATCACAGGCTACCATATATCAAACACCGCCTGTTCTAAAGATCATCAAGGAACAGTTGGTAACTAATTCTAACTAGCTAGTAAAACTTATAACTTGCATATCTTTTATCCATCATGACTGTATCAGATCTTAATTACTAATGGAGTGTAAAGGACACTAAAAATGTTTCAATATGAATAGAAAATGACTGACCAGTTGGAAAACTGGGAAAAGCAGATTCCTGGATGGAAAAGCGTAATTCAGTGCTTCCTTATATATATATTCCCAACAAACACAGAGTTATTCCCAGCAGTAGATACCACAACAAACTGCTCTACCACTATTTTAGCTACAGAGCCATAAAATACACGTATAGAATGCATTCATGCGTGTATTCAGCGCATTAATGTTCAGTTCATGTTTCGTTAGTCAAGATCTTCCACCACATTTTCTATGGTAAGCTGATATTGTTCAATGTCTTCAAACTGGTTGAGAAAGTCCTGTCTTTTGAATGGATGGTGTCCATACGGGACAAACGCCGGCAGATTTTTATTCCTTGACCTCATTTGTATCCTGCCTAGATTCATGCCGGATTGCTTCTTCTGGATGGACATTCGGTCAAACAGTGACAGCTCTCGGTCCAAGCTATGGTAGCTCTCCATGTTTGCATGGTACATGAAGGCACCTCTGCAGGAACCACGGCAGCCACGCATCTTAATGGCAGCGTCCACCTAGCAGACAGGACAGAGAATCAATATGCCCTATCAGAAGTCCGGCTTACTCTTTAACTTCCAAACAAACTCACAAATCCTTGACCAGGTCCAAAGAATTTTGGGAATATGGATTAGACTATGGTAAACTCCAGTGTCGTCCCATTCTGCTGAAATGCTCAACTTCATAGATGTTGTTTGGATAAAAGCATTGGCCAAATAAATAGAATTTAAATCTAATAGTGGCACAAAAAAACCTTCATGAAATATCTGCTGTGGGACTGAGTGTTTAAACTCAGCCAGCTCCATGATCTCAGGAGAAGTGTAAAACCAGCAGGAACAATGAAGGTCCTGTTAGCTGCGAGGTGCCGAGAGCTACCCTGTGTCCTCACCTCCGCTCTCCTCGCCTCGCTCACCTGCCTCTGAACGAGGCCCCTCTGCGCCCTAAGCCTCTCTGTGAGCTCGGCTGCACGTCTGCGCAGACATGTCAGGTTATTACGCAGCTGCTCAAAGAGCTCCAGGTACTCCATCTCAGCAACTGTGGTAGACAGATCAGAAGGTCATTGGTTCAAATCCCATGGTCAGCGCAGTGTTTTCGCCACTGGGCCCTCATTGCTCCCAGGACTGGCACTAGAATGTAACAGGTTGCTCTACAATTAAGCTACAGTCTGACACTTTTAACTATGAGATGTGTATAAGCATTTAGAAGGACTGATGGTCAAATTATAAGTTAATCAGGGTAACACACCACATACATGTAAGCTGGTGACACGGATTACCATGTGGCAAAGGCACGGCTTACCGTAATGTCTCACAATGGGCTTTCTCTGGTCAGCATACAGCTGTTTGCTCATGACCACAGATCTAGAAATCTCATCTCTTTCTTCTTCCACCCTCTCGCACACCCTGTTGAAACGCTCCCGGAAGCTCCTCTGCGCACCATCAATGAGGCCCTGCAGCCGACACCCCGATGGACACCTGTCATACTGGAAAGGCAAAGCACTGAGTTGCACACCACGATATGGGTCCTGCTACAGTGAAGGTCAGCTAGTCCTTGGTTTGTAAACCACAATTGGTTTATTGGTATTGAGAGCTTGGCTGCAGACTGACGTACCCATTCATTGTCTGAGCACAGAGGGAGGGGTGACCTCGGGGGACACCACCCTTGAGTCCTGCTGTACTTGAGGTTTTTGGGTGGTGCAGACTGCAACCTGGGCATTTTACATGCTGAAGAAGAGAAAAAGATGTGATTTGACTCATGACACCTTAAAGTCTTACTCAGTGCCTTTGAGCAATAGTCATAATGTAGTATAATAATGCGTGAGTATTTCCATGTATGTGCCGTGTGACGCACTGGCATCCCATCCAGGGAGTCCCCCAGCTTTGTGCCGCGTGACGCACTGGCATCCCATCCAGGGAGTCCCCCAGCTTTGTGCCGTGTGACGCACTGGCATCCCATCCAGGGAGTCCCCCAGCTTTGTGCCCTGTGACGCACTGGCATCCCATCCAGGGAGTCCCCCAGCTTTGTGCCCTGTGACGCACTGGATGGTGTTTTATGTTACTGTATAGGTGTTACTAATTAAAAAGCACCCAATCAGACAGCTTTTTTTAACACAGAACAGCACCTTTAGAACTATAATTTTGGTTTTAATTTATTACTCCTTGAAATTAATGTTTTACTATGGATTGTTCCTAATGTGATCCACATTTTTGTAAACAAAAGAATAGAGTAATGGTTTTGTTACAAAACCAATAAACTTGCAATATTTTTACTTATTTAAGCCAACGTCCCAACAGTGAGAATCTTATGTAGTGTGTATTCAAAGGAAAGGTTACTTTGATCAGAAATTCATATGGTCTTGGCTGGAATGCAGCATTTACTAAAAGCAACCATGAAATCATACAAACCAGAGAAGTATCTGTAGTTTATAGGGAGCACACTGCCTAGGGATCAAGTCATCAGACACAACTGTGTAAAAACGTAACATGAATGTAGCCAGAAGTGTTTGTCCAGGACTGAATGTTCCCACTGGTACAGATTAAAGTTAACATAAAGGTCAAAAACCCAGAGGTGAACGTGCTGTAATTGTGCAACAGGAGTAAAGATTGACTCCAAAACAGCAGTGCAACTCTGCAGGTTTCACTGAAGAGGGGCGTCGAGCATATCAGTGGGCACCAGAGCTGATGAGATATAAGAAGGACTAAACATCTCCAGGGTTCCACATCTGTGCTGTGTTGTCGACATCAGACGCTTCCTGTTTGCATCTTTACCATCTTTAGCTGCATGCCAGCTTTGGTACCGAGAGCAGGAGCTCAGTTACGCATTCAGATAAGTGCACTTCATACAGCCTCACAGAGCTGTATCACAGGCCAGCTGCCTGCCATGTCTGGTCGGCTCCACTCCGAACTATGACGTCTTAGAGGATGATGGTCATTCTTTAGCGCCAGCTAACATCTAGCTGTGAGGTTGATGTGTGCTGTTATCAGCCAGCTGGGGCAGCCGGTCAAAAAAATAGAGGGCTTTACCATATACCTTATTTTAATTATATAATATAATAAATATATAATAAATATGCGTAATCAGGGGAATATTTCAAGTGCCTCATATTTCTTATATTAATCTTTACAAGCTGATACACTGCCTACTTGATTTCAGTCTAAAGGTCTTAAATTAAATGATGCTTACTAATGTTACCTGTTACAATGCTGCCTCTTGTGTTTCTGCTGCTCGCTGTCCTGTTTCAAACTGATTCTGCATTCCGTGGTTGTCTGGCTGCTCATTGCACCTCTTATGAATCCATGGCTAATTTCATTGAGCTTTTAGCTAATTCTAGGATCTGTAACATTTTCAAACGGGATGACCAGTGAGGCTAGAGGCTCAGAGATGGTCTGCACCTTTGTGAGGAGAACTAGGTTAGCCAATTTCTCATAAGCCGAAGAATTTCGAGGGCAGACTCACTGCGGCCCTTTGACTCCTTGGTCTGGGCATTTCATTTCGGTCAGTGGCAACACCCCGGTAGTGTTACTTCTAGAAAACAGAAATAAAGATATTTTTAGGGCTAGGCCAATTCCACTGGGACCTCTTAGACCAGTATTAAAAAAAAAAAACAACACACAAGTACAATAGATAAGTGAAAGTATGGCTTTATTGAGAAGCTGCTTGGAGTTACATGGCTGTATTTGGAGATTTTTGCACATTTATATCAAGAGGTATTTGCACATTCATCCTCTAAAGGGTCACGGATGATCACATGTCATCTATCGGTCGTATTTTCATTCTGACAGTTTTGAGCGAGTAGTCTGCTTTCCTGAACGTCAGCCACACCACGCCATTCTCGATCTCGTAGGGCACGTTCCTGCCCGCATCGTACTGCCCTCCTCTGTAGTAGATGCCGTTGAGGTTGGCCGACTGGCAGTTGTTGTACCACCAGCCACCTCCGTACAATTCGGCACAGTTCTCCTCCCATCTGTCCTGATCCCTGTCATATGTGCTGAATTTCATTTCGTCGTGAGAGAGGAACGCACGCAGATTGGCCCAGCCCTTCCCCAGGGCATCCCCGGCATCCCCATCATAAGCCGAGACATTCAGGGGGAAGCCCTCAACCTCTGGCCCTACGCTGATGGTGTACTCGGCGTAGGAGGCCTGGCCGGCCCAGTCCTCCAGCTCCACCCTCAGAACGCTCTCGCCCCGGGTCAGCCAGTGCAGGTACTTATTTCCCAGCCAAACCTCCCCATGTCCCTGCTCATCTACACTGCCAAAGCCTTCCTTGTAGTCGTCCCAGGTCCGGTTGAAGTTAACGGACCCGTCCATTCTCTGCTGCACCAGGACCCAGCCTCCGAGCACTGTGTCCTGATCGCAGTAGACCTGCACTACATCATCGGAGCCCCCGGGCTTAATTTTGAACAGGCCACTTTTATGTCCCACTGCGTGCCTCTGGAGGATATCGAGACAATCTGAAACGATATTACACCTGCAAATTAGCGTTTAGCAAGGTGAGCTAGGAGATCAGCATTGTCGCTTCTGGGAAGCTGATCCCGGGACATCCCCTCCACCCCCCCCAAATCATCCCATTCCTCTTCTCTGTAGTAATGGACTAAAACAAAGCATTTAAGTGAAGGATTCCCACTTGTCAGAATGGGTAGTGTGCAAAATTGTTGTCAAATTTGATTCCCCTTGATGGGACTGTAATTAACAGCTAGGCTACCTTCCAATTTGACCAGATTGGAAGTGGAAACAATATGATATTAAAAATGCATTTTATATGAAGGTCACTAGGACCTCAATTATGATATCTTTGATGTTTATGGGTGAAAAATGCCATTTTTGCAACAGAATCATCATTGTGCAGCTTGGTTTGCTATGTGTCACAGCTTTATGGGTGAGTAGCCAAGATGGTTACGGGCTGACTGGTGTACCTTTTCCAACATAATCCCTCTTCTTTCGGTCCAGGGAGCTCTTGAAGCTGCGTGCGTGGAAGTCTGGCAGGTCGTCCTCCATGTCCGCGTGTTCGAAAGCCCCAAGATCATCCCCCACTATGGTTTTGCTGCTTGACTTAAAAACAGTCTTGCTTGACCCACTTGTTATACTCTTAGAGTTTGCCTGGGACAGCAAGCTGTCAAACTCGCTAAAAAACTCATCGTCACCGCGGCCCATCTGGGTGATGGACTTGGAGGGCCTCCCCATCTCGGAGAAGACGCCGGTGGCGTCAGCACCGGTACCGCTCAGTCTGACCGTGTAGCCGTCTCCGGTGATCTCTTTCCCTGTTTTGGCCGCGTTGATCAGTGTGCTATCATCCAACCCTTCACACCCAGGCCCGCCCCCGATTACCTCGAATTTTTCCACAGGGCCATCTTTGGTGTGTGTGACCTGCTTTCGAATGGTTCTGGTGCACTGGACAGTTTTAGTGGTGATATGAGCGGTGGAGCCTGAAGCCGTTTGCTGAGCCGTACCTGAGGTCTTACTGACACTGGCGGGTGCCGATTGGCCGGAGGTCGGGTTCTCCAGCGTAAGCTTCACCTGCCCGACATCTGAGAAGTACTCCTGCTTCTGCTCCCCTCCGTCTGCCGGCCCGGCCTTGTAGATGCTGGGCACAGTGACGTCTTTCATCACCCTGCTCTTCATCACTTTTAGCGAGCTGACGGTCTCCACGCTCTGCAGCTTCATGGCCTCCAGGCTACTGAGGTGTTTCTCTAGGGTGACGTAGCTCTCCTTGTCCACCCGGTATTCCGCGTAGCTGGCACACGATCCTTTGCATGAACGGAGCTTCATATCGATGTCAACCTGGGATGAGGAAACCACATATCAGTGCTCCCCAATCCTGTTCTCAGGGAACCCGTGGCCGGTCCATTTTTTGCTCCTTCCAAGCTCCCTGTCAGACAGTCCACGTTTTTGCTCCCAAGCTAGCAGGGAGCAAAAAAATGGACTGTCTGAGGGTCCCTGGGGACCGGATTGGGAAACACTGCCATATAAGTTCACAAGTCTTTGAACTTAACTATCTCAGTAATAGGTGTATACATCTATACCGATGCAAACTTACCTCTGTCCTCTCCAACTCTTTGACCTGCTCCCGAACTCGAGTTTTCAAGCTTTCCAGAACCTTCAGCTGCTGCTCGATTTTCACCTTCAGGGACAGAATTCTTTCACGGAGCTGTTCAGCAAGTGACTTGAACCTGTTGTCATTTCCTGGGTGATAATAAGGATATGAATACAGGAAACACAGAGTTTTACTGAGAGAAAGTGTTAGCATGAAGAATCAGATACGGCAGCTCAAAGTGCAGATGGTAAAGACAATATCAACGATAAAATACACAGCAGAAAAGGATGAGAAGTTGTACAACCACATATAAGCTGTACTTGATTATAATTAGTTGTTGATAAATACGACTGCAGCGGAATTTGCCGGGCTTACTGAGGATATCCCAGGGTGGAGTGAAGTCATGGGCTAGCCTGTTCATTCGCCGCGCGCGACTTATAACCCATCTTACAAAGTTAGCTTCTGCGTGTTACCCCCATTTGTTTTCCTTCATCATTCATCCATGCTGCTTTGTTAAGCCGAAGTTCCATTCCTGCTCACTTCTCTCCTTGGATATACTTGACTAAAGGAAACACCAGAGTCACTCACCAGTGTCTGACAGCAGCTTCTCCCGGATGTAGTCGTAGGTCTGCTTACTGGCTTGATCCGTCGTCTTATAGTTCCTGCGGTTCTCCTCTAAAAACCTGCGAATCTTGTCAATTTTTGCTAGGAGCTCTCGGTCAGTCTGGTCCAAGATCCCCTTAATCCTACAGCCAGAAGGACATTTTGGACCCTGCATATTTATAAGAAACAAGAAAGAGGAAGACTGAGTGTCCTTCTTCGGGTATGACAGCAGAGGCATGTCATCCGGTCAGTCATCGCCGGGCGCTGCTCACCCAGTCCTCGTCTGAGCAGAAGGGCCAGTTCTTCTCGCTTGTGCAGGTTTCGCTCTTGTAAGCGTGTTCGACGGGCCGGTTTCCTCGCGGCCCCACTGTGGGCTCGGGCTGTGGGAAGAAAGCGTTTAAAGCAGTGTTTCCCAATCCAGTTACCCGGGGACCCACAGACGGCCCACAGCTGAGCAAAAACATGGACCGTCAGTGGGTCCCCAAGGACCGGGTTGGGAAACACTGCTTTAAAGGAAAACACATCCCGGCATGCAGTATCGTACACAAGACAAACCAGAGAATAGCAAACTAAAGTCTATACTTTGGTAATTGGTAGGCTAGAATTAGAATACAAACATTACAAGAGACCCAGCAGTCATGTAATGGCAGCTATTATAGCACTATAAGCGCTGCCTGCTCACCCGAGCTGGAAAGAGGAACAGGGACAGAGCAAAAAGGACGGACAGCAGCCACATCATCCTTCTCTTTCGTGGAATCTTTGGGGAATGCAGGTTCCCTGTGGTGCTACACTGAATTTGAACCCGCTGATGACAAGCCTGCAGTTACTCACTGTTTGTCTACCATGACGGTCCAAAGGTCATTAAAGAACAACGCTTGAAAAGGACACCCTGATCGATTCTGGCAAGCCTGCAATCTGTTGATGAGTGGACCAGGGGCTCCATATTGATTTTGAGAGTGGCCTTTTCGTCGTTTGGTTATCTGCAAAGGCAAATACACCCACACGACCTCCAGAAATGCCTGCCCACATGCCCGTAATGCCCACAGGACACTCTCTATTCCTGTAAGTGATGGCTTGTCCTTCCAGCAAACTGCTCCTTGGCCCTGAGTGGCGGTGTCCGTCCTCCAGGAGCTCAGATGCCGAAAAAGCGGAAGTCTACGGTCTTCAGGATAGCAGAACGCTTGGGTTATCTGTTGTAGTTTAGCACAGTAAATAACAACTCAGGCGAGCAGTTGTGCAAAACGATTTCTAAATGGCTGAGCACTGCTCGGAAAAGTAGCGGACGGTAGACTTGTTTTGATAGTGGTAAGGAGTGGGATTGGGTGGTTTAAAGCACAGATTGGGCAACAAGGAATGTTAAGAACGATGCTGAAAGATCTTTGCAAAGAGAGGATGGGTGATCTTCCCACATGAAAAGGCCTGCTAGAAGACCCAGCCTGTGCGGTGGCTCTGTCTGTAGTATCATCGCATTGTACTTCCAGCCCATGATGTCTGAATCCTGCCCCAGCTTGTAGGGGCTCACGTGCCTCCATGCTCATCAGGTTAGCTGAATGTTACATTAATATGGTACTATAAGACACCCAAAGCACTATACAGAAGCAATGGGGAGCCACTTCAACCACCACCACCACTGTATAGCACCTACCAGGATGATGCCATTCTGCTCACCACATAGCGGCTAAGGTGGCGAAGGGGCAGGAGAAAATTCAGGAGGGAATTAGATACAGAGGATAATTAGGAGGTCAGATTTAATGGGGCCACAGTGGGCAATTTTAGCCAGGACATCAGGGTATCACCCCTACTCTTTAGAAAGATGCCCAGGGATCTTTTATGACATCGGAGAGTCAGGACCTCGGTTGTACGCCTCATCCAAAGGACAGCGCCATTTTTGCAGCACAGTGTCCTCACCACTCCACTGGGGCACTTGGATCCACACTTACCACAGTATGGCCTAACCTGCCTAACCAGCACCTCTTCCAGCAACAACCCAGCTTTCCCAGTTGGTCTCCCATCCCATCCAAGTACTGGCCAGGCCCAGACCTGCTTAGCTTCTGATAGATTGTCTCGTCTGAACTGCAAGTGGTATGGTTAGGATTGAGACTGCCGGACCCCAAAGTCTACACTGAGTACTTTTCAGTAAAATAATGTTTCAACCTCCTTTCAACTACAATTCCTTTGTAAATCTTAGTTTATGATGCTACAAAATGATTCACCCAAATGTCTGTGACGTTCCACTTGAGCTAAATAATCTTGAAGTCAAATTATTGTAGAAATGAAAACTAACACAACTGCAAATCAAGCCTCTCAACCAGCAGCTCAAGGATCATAAATGCAGATTGCATAAGTAAAATTATTCAAATAACAAATCAGTTGACCAAATTTCAAAAATAACATTTTGCACACACATTCTTTTCTATTTTTATCAAGGCTGTTCAAGGAAATCATGAAATAGTCTTGTGGGCAGTATTCCTCACACCTCTAGGGGATTAAATCTCTGTGTGTTTGGCCTGAGATGGACCGCCATCGCGTCCAGGGTTTCCATAAACCTTGTGCCTTGTGGTTCTTAATACAAGCTGTAGGTTCACTGGATTTTATTTTAACACCAGATTTTATGTACAACTGATGTTTTTTTTTAGGTTTCCAGTTTATTTATTTTGTATGGTATTATCTGTTTATTTGTAATTAAGAATTACAGCGTTAAAATAACAGAAATTCTCGGAAAATATCTAACCGAAGCGGTCTAATTTATGAAAACAAAAGTGAACGGCTGTTGCCATCTAGTGCCTAAATGAGAAAATGCATCTTCGGAACCAATGTATAAATATGTTGTTTCTAGACGGCGACAGTTTTTTGCAACACATGTTGTGTGCACCTTGAACTTGGCAGGCTGCTTTAGGCTGAATAGCCCGATCTTCATACTGCATATATTTCTCTAATTGACAATGCTGCGGCTGACGATCCCGCGCTGCGCCACGCGCGCCTCGGCCCTGCGTCGCTGGGCGCGCGGCAGCTCGCGAGCCTCCGTATTTGCATTTCGATGGGGAGATGCGCGCTTCTTAGCGGCAAACAGTGGGAAATCGCACCCTGACGGCTGGAAGTGCGGCTGCCGTGCGGCGCACTCCGCCTCCGGGGGGGCTGTCAGAATAGGCTGTGCCTCGGGCTTCTGGGGAGACACGGCCACCGCGGGTAAAGGCGGCCCCCGACGCGTCTTACTGCACATGGAAGTCTCAGTGTGCACACAAGTGCACATGCGATGGCATTGCCGGGAGTCCCCCTAGTTATAGTGGGGGATTTTAACTTGATTTTATTTACTTGCTAGATTATCCTAGATTTTTATTCTAGATTATTTTTCTTTATCCCTTCTCATGTCTTATCTTTTCCAGTGTTGAGAGATTAATTTCTTCTGTCGTCCAACGCATTTGATTGTAATGCTGACCCTGTGTTAACATACATATGACAAATACACTAAACTAACTAACTAAACTAACTCATCCTACCTACGGATCTTTTTATGCTAGGAATATTTTAAATGAAGGTTTACCGGTCCGGGGTGGTCAGTGTTCTGTTTTAGTGTTAAATATAGGAGAACCAGCCTTTTGCTTGCTTAACACTTGTTAAGTGTTAAGTCGGTTTCCTCCGTCAGTTTCACACATTCGTATTGCAGGCCCTTCCATCCATCAAACAAACAAGGTGTTTCTTTTTACCCAAAATTTACCGCATGGTGCGGAATGCATGTTGCACCAACAGCTGAAGTCTAACTTGACGTGCGGCTTTTGGTGTGAGTCTCACTGAGTGGTCTCCCCCAGTTCCACAGCTGATTCACAGAGGGAACCTGAACTTCTTGGTCTTTGATTACCTCTCGGAAATCACCATGTCCCTCCTTACAGCCGCCAAGGCAAAAGACCCTGTAAGTCACGCACACATTCCCTTATTGTCATTTTGAAATTCTGCTTATAATGGTTCTTGATAGTTTTGTAGTGTTTTTAAGTTAATCAAATGTATTTTGATTTTCAAAGATTACACCCGTTTTGCAACTCTTCAGCATAGAAAAATGTTTTGTCCCTGCAATGTTAGAGGAATTAATACAAAATGCAAAATGTTAAATTTACAAAAAGTATGCCCTAAAAATATTCTTGATACTAAAAAATGATACTGGTTAGAGTGTCATACCTGACTGAACATGGGAAGAGAATACAGCAGGTGTGACCAATGTTTAGGGTGGTGTTTCCTAAAGAATACGAAAGTCACCGCTGAGATGGAGTGCTGTTCGAAAGCTTGTATTTACCGTGATGTCCGTATGTTCTCCTGCAGAACCTGGGGTTCGTCCCCGACTTTGTGCAAGTGTTATCTCCATTCATCAAGGAGCTTCATAATAAAGGTAGCTACACTCAGAGAAGAGGCCGGGGAACATTTTCCAAAGTATTGCATTAACCGGCTCATTTACCTCCAAAGTCACCTCACACTTGACGGAAGACAGAGGAATTTCCATTTAAATCATCTGCTTTGTTTCCCACTTTGCCGTCACTAACTTCGAAAGATGCAATTTAAATTTCGGGAGAGGGTGACTGCACCAGTGCCTGCGTGAGAGTGAGGAAGTGTGCCTGGTCGCCGCAGGCATCCGCGTGGTCAGCAACGCCGGTGGGGTGAACCCGCTGGCCTGCGGGAGGGCCTTGCAGGAGACCATTCGCAAAGCGGGCTTGGACATGAAGGTTGCCGTGGTAACTGGGGATGACCTCATGCCCCAGGTAAGGATAAAGCCTCCATAGCCTGGAGTGACAGATTCTCTCCTTTGTTGCTTTTAAATAACCCACAGCAGTGTTCATTTGGGGAGCTTGTGCTTAGTTTTGTCTGTTTCATTTTCCCCAGAAAGACTCGCTGACAGACATTAGAATGGCGGACAGTGGGATGTCCCAGCGCCTTCCTAAAGGCACCCACAGCATGAATGCCTACCTGGGGTAAATGTCGCTTGGTTCTCCACCCCGGTAATACTATGGCCGGTTAGCACTTACTTCTGGGAGCTCTCAGGGAATAGAAAAAAATGATAAATTGATTTGATTTAATCTATGTTCATGCTTAACGCTGCGAGTACTTCACCTTACTGCCCTTTGGGTTGAGTTGATTTTACTGTGCACACAACTGAACCTATATGAGTTTTAAACGTTGAATGGAATGGATGTCTGCTGTGCTGTTTCTTAACATCCTGTGTAACCTGGGAATCCACAGCGGCACCTTGCCCCCCCGCCATGGCTTCTGATTGGCCCGGGTGACGATGTGTGACAGTCACCCGGGCCAATCAGGCTCGTGCTGGCCGTGCCCCTCCCTGGCGGACCCTGCTGAAGCCCCTTCCTCTCGTTGCAGCGCACAGCCCATCCGGAGGTGCCTGGATCTGGGAGCGGAGCTGGTGGTGACGGGCCGCTGCGTGGACAGTGCTGTGGTCCTCGGGCCCCTCCTGCACACGGTAGGGCCTGGGGTTAGCCTTCTGCTAAAGGCCGGATTCTGTAAGCCTTTCACCTTTGCAACAGCCCAATTCTCTGGGGGCCTGTGGGCCCTGGAGCCGCTTGGCCTCTTTTGGGACCATGGCACGTTAAGCAGATAACGAGTCTGTATGACACAGGCTCTCCTCTTTACTCCCGGCAGTTTGGATGGGAGCAGTCAAACTATGATCTGCTGGCGGCCGGGAGGTAAGCCACAGCGGATCTGTAACCACGGCGATGCTCGTTTGACGGGCTTTAACCACCACGCCCCCCTGAGGGGGCCCCTCTAATTTAGGTCTCTCCCTCTCAGCCTTGCAGGGCACTTGGTGGAGTGTGGGGCCCAGAGTACGGGGGGCATTTTCACAGACTGGCACACAGTGCCTGACTGGTGAGCCTGCCCGGTAGATATGTTGTTTTCTACACTGTGTTTTATCCTTCCATTGTATAGCTCTAGTTCATTACATTTTTATTCATGTAGCAGACACCTTCATCCAAAGTGCCATTTTTGAGAAAGCAGGCTCAGAGCACAGGCAGGACCCCCTAACACCAACCTGGCGTGCCTCCCTGCATCCCCAGGGATGACATGGGCTTCCCGGTGGTGGAGTGCCACGCAGACGGCAGCTTTGTGCTGTCCAAGCCCCCCCGCACCGGCGGGCTGGTCTCCTTCGGCACAGTCGCTGAGCAGCTGGTGTATGAGATCGGCGACCCCGAGCGCTACCTGCTGCCAGACGTCACCTGCGACTTATCGCGCGTCACCATCACCGAGATCCCAGGTCCCGTCTCCCTGAGGCCCCCCCAGAGATTTTGATCTGCTGATAGGAATGTGAGAGCAAGGCTGGCTTGTTAAAAAACACAAGACCCCCCCTCCCAGGAAAACAGGGCTGTGGGCTCCGGTTTGGTACTTCTAGACATTCTCACACAGTGAGTTTTGCTGAGGAAGATCTACTGTCTTTCTCTTGGATGCCAGGAGGTGGCGCTCATGGCCACCCGCTTGGATGCATTGCAGACTAAGGACCTTAGGCCCAGTCTTTTTTTTTTTTCCTCAAGACCCTAACATGTGACAGGGCTGTCCCCAAATGGCCTGAAAGCAAACTGTCCTGCGCGTGAACGCGGTGGTGCTTCACATCAGATCTCGCTGACCTGGTCTCAGTGACCTTAGCTGTCAGTGACCGGCACGTGATTTCAGTCAGCCCATGTTGACCAGCGTGTTTATATTACAAGTGCAGAGCAGCAATTAGGAGCAGTTCTGAGGGGATTCGACTTTCTGGGGTGACGGCGCTCAGCGATTCAGTCTGTCCAGCACAGCGTAGTTCTTATTTACACATGCAGACTGAGACATTTTTATTCCCACAGTGGTGGCTGTCAGTAACTATTTTATTTACTATTGCTGCAACAATCAACTCTTATTGGTACACGTAAGCCGTGTTCGGCTGTCAGGTTGCATGATAAGTGATCTTTGTCTTATCACAAATGTCCTCAGTCTTTAATTTCAAACGGAAGCTTTCCCAAGTGTTACCGGAGCGATCGTGTGATAGGTGAAGGGGCCCGGACTGGCATTGCAGCAATTCCGCGTCGCATTGTTGACATTTTTGTGTTTCCTGTGTGTTTCGCAAGGTGTGGATGGTGGTGCTGTCAGGGTTGAGGGAGCGAAAGGGACCCCCCCATCCGCTGACTACAAGGTGACACCACCCCCCACCCCCATAGTAAGTGGTCGCCCTCTGTCCCGCGTCTCTCACCGGCGCCTCTCCCCCCAGGTGTGCGGCACTTACATGGATGGGTTCCGGGCTACAGCTGTGTGTCCCGTTGTTGGGCCCCAAGCTGCGGAAAAAGCCAGAAGGACTGCCAATAGCATCATTAAGAGGTCAGCCCAGCTGCTCTCCGTGTGCTCCGTATTGCTTACCGTGTGCGCGGGGTGGGAACAGTACAGCAAAGCTGTGGCCTGTCTGTCGCTAAGTTGAGTGTTACATTGATTGTGTTGATGCTTAGTGCTTCCTGTTTCAATTCAGCAGGATTTACCGTCTTGTTCAGGGTTAGCCTCTGGGGTTAGTCACAGGGGTTAGTCTCCGGGGTTAGTCTTCAGTCTTTGCTCAGCTGTAGACTTCCCTCTCGCTGTTTATGCTCAGAACACGGACGATGTTCAGACATCTGGGCTTTGCAGACTACAGTTCTGTCAACGTGCAGGTGCTTGGTGCCGAGGACACATACGGCCCTCATGCCACTACCTGGAAGGTAAGTTCTGCTGGAATATCGCCACAGATCCACTATCCAGCGGCATGCAGTCTATCGGTTACGGTTCCGGGGAAGCAGCGGAGGATAATGCGAGTGTTACGTGAGGTGAAATTAAGCAATAAATCCAGGGTAGAAGTCGCCGCACATTCTTGTCTTTTTCGGGATTTCTGCACAGTTTTTTTTTGCACCCACAGAAGACGGCATGAGCAGAAAGTAGTCATTTAATAAAAAGTCATTTTAAAAAGGTTTGGAATTTTAGGATTTTTATTTTGCTTTCACTAAATAAAAATGGTGTAGAGGAATGTGTAAGAGGAATGTGTAAGAGGAATGTG
>JAODKM010000016.1:4531899-4552952 GCA_026780845.1 Petrocephalus sullivani | reverse complement strand
GTGGGGGGCACAGTAAGGGGGGACACGGGAATAGGGCAGATGGGCCTAGTGTGAGTGCACCCTTAGTACAGGGCGTGGGGGGGACAGTGAGGAGGGACACGGGAATAGGGCAGATGGGCCTAGTGTGAGTGCACCCTTAGTACAGGGTGTGGGGGGGACAGTGAGGAGGGACACAGGAATAGGGCAGATGGGCCTAGTGTGAGTGCACCCACGGGAATAGGGCAGCTGGGTTTTCCGAGACAAAAAGCCAAACAGATTTTCCCAAAACCCAAAGAACTGCTGCAGACAGTATAGGCTGCACAGGGAATGTAACAGTATGAGCATTAAGCAGCTCTTTTAAGTTAGCCCAGCTGGCTGTGTTTTACCACAAGAATGTAACATAGCCAATCAGGGCCAGCTTGAATTCATTAAGGGCTCCTGTCGGCTGAGGGTTGATGGTCGCTCGCCATGGCAACACAAATTCGCCCGCCTTGGGTAATGAAAGCCTCTTTTATCCGCATCATTTGAAACGGCAGTGCTTAATTAAGTTTACATAGTGCGGAGCTCGGCGTTACAAGCTTGATTAAATCCCGTAAGTGAGACTGCAGTACGCCGTCCACAATTGGGATGTTGTGCTCCTGCAGATTTGTAAGTGGTCTCCCACCTGGAAACTCCTAACATCCAGTTAGCATTCCAGCGAATTTTATGCTTCTGATTTAACCATTGGAAAATGCTCACCTTAGCTAATATACCTTTATTCTCTGGTTTAGAAATATTAAAAGGGTAATAAATGCTGGATAAGTCAGACCTTTAGCATGTAATTTGTATTTTTGAACAATAAACAGACATGCACTGTCAGGTGCATCTCCTGCTCTACTTTGCTAAGGTTTACGTAGCTCAAACCATGTACCATAAGCTAAGAAAAGCACAGGAATCTTAAACAAGGCTGTCTTTGTTCGGGATTCTGTCTCCAGAACAGACACAGTTGAAAATAAACAGTTTGAGTAAAGCACACTAAAGTGCATGGGGCTCCACTCAGCAGGAACCCTCACCCACTTCCTGCTACTTACTGGGGGGGGACAAATTTATCAGGGGATTTATCAAAAGAGCACCTGAATGAGGATTAGGTGCCATGTGGGGGCTGGTGGTGCCAATGCCTGGAGCTCCCCCATTTACAAGTTTCTGTGGAACCCCATCCTGTCAGTCCTGCAGGGACACCAAAGCTTTACGGTAACGCGACTCCGGCAGAACGGTGCCGTGACGGTACAGGGCCTGCCGCTGCTAACGGATCTCACCGCCCCCATCTCAGACTTGCAGGGCGGACCGCACGCTTACAGAGTGGAGGAGCTGGCCTACACCCGGAGCGGGGACAAGGGTGACACGGCCAATATCGGTGAGTCTGCCGAATTGTTTAGTGATGGAGCGACTGCCAGGGGCCATAACCCTCCCTAAGTGCTCTAGGGGCCCCCAGTAATGGCCCCCAGTGTGCCTGTACTCAATCTGTACTCATGCTAAAGCAAAGTAAAGCATAGTTAGTCAGAGGTGGATAGTTCAGGTCCCGAAAGTAAAAAGTCTGACTGAGATTTTATTTCAACCAACACAGTACCCTGTGACTATGACTCTTTGTTTCTAGACCTGAGCCATCCACCACCGGTTAATAGTGCTTTTACCAGGGGCAGAGTAACTTCTCTGGGGGTCCGAGGCTGCGGGGTATAGGTTCCAAACTCGAAATAGAGCCGTAGGTTGACGCTTTTACTCTCTCCCATCCGATCTGCAAAAAACTCAAAAGTAAAAATACGTGAGACCACTCGCTTAACTTAAACTATTTACTGAACTAAATAAAACAACAATATATACAGAGTTTTCTGTGTAACAAAAGGGTTTTGAGGTACTTCAAACTTAAAGTGCGAGAGAGGCAGAGGTGTGGCTCCATCTTCCACAGACTAACTAATTATTAATGAGCTCTTCCCTCCCGCCACATGATGCTCTAAAAGGCACAAATCTAATTTAATAATCTGATATTGAAAAATCACCGTCAGCAATATAAGACCTAGTATACTTTCAATCCACAAACTCATATCAATATGTAACTCAAATTATCACAAACGTATTCAATCTAATTCAAACAATTAAGCGTGTTAAGGCTTTTACACAGGGGTTTATACCACGCTGGAAGATTGATCAGCCAGTTTAACCATTCCTGAAGTGCAGGGCCCCTGATTTTGCTGGGGCCCTCGGCCATAGTCCCTGCAATAATCCACCCCTGTTACCCCCGAGAGCCCCGGTGGGCAGGTTGGAGAGCCTGTTTTCCCCAGCTTTCTATGTCTACAAAGTGACCTCTGAAGCAGACGGGCGGTGAATCCCGTGCATAGTCATGCACTGACACAGGCCCCTCTGCTGACTGTAAGAGCGTGTCTCTGCCTGTAAATGCCCCCAGGTGTCATTGCACGACACCCGCTCTACTACCCCTACCTGAAGAAGTTCCTGACGGCCGGCGTCGTCGAGCAGTACTTTCGGCACCTGATAAATCAGGATGGCGGCACCCCCGCTGTTGTACGGTAGGCAAGGGGCCGATTTATGGGAGGGACCCCAGAGTAGGCGGGTCCAGGCCAACGCTCACCGGGGAGGCCGTGGCATACTACCATCTTTGCTGCCACATTCATTACACTTACTGTTGCATTGCTCAGCAGATGCTATTGTTCAGAGCTACATGCCTACGATATTAGGAATTCAGTTGTAACTAGTTGTAATTCAATTACAACTGATATCAGAAACTGGCATTTTATTAGTTCAAATTGTAACTGCCATTGAAATGAATGAGAGAAACGTTTTGAATCTCACTAGCTAAATCAGAATTTCTTATATCGACAATTGCCATTATGGCTAGTTGGAACTGAATTTGTGCCTGTACTCGCACTCATACTTGTGCGAGTAAAGCATCGTTCCATAAAGGACACACAGTAGCAAATGTTAATAGCTGTGTTGGATAGTTCCAGGTCCAGAAAGGTCCAGAAAGTTCAAATCCAGCCTGAGATTTTGTTTCGACCAAGCAGTTGAGTGACTGAGGATCTTTTTATACTCCACTCGCTTTCAGCACCATGAGAAAGTATCCACTAGAAATGAATTCTAGAATGGCTTGCCATACGTGCTTTTTAGGCAAACGGCACATTACACACACACGTATGACAAACGTATGTCAGGGGCTCAGCTGGGCGTAAGGGCAGCTGGCCTGAGCTTCCACTGTAAGGCCAGTGAGAGCTGTTTGCGGTATTGGAGCAGGAGCTACACGACCCCAAACCCCTGAATTCCTCCGCTAACATACTACAAACAACTGTAGCTGGAAAACCAGCCACTAAGACGCCTAGCGGACGAAGATCCCAAGCAGCACCGACCGCTGTCGTAGCTGCCAGCTGCCTGCTCAGTGTCTCCCCAAAGGACGTGTTCTGTCAGGGCTGCCGGGCGTCCGCAGACACGGGGCTGGCGGCCGGCCCCCTTCCCCCACAGCTAAGCCCCGCCCTCTCCCACTGCCGAGTGCCTCGCTCGCGCTCATATCTCACAGCACCTATTACCATGTTCTTACCTTCAGAGAGCTCAGAAGTGCCCACGTGGCCCCCGCAGCTCGGTTTATGGGCTTCATGCTGACGGCTGATTCTGCCCTAATGAGCACTTGCCTCCACCGCAGCCATCTCTGATCATAGAGACATGAAACTGGCTGAGCAGACGCATTAGCTGCACGTTTGGGCACTTCATACATTATCCAGAACAAATAACCCAGTGAATAAAATAAAGCTTTGGAGTTATAAAGAGAGTCCTGGTGGATGATTTGGTTGTAAACAGCAGAAATACTCAATGTAAACTCCAGTGGATCAGTGTAGCATCAGAATATTATGATAGTAATTTACGTGGTTTTAACAGGAATTAAAATAAAAGAAATTCCAGGCTGGTCCCTTCCCAGCTACTACAGCGCTGGAGCGCATGTCCAGAGTTGGAATGTCTTAGGGCTGATTACACAGAGCTCTGCTGTAGCTCCTTGATGGGTACTTTCCTACCTCCCCCCCACACCAGGTACGAGCTGCCTGGGATCCATGGCCTTAACTTTCTGCTGCAAGGCTCTTTGGGAGGGGGTGGAGTGGCCTCCCTCCGCAGTGACCCTCAGGTGAGAATCCCCGGGTGGCCCCATGCCCCCCCCCCTACAGATTTACAAGCCAGGCAGACCCAGATCACATGAAAGGGGTCTCTGTTTCCTGGCTGAACTGACTGTGTAAATATCTTCCTGAAGTGACACACCCCCTTCTGGGCCTCTAGTAAAATATCAGAGGATGTCGGCTCACAGACGGACAGCTAATAGGTCATAGCAGGACGCTGGGATGGACTGGGATGTGGACCGTAACCCGGCGAGCGGTAACCCTGCTGACCATAACCCCTGTTTTTCCCCGCTGTGCCTTACAGGGCAAAGGCTACGGTCAGATGCTGCTGGACTATGAAATGAAAGGGCTGCCTGACCTGAAGTCACTCGTGGACTGAGCAGCTTGCAGAGGAGCGACGGTGCCGTGGGCGGGACCCGGGCTTGTATGCCAGGCGGCATCCGTCTGTCACACGTTGGCGGGGATCGGCAAAGCCGTGTGTGTCTCTTCAGAGGCGGCATGTTTGCAGAGAGTCACGGACGGTACAATTTGTGCTGCCACATAACCTGAATCTGCATTGTTTATTTAGCTGATTTATGTACAAATATTCCAACTAATTTAACAGTTTTTATTATGAAATTCACTTTTATTAATATGATTAATTTACCTGTAATGGGTGTATGTTACGTTTTTGGATCCATCCTGTTCCATGCATTTTATGTAATTCCTTACCAGCCAGTGGGGAAAAACATTTAGGGTCCTTCTTCTGCTTTACCTGCCCAGGCTTGACTTGCCCTGACCTTGACTGTTGACCTTAGAGGGCCAGGAGTGACATTTCTCTTTCATATTCGCCTGGGAATTGTAGAGCTTTGCAAGCAGAGGCTCCAGGGTTGGTTCTCTGCACTTTTATATGGGTTGTTTTCCTTTCAGTAAAAGTAAAATTTTGCGAGAAACTTGGAAAGACCCCGTGTTGTGTACCGGTCTCGGACCTCCGTGTTTATCTTAGAAAAGTAAAAGGTGCTGAATGCACGAGGAGTGATAATTCCACCACTAGTGTGGACAATGCACCCTTCTGTTCATCCGTGTAGCCTGCAGCATTGAACCTTTGACACGTCAAGGCTGTGGATTATATGTAAAGGGAGACCGGTGCAAACTCGATACTGATAGTCGAGCAGGGCAGTGGTGTAGAAGGGCGTGCAGGATTATTGCTGTCTAAAATCTCTGTGTAGCAAATATGTGTAACTTAGCCCCTGAGTGCCTGATACAGAAAATCTATTGCCTCAATAAGGATTTTCTAAATAAAAATATGCAAAGGCGGTACAGTATCTTAATCTTAGATACACACAGCATATTGCTTTTGAATTCATGTGAGTAAATGACTGAGTGTGCAGATTGTGACGCTCTTATGGAGAATGATGAATCTCAACCGCACTGGCACCGGCCGGAGGAACGGCTGGGGGATACAGTCTGTCAGATGCTGACCTGCTGATCAGCCAAATTGTGGCTGCTCTCTGTCACTCACTTTCGGCGTGACTCGGCGGATGAGGAAGTGAGCCGCTTTCGGCCAGCATTGCCGAGATCAGGGAACGATGTCCGTGGGCTGGGCATCCCAGTCTGCCCCCTCCATCACCCTTCTGGGTGGGCAGAGCTCGCCGGCTAGCTGTAAAAGTGCAGACAAAGGGCTTTCCCTTAGAGCTGCTCACTAGGGTTTATGGAGTATTTCCCGCGCCTGCTTTCCACAGACATTACCATAAACGCTTGAAGTGCTGCGTCCGCCTCCTTTCTGGCCTGCGAATCCCATTGACACAGGAAGTAGAAGAGCAAAAGGCTAGCGTATGGCTGAAGGCTGCTGCGGAAGCCCGGGGCAGCCGGGGACCGGCCGCGGCAGGTCCTGTCGGGGGCCTCTGGCCCGCCAAAGAATGTGTAACTCCCACAGGTCACAGGGCCTCAAACAGGTCACCAGCAAGCCCCTCTGGGCCGCCTGAGGGCACTAACCCCTCGCTGGGGGCCATTGTTCCACGGGGTAGACTGGGTGTCTCTTTTCATCGCCCGTGCTCTATTCACATGCTCCAAGGAGGATGACAGAGAAATATGGGATCGCTTTCACTAATCTGCTAATCTCCTTTTTCTATACACACTCTGAAGCTTTTAGGTGATGACAGCCGAGTTGCAAATTAACGAAGACTTAATGACACGCCATGGAAGGAACCCAGTGTTAACACTCTATTTAGCCAATACATGAAGGTATATTTTTCTTTGTCTCATAAACCATCTTCAGCTGGTTCCATTATGAATTCCAGTGTTTAAATGGAAATGCCATTTGTTATCCTCATCTGTACATTCATTAGAACAGTATCAGATTTGTTGTGTTTTATAAATATCATAAAGTAAATGTACGTATTGTTTTAGAGATATCCGTCGACACTGCAGGATTTATTTTTTATTTTATGTTTGCATAATGTTGTGAAACAAATGTGTACTTCCAGGGTTTCCTTCCAAATTTTCCTGCCAGGTCCCTTATAATGGGCACTTTGCCTCCGTAGAGTTAATTATTTCCATACTGAAAAGGGGCTAAGCCCGCCTTTAATGAGACCCGCCCGCCTTGGCCTTTCGCGTCATGCTTTCGTGTTTTTATTTATTTCAATAAACAAGTAAGTAAGTAAGTAAATAAATAAATATATTACACACCCCAGAGACGCTGCGCTATTAACAATCACCCGTAAGCCCTAAGGCTTATTAATTTACGTAGGTTACGTCGAATGGAATTACTTAGTAATGCACCAGGGTACTGAGAGAATTGCTACAGGCGATTTCAAGGTGAGCCAACATAGAAACATTTACGCACGCGGGTCATCAAGCCCAATAAAAACAAAGTACTACAGAGGCGGCTGTTTGTAAAAAACATAAAAAAAATCTTGTTTAAAATAAGTGCTTTCTCAAGAAGTTTCGCCCGTCTTAGAACGCATAAGTCCTAAGCCAATTACTGAGGTTCTTAATCGCGGCTGGGAGGATTAGCCGTGTCCCCCCGCAGGCAGCCAATGGGCTTGCGGGACTCCCCCGTGACGTCATCGCGTCCCCTCCGCGCCGGCACCGGAATAAAACCTCCCAATTAAGCGCGAGCCGCTTCCATCCGACTCCGAAAGATGTTAGATCCACTGACGTTCCTGCTGGAGAAGCTGCTGCTGGTCGCCAGACTGGGTGCCGTGCATGTGCTGTCGCCGGGCGATGAGCGCGATGAGCGGCGCGCCGCCAGCTGCTGGGACCCGGGGGCCCGGCTCCGGAGGGGGGACCTGCTGGAGGTGCCCCGCACGCTCTTCATCCACTTCGGCATCTACCTCGGGGACAACCGGGTGGCGCATCTCATGCCCGACATCATGCCGCTGGTCACGGGCGACGCGGCTCGGATCCAGAAGACGGTGACTAATAAGCGGCTGCTCCTGGGGGTGCTGGCCAAGAACGCCACCATCCGCGTGGACACGGTGGAGGACTTCGCCTACGGCGCGCCCCTGCTGCTCAACACCATGGACGAGGCGCTGAAGACGCGGGCGCTGCCCAGCGAGGAGGTGGCGCGGCGCGCAGAGAAGCTGGTCGGGGCCATAGCCTACAGTCTGCTGTGGAACAACTGCGAGCACTTCGCCACCTACTGCAGATACGGATCAGCCGTCAGCTTCCAGACGGAGAAGGTATTACCGGCCGCCTTTGGCAGCCCCAATGCCTAATCTCCCAGCCCTTCCCAAACAGGAACATGTTTGCTTGTTTGTTTGTTTTGCACATATGTGTATAAATTCGTTTTTATTGCATGCATAGAGTTAATCTTGCATACTGGAAACGGTCAAGGCCAATTGTTCACTAGACTGTCTAATCGGTTTAATCAGGCTTTAAACTGTTCTAAAATCGGATGTCATGTTGTTTTTTTAACTCTTATGAAATTCTGAAAAGATCAAGATTGATCGCTTGGGCTTTGGGGTAAATATGTTTCTCCGCGGTGAACTCCTTGTCTAAATAAATCAGACTCGCACCCTCGGGGGAGGGCGTGTTTGATTAATTTTTATGGATTTCTTATCTGGGAATAACAGATAGCCCCATCATTATTATACAGGGTTTCTGACACTGCCAGGAGGCAGCATTTCTTTTGACCGCATTAAATCCCCAACAATCAAATTCCGATTCAAGCCTTTCATGCATAGTACAGAACAACGCAATAACAAAATGATCCGTGTTCCCATTCAGATAATGAGTGAGGAAAGTGTACCACCATGGCTTAGTTCAGACAAAGAAGTTATTCTAGGAAATGCTTACCTGAACTATTCGGGGTTCCGTTTACTCGATTTTCTGTTCTGACTGTGCCAAACAAGTGTATTCAGGTAAGGCCTTGATTTTTTTACACATCACCTATACAGCAGGGTTCCACAGGCCCAGAATTTTCAAACACACCCACTAAACCTGGTAATTAGCTGGTTAAGATATGTTTGGGGGGTGGGACCTGCAAACCGTGTTGGATTCTGGCCCTCTACCACTGGAATTGTGGAACCTTGCCATACAGCATATTGCTTTGTTCACACTGTCCATGGTACTGATGTATTGCCCCGATTTTTTCTTTTTGCAAAATATTTGTTGTGAATTGAGTTCTGCATTACATTCAGTCATATTTGCAATGTGGATGTTCATAGTTGATTTTTCTAGTGCACGTGTCTGAAGGAGAGCCCTATTCGGGGGGTGTGAGGCCACGCTGATGTAGTCATCCTCTGTGTGATCATGATTGTGATCTACAAAAGTTTTACAGTGAAGACTGATTTTTATATATAATATTATTGTATAGTGATGTGTATTGATATAAGGGCACAATTAGAGCAGAGATATTGCATTTGCTCCTTTTCTAACCATGACTTTATCCTGCAGTTCTGTGAAAGTGTGAAGTCCGTAATCCGTGACCAAAGGAGCATCCTGCTCTCAGCTCTCCTGGGACTGATGTCCATCGTTTACCTCGGAGTGGCTCCTTCCACGACGTTACCCACAATCCTCGTGCCATTCCTTCTGTGGATGGCAGGCTGATGGCCAGTGAGGAGTTGGCAGAAGCACTTTACCATGAAAGTGTATATGTGTAACATAAAGGTTGACTTGGGAGTTTAGTATACCCTTGTATAAGCTTTCATTAATGTTTTATACACATTTAAGCTTACTGTGTAAGTCCAAATGACCTGTTACCGATATCTGAAATAAATTTAGGTACTACGCATCTAATACATCAGTATCTTCTGTTACACTCCAAGAGTATTGACATAAAATGAATTTTATACAATTGTAAAAATTTGTAAGCATTTCATAATACATTTTCGTAGCATATTTGTTTTGATGTATACTGTATTTGTCTGTCGGTCTGACTGTCTGTCTCTCTCTGCACATATATATATATATATTTGCCCCCCTTCCTGCTTTTTTATCGCATTCCTAAATGTTAATCATCATTAGTAATATTTTGAATTAAATATTTCCTGAAAAAGCTATAGTTTGTATTGATATGCTCAGCTTCTTCGCTAAATGATTTTTCAGCACTGCCACAGTCATAGGTCATTATTTGATTTTTAAATATCATTTGTTTTAAATGTCACCCGCAGATATTTTTCATTGTCCGGCTTAATTTCACCTCAGCGACACGACTACGTTAGATGGAAAATAAAAGACTATATAAAACAAAATTTGCATTTCTATCTACAAAAGGATGCTGTAACTTTTGAATAAATATGTAAAGTTTGGAATCACAGTCCTTGAAAGTTATAATCCCGCATGCCAGTCTATGTGAGCAAAAGTTTCTTTTATGAGTGAAAATGCCCCAGACTAGTGCTGCTTTTAATATACAGCTTTAAATATATCCTTCTCTCCATAGCACAAGGCAAATGTGGGACATTCATTCTCTAACTGCCCAATTGTCTTTAATGGGGCTAATCGGCATGCAGTTGGTTTAAGGGTTAATCTACATTCACAAAGATAGATACAATGGGAACGACCGTTTCACGAACAACTCATTACTCGGCTAATTACGTGGTCATTCAGTTAGAAAACAATTTGTAATTTAAAGTTGTCATCGATATTTCAATGGTGGGAAGACGCAGCGTTGTTTTTTTTTGTCTTGTAATGGACATTTCGCCCGCAGAGGGAGCCATTTCCTAGCTAAACGACCGGTGCCACGGCTACTTAAAGTCAGTCCATTTTTAAGGATTTGAGCATGTACGATATTAATTTGAAACATAGATGCGAGTTAATATTATGAAATAATACAATAGTACATATGTATGCAACTGAAATTCAAAGAAATGTTTATTCTTGGAATGCTAAATTCACAGACTACTGAGTTTTGATTTCTCCACTATCTTAACTTTAGCAGAATAGCATAAGTATTTACCTCTCGAATACTTTTAAAGACAATGCATGTTCTTTCTTTGTTATTGTATATGATTTCCCTATAATAATGACATCATTCTTATTCATATGTAGGGTTCCCCGGGGATTGCCATAGTCATTTGAAAACCTGGGCCCTGTCAGCCAGGCATACACCAAGTGCCTAAACATTTACCCTCCATGCACCCATCTCCTTTACGTGGTCAGTGTTTGGGGGGGGGGGAGGGGGTACCTGTACCAGGCAGCATGGAAAGGATGCCAGTCCATCACAGCCTAACAAGTCGCAATACCTCCCAAAACATTCTCAGTGATTTTTGGTTGTGAACCAGCTTTTTATTGTGACAAGGAAAAGGAGTGAATTACAGCCTGAACGTTCATTCAATGAGGCACAACCTGGTAGATGCTCCCTGGGGTGATTTTATTTGTATTTTTTTACCCATTATGACCCCGAATGCTGCATACAGCTGTCATCTTCTGTTATTTCCCAAAGTTAAGGTTCAGTTAAAATGCATAGCGTCAGAAATATTAAATGTCTAGTATAACATACAGGCCTAGCCTGATTTTGTAGACAGACTTGGCTTTGGTATTCAGAATTTTATTTATGCTGAAATACATTGACATGCCGGAATCACTTTGAACATGCAGATCTCTGCATAGCACAAAAAAGTGAACTCTACCCTGTCAAAAGCAACTTGTTTTATATACCATAATCGTGCACTCCCTGGCGCCCAGCTGCCAATCTGCACCCTCTGTCTCTCTAGAATAAAATAGCCCGGTCACAGGCAAACATTCAAACAGAGGCACACTTTATCTGGAGATAGAAAACGCATGAGAGCACTGCGAACCTAGTGAAGGATTCCAACAGCATGCAAATTTAGGCAACAGATAGGCTTGTTAACGATGCGGATAGGCTGGTATTTATGTCAATACAAATGATGCAAACAACCACGATCACCGAAATTGTGGGCAAGTAATAAACCGGATAGTTGAGGAGAGGTTTCCCTGATGGAGGTCAGCTGTAACAATTTCCTCTGGCGCTATAACAGCCCCCTACAGACTGAGAGTAGGGAAGGGATACGCAAGAATGATGCCGCCTCGCAGACTTTACCGCATGCCCGGAGGCACAGCCAGACAGTCACGTTTCAGGGGGCTTTAACTTAATGCTGCCTGCTTTGACTTATGCGGTGGCTCCCTGCACAGCCAAGTGGCACCAAAAACGTCGGCTGCATGTGGAAAAGCAGTTTTAATCACAACAAAAGTTATTTCTTTTTTTCTCTTTTCCATTGTTGGACATGTGCAGAGATAATGTTTACAATAGGACAGATAGGTCATAACAGATAGCCCTATTGTATATCGTACATCATATTGTTGCATATGGCATCATTGATGATATTCTACATTATTGAAATTCATAAATATAGCATTTATGATAAAAAATATTCTTTCTTAACTATGTAGGTAATACATCTATACAAGGAAACATAGGGCTAGACCTATATAAATAGTACATTTAGCACATGATTCAAACATCAAAGTACATAACAGTAGATTCGGAGAACTCCTTTTTCATAAGTGTTTCAGTGAAAGAAATGACAGGAAAGAATATATTATTTGATGTCAGTGATGCTTAGGCGAGCAGCACAGATACTCATACCAAACAGATTATTATTCGATCCTGAAACATGAGCTCAATCCCACAGGTATCTTTACCTCTGGTCAACATTTTCCAGCTGCAAATGCCAACGGCATTCATTGGGGGCTTTTTCAGGCTTTCTAAACCAAATGTTATTTGCATGTGTGCTGTAAACATTAATGCCCATTTAATTGACTAAAGATAATAATAAAATATAGGGTATAGCCCCATCACACAATCGTCCAATATAGCAAACTTATGTAATGAGCATTATGATGATTCTAACATAAAGTAATGGTACCACAACACATTTCATTTAGTTTCAGAAATGGCAAATAGGGAAATCTCCAAGAGTAAATGGGCTCATAATGGTTTATTTGCAGCTGGATCTTCAGTCTCCACATTCCCGGAGGACCGATGGTTATTACACACTACTCTGAAGTAACTAGGAAATGTGGGAAGGTGCACACCAGCTTTGACTTATGGCTTCATTGGGCTTATTTCTCTCTATTGTATCTGTACACAGAAATGGACAGTATTTCAATTACATGTATTTAAAATATGTATTTAATTACTTTTAAATCTTAGGTACTTTTTAAAGTATGTATTTAATTACTTTCAAGTATTCCCTCTGCATAAACAGGGGAAGGAGCCGCAGGTGTAGTTGAGTTCGCTGGGTCTTTGAGAGCTGGGTCCAGGTCTCGGTTAGAGCCAAAAAGTCAGGAGAGTGATGGAAAGCAAGGGCGGAGATTAAATCAGCCTTCTGTACAGCAGACTGGCCCTTCCAGAGACCGCCAAGCACCCTTGGTTGAGACTGGGACGTCAGGGGAGGGTAGATAAGATTCCTGGTTGTGCAGCCCATGGATAGTGGGCTGGGATTAGTTTGTGGCACATGTCTGCAGTTTGAGAGCTTTCTGTGAGTTTGTGAGCTGGGAGAGGAAAGGGAAAGATGCTGCCAAATTACTACAAATTTAATTAATCTATGTATATTCTGATTGTTTTCAAAACTACTCACCTTAGGTATAACTTAGTAAGCCCTGCCCCCTAATTCACACCTTCCAGGGGACCAAAACTACAACTGATCAGCTACCTAAGAGAACTAACTGGCATAAACTAGCAGACACTTCTGACTACAACAATCTTAATGGCAAGAATCTAGTTTCAATGGAGTCTAGACGAGATGGTCTGCAAAAGACGGAGTCCTGCCTTACCACCAGAGAAGGGATCCAACACAGACCTTGAAGGACAAGCTTGAAAGTTTACATGAAGACTAAGAAGTAAAACTCACATTATGTCACTAATATCACAGAAGTCATTTTTCATTTTACAAAGTAATGGTATAACACAGGTAAACCAGAAACGTATTATTCTGTTCAAAGTGAGGGGAAGCTGTATATTTACGAAGGCAGTAATTAATGGGACATGTATTCCAGGCACGTGCGGTCGGGGAGGCAGGTGAGGCAGAGCGCGCCATCATGAAAAGTAAAAGAACAAATAATGATAAAATTAATATTAATATTTGTCTACTGATCTGTGGTATAAATGTAACTTCGTATGATAATCGGTTACATCAAGTTTTAAATCAAAATCGCTGGATTTGCGTATTTTCCCGCTCAGACAGCGCGGAGCCTCATCTGCCAGCGCGCGCTGCCTCACTGCACGCGCCGAGCGCGCGCCTCCTGCTTTCTCCCTGTACGCCACCAGCGTCATGTTTGCACACACCTGTTATATGTCCGCACTTTCCGTAGAATATATCATGCGTTTCGCGTATGTCTATAACAAGTTTAGACTTGCTGATCTGATATAAAACCGCAGCGAAAAAGCACGAGGTGAGGCAGCCGGTACCTCTGCATCACTGAAGGGGGCGCGCGTGAGCCCACGAGATTATTATTACCGGTTCGCTGGCTAGAAATCAGAAAATCAAGTTCAGTATAGCGAGCCACGACATTGCAAACCCGCACCGAATCTCTGTCGCGCGGCGCGCGGCGCACATCGCTCTGCCCTAGGCGCGGCGCGCGGGCCGGGCGCGAGCGCGGGTCGAGCGCGAGCGGCGTCCCGCGCGAGTCCGATCGGCGCTCTCTGATTGGTCGGCGCCGAGGCCCAGTCGGTGCCGGAGGGCAGGAAGGACGACGGCCGTCGGCAGCGAACATGCCAGTCAGCCAGAGCTATACGGGTAAGGCCGGCCTTCGGCGGGCAGCGTCCCGGGAAATGGCCACGGGTCCCCGGCCCCCTAACGGCAAACACGCAGCCTGCCGCCTCCTACCCGGCTAGCTAACCAGCAGCTCGGTGCTGAGGTAAAAAGCCCGAGGGTGGCTGCGTGTAGCCGGCATATAAGTACCACATGGCACTAATACGAACACGGCTCCTAATTAAATCACTTATAAATAATGATAAATTCGCCATTACGGAATATCCCCTCAGGTAGAAGGCGTTGGGTAGAAGGGGGCCGCCTGTTAAGCGGGTTGCTTCTGACACATATATATGTAATTGCGTGTGGTGCCAGGCCCGAACGAGGAGCGCGCCGCGGCCATGCAGGGCGCCGGCTACGCGGACAGCCCGAGCGAGGCGGCCCTCCTGGCCCTGATGGAGAAGACGGGCTACAGCATGGTGCAGGAGAACGGGCAGCGCAAGTTCGGGGGGCCTCCTCCAGGTGGGCCGTAACGGGACGGGTCCGGGGGGTTCCATTAGGACATAGCAGAAGAAAGCACCTGATTTAAAATGTGTTTAAATAGATGGAAATCAGTCGGGGCTATGGAGGTGACATTTTTAGTCAGGTATTGCGTTCCATCTTAGCCTATTTTTTGGCACTAGTGAAAAGGAGACTTTGGACAGTGCGTAGTCAGAATGCTTACTCATATTTTGAAAATGTTTGCTGGTTCCAGATTGGGAGGGTCCCGCACCGCCTCGGGGCTGTGAGATATTTGTCGGTAAAATCCCTCGTGACATGTATGAGGACGAGCTGGTCCCCGTGTTTGAGAGAGCTGGCCGCATCTATGAGTTCCGGCTGATGATGGAGTTTAGCGGGGAGAACAGGGGTTACGCTTTTGTCATGTACACCACGAAAGAGGCGGCCCAGAGAGCCATCCATCTCCTGGACAACTTCGAGATCCGTCCTGGAAAATTCATCGGCGTCTGCGTCAGTCTGGACAACTGCCGGCTCTTCATCGGTTCGGTTCCCAAAGAGAGGACGAAGGAGGAGATCCTGGAGGAGATGAGGAAGGTGACAGAAGGGGTGGTTGACGTCATCGTGTATCCAAGTGCCACAGACAAGAGCAAAAACCGGGGATTTGCATTTGTGGAGTATGAATCCCACAAAGCCGCTGCAATGGCCAGAAGGAAACTCATCCCAGGTACTGAACCAGTTAGAGCTGCTCAGACAGACCTCCTGCCTGTATTTAAAATACTCGCCACTTATATTAGAATTGATGCGTTAATGTGTGCTTTTCCATTTCTGCACTGCCATTCCTGGTTCCATTTCCAGGCACTTTCCAGCTGTGGGGTCACGCCATCCAGGTGGATTGGGCTGAACCCGAAAAGGATATAGATGATGAGGCAATGCAGCGTGTCAGAGTGCTGTATGTCCGAAACCTCATGATCTCTACAACCGACGAAACCGTCCGGAATGAGTTCAGTAAGGTCAAGCCTGGCGCTGTGGAGAGAGTGAAGAAGCTAACCGACTATGCCTTTGTACATTTCTACACCCGCGAGGATGCCATTTCAGCCCTGCATGCCCTGAATGGAAAGGCCATCGATGGCTCAGTCATAGAAGTGACCTTGGCTAAGCCGGTCAGCAAAGACGGCGGTCGCAAGTTCAGTCAGAGGGGACATGTGGGATCTTCTGGGGATGGCGTGTTTATGCAGAATAAGGATGATAATTGTGACATTCCCCCAGGCCGGTCCCTCAACATACCAGCCAGGCTCAACAGCCAGTACAGCCCTGACATACAGAGATGTCTGTATCCCTTCTTCCCTGGGAGCAATCTCAAGCCCATCAGCATGTACTACTTAAAACCTAGTCAGTTTTGCTCTGCTGTCACCCATCTTGAGTACTACTGCCACAAAAATAGCTGGTCTCTCCCCGAGTATTATCTGTACTCTACCAGCAGCCCGGATGGGAAACTCCTGCTCATCTATAAAGTGGTTATCACAAGCACATGCCGTAGTTTTATGCCAAATAAGCTCTCCACCATCCTTGAAGATGCCAAAGAATTGGCTGCACAGAACGCACTGTGGAGTTTAGGTTAGTGTGTCATCCCTTCAAGATTTGACAGTGTAGCTTCAATTGAATAAAGTGTACAGGGCTGAGATTTACCTTAATGTTCTATTTAACCTCAGAGCACTGTGGCAACTATTTTGTGATTGAGTGCTTATGACAGAAAATTGACTGCAGTTGTAAACTGCTCTTGCATTAAATGAATATTTATGGAAAATTTTATTCAAGCTGAAGCCACTAAAAGTTTGAACTATAAAATAGACATAAAATTGATTTAAAAAAATTGGATGAAAAGTGAATAAATAGTATTTAGAGAAGTCACTTGTTAGGTTTCACAAGCCTGATGTCTCAGATGACTGCACATTGTCTTAGATGTAGTACTGCACTCCCCACAAGAAAAAATTTTGAGTGAGCATTAAGGCAAGCAATTCCCTCTATAGATTTCAAAAAGTATTGTAAGCTTTAGTCTCTTTTGTTCTCTAAACCCCTTGTCTATTATTAGCTATGTTGTATTGGACAATCCTGAAAAGCAAGGTTCCCTAAAGTAGCCTCAAGTCCTTCATAAAATAGCCGCAGTACGTAATTAAGTTAAAGCGTAATATTGTTACAAAATATATAATGCATCTGTTTTGCCTTGAGAGCCTTCGGGAACTTTTGACATTTCATTACTGCGTGTTAAATATTTTTATAATAATATGAAAGTTATAACGTTAGAGAACTTATGTAAGACTTTGAAAAAAGCATTGAATGCAGTGTCAAGTATAGTGTAACACCAAGTTCATAACATAGGTTGTGTCATATTTATATAATTAATTTGGATACATAAAATTAAAGACTATCTTTCACTACCGTTTTATGTGTATGGAAGATAGTATAGACCAGGATGGTGTAGTCCATTACCAGGATAATTTCTTTAGAGCCAGTGAAGCTAGTATGTACCTCAGCATATGAAAACTAACTGGCCTTATTTAGTGTTTGGGGCATGTTCTGAATCAGTTATGAGCGAACCTGTAGTGTAGTTTTCATGCTTGTGTTGTTTTTGTGTAGACTGCTCCTTCCATGGACCAGCGTCCCCATCCAGTCTGTCTCCCCAGGGCTTGACTTCTGGCACCGACCTGATGTCCTACCACTGCTGTGCCTTCCCTTATCCAAGCTATTCTCTTTCGCAGGCCCTCCCCATGGCCAGTGGCAATGGACAGAGGCTTTACATTTCTAAGCGGTCTAATTTTTATTAGTTCAGCCAGTCATACAGTAAATATGTGGAGGCTAAACAATTAAATTTTTTTATGTTTGATAGCTATTTGCATGTGCCATTTGAGAAAATTTATATTTACAAAAGCATCCAAAAATAGATGAATTATTAATTTTTATCCCCTAGAACGAAAAGCACATTGTTTACTGGTTAAAAACTGCTCTTTATGTTAAGAGAAAAACAGCAGTGTAACTGAATTAGTTTGAAAGGTTATGGTTTTGTTTTCATTTGTTTTTGTACCTTTGAAAGTATGTTTTTGTTTAGCTTCCAACAAAAGAAAATCATTTTTGACAGGCCTAATTCTGACCTGTTCCATGTGATCTGTAACAAATTTTCTTGTGTAGTTGTCATTTGTTTGCAAAACCGTGCAGATGTCAAAAAAAGTAACAATCTGAAATTTTAATATTATGAAGTGAACAAGCAATTAAACCTGATGGTCAATACAATCAGAAGGAATAAATCATTACAAACATTTAATTATATAAGTAACAATCCATATTTATTAATACAAATCCTATACTAAATCCCATGATTTTCATGCATTTTTAACAATGCATTTTTTGTCCTTGCTTTTTTGTTTTTTTTTTTCTTTCATTTAAAAGTTGCCAGTCAGGGAATTTTTTTCTGGTAGAAAAATTAGTAATGGTAACTGAGTAACAGCACCTAAGAACTGGTGGTGATCTTTATCATATCCTACATCCATTTCAGTGTTTGTTTCATTGTAGGAAGTTAAGTATATGTATGTTCTACATAAACATTGACATCTCATTATAGATGTGTTCACGAGATTAACTGCAAGGAATTTCTCATTGAATGTTTTTGAAAGTGTTATACTGAGATATTTTGGAGTTTGCAGTAGTAAATTTGACATTTTTTTCCCCATTTCAATTTGTACTGCACATATAGCAGTTGTTCTTTGTAAGCAGTTGAACTGATTACTTGTTAAATCGGAAGCTGTAAATCAGAAAAAACAAATAAATTACAAGGTTACACCAACTCCTAGCCTCCTAAAATTTGTCATTTCTGGAATTAATTTCTGAAGCTCTATCCAGTGGAATGACTGTTTAGTTGAATTTAACCTTTCATAAAACTGTTTTCAATAGCATTTTGTAAATGTATATTTACTGTAGCTTATTAAAACAGGTATGAATCATCTTGTTTTGACCTTACCTTAGTTATTAGGTTTTGTGAAGTAGGTATTAAGTCTTGGTTGCCTTATAGACGCCATTCTTCCAGAATATTGTCTACTGTCTGGATCTTCAGGCTTCCAGTGGGATACTCCTTGTAGTGATCTTTGAAACCATACATATTGAGGCTGATCCTAAAATATAAACGAATGAATTATAGGATTGTGTCACATAAAAAGAAAATGGACAAATACCTCTTTGTGAATGAAAAATGCATTTACTGTTACTGGAGATTATACTGGGCCCTGATTTCTTCCGCTTGGTTTAGCATCACTGGGTGAGTTGTTTGCACTCACGTGTAGTCTGTGGGTAGGTGATAAGCAGCTGGTCTCTGCTATGGGTACTCTCTGCGTGATCTTCACTTATTTCATATGACTTCAGTTCATTCTTCGCTGCTGTAATGTACCTTAGATTTGTTCAGCTTTGTGGTCAGTATTTTTAATTCAATTGTCAAACTATTTATGACCGCCTAGTTTTTTCTTTATTACTATTGATTGTCTCGGTCTGTCTGAAACCCACAAAAGGTTCAAAGAAGAAAAATAGTTCTCATATTATTACGAGATCAGCGCGTGCAGCATTTGCTCCCTTTGTGACTGTGAACACAGCAGCATTATGAGTCGATGGGAGAGAGGCAGGGGCCTTGTGGGGAAGTAAGGTGGGTAAGTTTGTAGCAAATGTATTTGCAAAGAGAGAAAGAAAAAATATTTAGACTCTGGGACAACAAGGATCAAGAAATAAAATGCATGTGATCCCTAAAGGTCACCTGACACCCTCCTGTGAGAACTGTAAATGAATTGTGCCCCCCTACAATCTTCTTGTAATTGAGTTTTTTTTTTAAAGATGATGTGCCAGGACAGTGGCCACAGAGAGAGGCCTTCTTAATTGGAGTCATAAAGCGACTGTATTAAACAGTAATTGACAAACTACAGGTTGTTCAGATCACAGCTCTGCATCACGTTCCCACATCGCTGCAAAAATAAGACAGGTGTGTTTTAGGTGATAGGGAATCACATCAGATTATTACTTCATGCATGACAGGCAGCAGCCTAACCTGTCTCATAATTCTGCAATAATAGGTACCAGAAAGCACAGCATCATGTTGAAATGTCATTATTTACATCCTCAAAGCACTGCTTTCCTTTTTCCTGCATATAACTTAGAGTTTTGAATAATCATCTCATAAAAAAAATTAGGAAAATACTATCATGCAAGTCAGAATATCAAAAACAAACAAAATAATTGTGTATATGGGACATAAACAGTAACACTTTACTTGACACAAATAGTGTATTATGCTATAACGTATTAATTAACCACAAACTACGTGTTTGTTACAAACTGATGTCATGTTTGTTCATTAATGAATTGATATATATTAAACAAGTACTGTATTCATTACTATATCTGTTAATTATTCTTTTTTTTAGATACTTTATTGGTCCTTGTGGGGAAATTCACTTCTCACCTCCATGAGTGTAAGCTTGGCCGTGAAGGGCAGCCACTTGTGCAGCACCCAGGGAGCTGGGGGTTAAGGGCCTTGCTCAAGGGCCCACAGACAGCTGGAAGCTGGGCATGAACTAGGCGAACGTCCGATCACAGGCACAGAGCTTAACCTGCTGAGCCATACTCTGCAAGGCCCTGCATGGGCCTATACGCTAAGGGATCTTAGTAGTTGTTATGGTAGCTAATGTAACAAAGTTTTAATGTCGCCCGATCTACTCGCACTGCCTTCACAATCTACTGGCCGATGGCGATCAAAGTCGGGATGGGCGGGATGCGGCGCGCAGTGACAGAATCACTAAAAGCAGAAGCGCTGAAAGCAGACATTATCTGACTGAATTTTGACTGATGCAGAAGCAAGGGCCGGCGGACCGGCACTAACCTCGTCACGGACTGGCGCCGGTCTGCGGCCCATAGTTTGAGAAACCAGGTCTTAGTGAACTGCTGAAGGAACTACTACGGAACTACTGAAGGAACAAATAATGAATAACAAGCTGATCTCATGTTTGTTACCATTAATTAATCATGACATGTCTTTCATCTTAAGTAGTAACTACATTTCTTCATGATTTGTATTGTTAGTGAGTTACTACTAAGTATGTGTCCCCTCAAGAAAAGGGTAACACTTTACTTGAGGGGCCACAAATAATGCAGTAATACCTAATGTTATTTAATCATTAATTAATGATGATGATTCATGTATTCTTTGCAGGAACATCATTAGTTAATTCATTAGTTAATCATTAACTAATTCATGTTCATGATTAGT
>JAODKM010000016.1:4510291-4521388 GCA_026780845.1 Petrocephalus sullivani | reverse complement strand
TGGTCTGTGTGGATCCCAGTGCAGTGACAGCGATTGGTGTAGCCCACAGGTTAGACCGTCCTGTGGTCTGTGTGGATCCCAGTGCAGTGACAGCGATTGGTGTGGCCCACAGGTTAGACCGTCCTGTGGTCTGTGTGGATCCCAGTGCAGTGACAGCGATTGGTGTAGCCCACAGGTTAGACCGTCCTGTGGTCTGTGTGGATTCCAGTGCAGTGACAGCAATTGGTGTAGCCCACAGATTAGACCGTCCAGCCACCTATTTATGGAGACCATCTCCAATCCTTAAAAAGGTATAAGGATAACTTGGTTTCCATGACAGTCTTGACATGACAGCCGTGATGTCGTAGTGCGATGCATCACGTGTTTGTGATGAGTCAGAGCTGGTGTAAACAAGCCTTCTGTGCAGTCAGTCATGTAAAAGTACCTTTAGCACATTCAGTTATGCACAGTATCTAATACGTGATAATGATAACTGAGCTATGCTGCTGATTTACTGTACTATGAAAAGTATTAAACTGTACTTTGTGTCGTCATTTTAGAGTGCACTCTTTCTACTTATAAAAAACATTCACTGTAGCCTAGGTGTGTAGTAGGTTAGGGTTAGGGTTAGGTTTGTTTAAGTAGGCTCATTGATGGTCTTTGACACCGTTAAGCAATGCATTATTATACTTAGAAGGGTGTGTTTGTCCTATAAACTCCCCCAGAATAGAGTCCTTCAGACCAAGGTTTTTATTTCAGCAATTTTACCAGTTATTTATTGACCCAGCCACCTATTGAAATGCAAAAATTAGGGTGGGACGTTGCGATAATGAATTTTGGAAAAATGCACTGCAGTTGGGTTTCACTTTTTTAATGAATGCTAGATTATTCTGCACGTTTTAAGTAGTTTATTGAATCCTGCATGGTTCATGGTTTTATCAACTGTAATTCTTTGGCAATAAAACTGAAGGAAACCACCCCTGGTATTATGGAAATGACAGAAAACTAGTTAAAATAAGAATGAGAGATCGTTTAACCGTGAAGGTAAAATGCTGTGAAATAGCTGTGTCCTGAAATCAGCCAGCTTTCTCCTAGGAGACAATCCATAACCCATTCAGCTATGAAAATGCCGTGCGTACGATTAAACAAAACAAAAATGTTTTTTCCAAAATGTGAATGGTGGGCTTTTTAATGAAAAATGATAATGAGAATTAAAAAAAAAACATTTAAATATTTTCCCATATAGTTTGGAAATGAGAATCAAATGTGAGTATAAAATGCGACATTTTTTGTGGAAAGTGCTCCGATTTTTAAGAAAATAAAACATTATTACAGAACTTACCTTACATCACAAAGGAGGAGGTCTGTGCCGTTGTTTCAGGAATTGACTTGAAAAAAGATGTATGTGAAGTAAACCTAGTGGCTATTTTGAAAATTATGTTTCGAAAGACTGACCTGTTATGTTTTACCTGTTATGAATAACGAGTGAGGGAGTTCTTCGACATATGAATGTGCCAAGCGTACCTGAATGCTGGCTTTTCAGCAAAGAGTCCAGGTTTTGTTAATCAAAACAAGGAAATATCCATTTTCCTCACCAGAAATGCATGAAATACCTATCAGAATCCAACCGTAAAAGCAGGCGTAATTCCCGTTTCGTGGTCTCCCTTTCAGGAATCGCGCTGATGTGTCATATAATGCTTCTTCACGCAGATCACTTCAGTCTCTCTGTGGGCCAGTAAATAGATTTTGCAAAGTTACCCTTCAGATCCTGAACAGCAGGGCAGCACTGTGAATATTTAAAGCTGTGAAGACCACCATTAATCAAACGGACTGAATTATACATTTTTTGTTTAAATTTCATGTGTGGCATGCCAATAAATCTCATAAATAAATAATTATAATATATTATAGGTTCTTTAACAAAGAAAGTGAACTGAAAAAAAATATTCACAGCAACTGCAGAAGAAGCACTATTGAAAATGTGTTTTGTAGCTGTGACCTTGGGATGTTATAGTGACCACGTTTAAACTGTATCTCTGCTCCCTCGGGACTGACATACCGCAGGGAGGGGGCCATATCGTGCACAGCACCATCCGCTGAAAGAGCAGTGCAGAGCAGAAGACCACTCTGTGTACCGTATAGTACAGTACAGTAGCTCCCGGCATGTGCACTGAGCGACCCAAATGTCACACCAGCGGGCTAATGAGCTTTTATACGGCTCCCGTCCTGTCGAAAGGTCTTGTGTTAAAGAAAATCTTTGACTTCTCGCGGTGCATCGCATTAAGCGAATTGCCAGTGCTGTCGGTTTATTTAATGTCTATTAGGGAGATTCCCAGCGAGCCGCTGCGCTGGGGAGACAGACCAGAGCCAGAGGCGGCGTGTAAATGGTAGCTGTGCAGCAAATGGATCATTGGCAGGACGCTGCAGTGCAGCTTTGGGACGAATAGAGTTCTGGATTCTGATCATTCTCAGGGAAAGGGTGCTTTTCAGCACTAGTTGGTGCCCGGTTTATAGGTAGAACACAACAATACAATGAAAATGTTATCCACTATACCTAAAATGAATGGTATTTTTGCATATAAAAAAGTGGTTTATATTATGACTGAAATGGGAAGAGCTGGTATTGGTTGTAGACAGTCAGGTCTATTTATGACCTCTTCTTTGCAGTATGACTAACTGGATCGATATTCTATCTCAATGTCTGACCCATGCATCATTCAGCTGAAGATGGCAATAAAGATACTTTAGTTGAGGTTGAGGTTGCAGGTGTAGCCTGTATTGAGTATATACCTCAAAGTATATATGATGAATGCACGTACATACAAATGGTGGATACCTGTATATCCAAAGAAAGGATCTGATAGGTGGGAAGGAGCAACTGTCACACATAAGCAGGAAGGGGCTGCTGATGGGGGCAGGCATGCTGCTCAGGGGCAGGATGATGTGCATTTGCCAAAGTGCCATGTGAGGTTTGGGGAGGCAGTTATGCAAAGGCAGGTATGGAGGCGCAGGGACATCGTAACTGCTCAGCGTCCCGATTGCAATCTGGAAGGAGCTGTTCTCCAGCGGCTTTCATTAGCGAGGATCCGAGGCATCTGGTGAACGGGAGCAGCAGGAAGAGGTCAGGCCCAGGGTGCGAGGGACTGGAGGTAATCTCGCTGGAGGCGAGGGGAAGGAGAGGGAGGGGAGGTCAGTGCCACAGTTGTAGGGACTTTGCAAATAATGAGCTGAGGTCTTATCCTTGTCTGATGGCCTGGGCTGCTTTACAGAGTGTAATGTGTGAGGTTTGGATGCTCTTTATGATGGAGAATCTGATTAGCAGAGGTGGGCTGGCTGTGAACTTCCTTAACTGTCTGAGGAAGTACAGTGTCTGCAGTACCTTTTTCCGGTCTGTGTTGGAGTGCCATTTCAGAGAGCTGCAAATGTGTCTTCCCGGGAATCTGAATGGCATTGTAAAGGCTATTTGCCGGCCAGTGATGCAGATGGTTAATCAGGGCTTCCTGAAGTCAAAGATGATTTCTAAGGTTTCCGTCTGTTGAGTTGGAGGTTATTGATGTTTCACCAGGTGACCGCTCTGTGCACGTCCAGCCGGGATTGTGAATTGGTGTCATCCTGTGGTCAGCAGAGTGACGTCACCGTTGGGCCCTTCAGCAAGGATTTTAACCCTCAGTCCCTGCAGGAGTTGGCTGACCCTACATGAATGCATCTCAACGAGCTGTTTGAATATTTTGAGAGAGTTGTCCCAGAAGGCAAAGCTTCCAGGAAGTGTGCGAACAGTCCCCAGCCTCCCAGTGATCCCGTGCTGACAGGCAGACTGGTGTCCATGTGTATTTAAGGCCAATTTCCAGAGGATATATATACCAGTTTTCCAACCAGAGGATATATATACCAGCCTGCCCAAAAGACAATAACAGTGTGAAACAATGTCTGAAAGGAAGCAAGGGGCAGGTGTATAGTGTTATGTTATATTAGCTGTTTGTCCTTGCTTTATTGAAATTGACTATAAGGGAAACCAGCTCCTGCAATTGTTCTCATGTGTGAAGAGCACAGGCTATGGCAACTGGTTTGAAAGGATTAACAGAGTTTGCCGATTTGGTGCTTGACAGGAGCAAACACCTGCAGACCCAGCTGGCGCTTAGGACCTGAGCTGGAAAGCTGGTTCTAATGCATTTATGATGTGGCTTCCAGTTTGTTCAGGATGTATGATGTGGCCCCCTGCAGACTTGTGGGTGGGGTTTGCATGACCTCCTAGGTTTCTGTTTGTTCCCCTCATGTGTTCTGATATGTACCCCAGCTAGATTTGCTCTAATCTGCCCTCGATGTGTGTCCTGTGGGGGACTGGCATCCTGCCCATGGGGTCTCCTACCAGTTGTGTTGACACCCTTTTGGTTGGACAGATTAACATGACTTTCTGGGGTTCTTGGATGCAAATACACCGTAAGGCTTCTGATGACTTCATGCGGAGTGCTCTTCAGTCACGGAAAGGAGAAGACAGCCACTCCCCTGGCTGGAAGAATGCCATCCGCAGGAGGGAGTACCTATCTGCTGGGCTCTTTCTCCTGTAGTTAAGAGGCAAGCCCCTCTGACAGCGGGGTGGTGAACCAGGATCCAGTAAGTAATACGTTCAGACCTAATTATCAGGGCTTATTAAGACAGCTGCGGTTAGCTGTGAGCATACAGCAAGGGTTTAGGTCTGGCAGAAACCGACAACAACAGTAGTAATAATAGAAGTAATGTCTGACTCTTTCATGGTACTTTGTGCATGGTACAAAACAAATGACCAATCTCCAAGTACACAGCACACTCGTCACTTTATATGACATTTCTATATAATTATAGCCAAGAGAGCATTTGATCGCTGGACATTTTCTGAGTGACTGAACTTGCGCTGAAAGGCGCCGTGGGCGCGCCTGTCACTCAGCCCACGCCGCGCTCTCCGTAAACTTGGTGCCGTTTCCTCGCAGCCAGTGTCTCCGGGATGCGCGGACGCGGGGCGCTGATCGCGGGAGCCTCCGGCCAGACGGGCGGCATCGTGACGGAGCGACATCGGGCGCGCTGCAGCATCATTTCGGCGCGCTTTGTTAATGAACAGCCCGGGCAATAGGTGAGCAAATACCGCCAGCCTGCCCGTCCTGGCCGTTTGCGCTGATTGAATTTGACGATGTTGATGCAATGAGCGAGACCCGCAAGCACTCCGTCATCCTCATCCTCTTCATCCTCCTCATCATCGCCCTCACTGCCATCGCTTTTGGAAGCAACATTAATGTCTTATTCCTCATCATTAATGCTCATTTTGATGGACGCCTTTTGAAACGTATACGCAGGTAGGTCGGTGCAGGTCTCGGCTCGCTTCATTAAATCCCGCTCAGTTCCACCTTAACTTAAAACAGTAGTATAGGTGTATAAATGTGTAAGTGTTTGCTTTGCTTTCTCCGCTGATAGCGTGAGGCGGCTGGCCAAAATAAGGGGCCGTTGTTACCCTCTTCACGTAGATGAAGTAGTTTTAAATGCAAGTTTATACGGACATATCTGAGCTTGAACTTTATTATATGTATTTATAATATTTTTCCCGATGCATTTCACAATGCAGCTCTTAGCTTTTCTACAAATATCCTTATTACAGAAATGCCTAAAATGTTATGGGTTATGCACGATTGTTATTAATTTAAAAATCCAAGAATGTGCAGGCACGACTTTGGATCGAGTTTTATTTGTTTTTTTTAATTTAAATTCAGTAATTAAAATATCGCGCTGTGGGTCGTATTAAAACGATGCCAAATCACTTTTATAGATGCCATAAATCGTCTTTTATCACGATCCCAATAATTAGTAATGACATGAGTTTTATTTCAGGCCAATTTTGTATTAGCGAGGCATATATCTGAAGCAGGGCCTGATACCGTTATTTTGTTTTGGAAGCCTCTCTATAAATAAATCACTTACATTTCATTTTAATCCCGAGGACAGTTCTGGGTAATAAATAATGATTTGCTATGAGCTATAATACTCACAAAAATTCTCTGAGAGTTAAGGCGGCGTCATACTTTTTATTGAGCAGAGTTGTATCTAATCAGATGCATTTCCAGGTTGTGTGTGCTACAAGAGTAAGGTAGGCAATGGATCCCGAGAGCCAGGCCAACGTCACCCAAGATGACCTGTTCGGGTCGGACACAAATTCTAGCAAATGCTGCTCATCTACGTCGGCGGTGCTGAACGAGGGCCCCCTAGAGGACAGCACCAAGCTAGTGGGCGTGCAGGTGGTGCTCATCCTAGCGTATAGCACCATCATTCTGCTGGGCGTCATTGGGAACTCCCTGGTTATCTACGTGGTGTACAAGTTCAAGACGCTGCGCACGGTCACTAACTTCTTCATAGCCAACCTGGCAGTGGCCGATTTGCTGGTGAACACCCTGTGTCTGCCGTTCACCCTGGTTTACACCCTCCTGGAAGAATGGAAATTCGGACAGGTCCTGTGCTTCACGCTGCCCTACGCCCAGGGCCTTGCGGTACACGTTTCCACGGTAACCTTGAACGTCATAGCCTTAGACAGACACAGGTGCATAGTGTATCACCTGGAGACCAAGATGTCCAAGGAGATGTGCTTCGTGGTCATCAGTATAACGTGGACCATCAGCGCCGTGCTGGCCAGCCCGCTGGCCATTTTCCGGGAATACACTACGTTTGACTTCTCTCCGGAGCAGTCCATCCAGGTGTGTACGGAGAAGTGGCCTGGAAGCAACAGGGACGGCACCGTGTACAGCATCTCCGCGGTCATCCTGCAGTATGTGCTCCCCCTGTCCATCATCTCCTTCGCCTACGTACGCATCTGGAGTAAGCTCAAGAACCACGTCAGCCCGGGGGCCAGGAATGACCGCCACCACAGGCGGAAGAAGACCACCAAGATGCTGGTCACCATGGTAGTGGTCTTTGCTGTCAGCTGGCTGCCGTTCCACGCCTTCCAGCTGGCCACCGACATCGACAGCAGCGTGCTGGACATGAAGGACTTCAAACTGCTCTACACGGTGTTCCACATTATAGCCATGTGCTCCACCTTCGCCAACCCCATCCTTTACGGATGGATGAACAACAACTACAGGGCAGCCTTCATGGCGGCGTGTAAATGTAAGCGGAGACTCGACTCTGTCCACCAGGGGGCGCGCGCCAGAGTCCTGGCCAAAAGGCCACCAGAGGCAAGAGAGCCACACTTAAATGCTACAAATGTTTAAATGTATGGCTTGAATTCTGCTGAATGTTATTCTTGCTTTTCACTGTAAATACCTTTGGATGTAGCATTTAATGGCTCGTTGTGGTGCTAGCTTTCTCTCCAGCTCGTGTATATGGTTTGGCCATGGCTGCAAAATGAATGTCTTACATGTTCATATATAGTATGTAAATGTGCAAAACCAACTGCAAGCCACGCAAAATGATAATCAGAATAAAATGATCTTATTATTTTGAATGTGTTTTGCCGTGTGGCGCCTATCAGTCAAACAGTAACCATAACACACATGCAAAGAGCAGAGATTCACTGCAGGACTGGAGGAGAGTGTAAAATGGATTTCTGCAGACGCTATTCTGAACTGTACTTGAAATCCTTCTTGCTACAGTTCATTTATAATTTCAACATCTTCTTGTCCATTCCACGCGTCCCATAATGTATAATGAATTGTTCAATGAATCATGTTTGAAGTAATTATCTGTAATATTTTCTCTGTCCCTATTTTACAATAATGAGGTTTAAAACTGTAGATGGGCTCTGAAAAAAACAAAAAAAAAATGTATCTCACCATGGAAAATGCTCAGAATGCCTGATGTATATTTAGAGCTATTTTCCTACTAAAATATGGCAAATGTGAACCATTAGCCATCACTGACAAGAATTTCAGCTTTTAGCCTAAATAATGAAGTAATAACCTGATGAATAATAAATCATTGTTAGTTTGGGAGAACACATTATCACGGACATAAAGGAAATTGGAAGGGAATATTGAATTATACAAATGTAGCCCACAAGAAAAGGCGATTCGGTTTAGGTAATATCCAGAGTAATTATCGAAAGACTGATGCATTTTTTCATTCGAACTGGTATCAAAGATTAAAATCTTAGCTAGTTCCATTAATCTAACATGTGGTTTTAATTTGGGAACAGAAATTCAGAGATAAATATATTGTTTACTTACTGGATATTTACACCCGGCCGTAACCTGAGTTATCCAAAATAACATAATAGGAAATCTAACTGTTTTACAAAATTAACCAGATTGCTGTTGTTCACATAAACATATTGTCAACTGTCTGTAACGAGTCAGCTTCATGAAATCTGCTGTATATTTTGAAATGTTTGCACATTAAATATCTCAAGCCACATACAAGTCTTTTGTTTATTATAGAATAGAATAATGATTTTGATCCCAGTGGGGAAATTGTCTTTTCACTTGTTCCATCTTGCTCTCCCTGGGAAACACAGACACTTAATATACAGGTGAGAGCGAGCTTGGGGGTCACAGTGCAGGGTTAGCCATGAATGCGGTGTCTCTGCAGCAAGGACCCAGGGGGGGAATCAGAGCCCTAACCCACTGAACCCCACACTGCCTCCAACAGGCTTTTAATAAAATAATACAAGAATAACATTATTCTTAGGTAAGTAATTAAATGCACTCTTTTAAAAGTTAATTACTTGATACTAATCAGATTGTTTTATATCCACTTTATAATGATTTTGGATAAGAATTTAAATACATCCCATATAAGTTTTATTTTATGTAGGTCATTAAGGTTGTATCAGTAATTATTTCATTAATCATAAAATTGCAGCGGTGGAAAATTCTGGTCCAGAAAGTATAAATCCAGACCAGGATTTTGTTTCAACCAGCCAGTTGAGCATATATAGTCACAGTCACAGAGGACTCGACTTGTTAGTTGAAATAAAATCTTGGTCTGGATTTCTACTTTCTGAACCTGAACCTTCCACCTCTGTAAAACTGTAACATAGTGATGTACCAGGATCCACAGAGGCGGGTGATTACAGGACGCAGGGAGCCGAGACCCTGAAAGCCAGAGGGTGCGGAGTCAGCTTCTGTGCTGAATCACAATGTCCCAGAGTGTCACACGCTCTCTACTCAGAGAAATGCAGCACCAAAATGCACAAGCCAGGGCTCGAACCCCTCCCTGAGAGCAAAGGATGGTGCAAAAGATATTTCAGATGAAACGGCCCGGTCTCGTTTAGGTAATGGAATTGCCCAGACCTCGTGGCTCCTTAATGCGGGACCCGGACTTGGCCTGCTCTTCATGCTTATGGGACCCGGGCCCATTTAAATGAGTGCTGCCATCAATCACTTGGAAAATCACTTTTTTGGCTGGTAAATCTCACTTTTAAATAATTTGTTCGGCTACCATGAATCAGAGGTGAAGGGCTACATGCACAATAGAGGTTAATTCCTCTTCAGATTGGGTCACAAAATGATGTTAGATGGACCCTGACTTAATAAACTAAACGAGTGAGGAAAATGAGATAATAATTTAGAGGTGAGTCACTGAATGCAGAGCCAGCGAGTCGGATATTCAGGCCATTAATACAGTGTAAGAGTTAAGAGTTATTTAGCATTCCAGACATAATTTTTCCCGCCTTTTTGTTCTGTGTGTCAGTGTTTGAATCCTTAAAAGCAGACAGATCTATATACTTATGTATATATAATTCTGGCATTTGTGAATCTGTGCCGACCCATAGATAAAAGACAGACTAAGTGATTACCCTCATGTTCTTTAATCTACAAATACTTGCAATTCTAACAAGCGGGTATATTTAAAAGTGGGTATATTAAAAAATAAAAATAAAATGGTGCTTTATACACCTACATTGGTATTCTTTAGTTTTCACATCTCTTACACATCCCAACTCACGCTCCTTTTAAAATACACATACAGCCATGTGAAAGAGAGAGTACCTCCTCCCTCCTTCATTCGTATGGTTTTACCTATCAGGCCATAATAAGAAATCACCTGCTGCTTACCAAATTCTCAACTTAAATCTAACCTCAGGTGTAAAACAACACACAAAAGATTCCACCGTGTCATTACTTATTTAGTAAGAATGAAGCCAAAATGGAGAAACCATATGTGAAAAACTAAATACCCAACAGCTTGTACAACCACCTTTAGCAGCAATAACAGGTAGCGACATGTAACCATTTCCTGTACGACCTTGCCAGTCTCTCGCATCCTTGTGCCCACTCTTCCTTACAACTCTGCTCCAGTTCATTGAGGTTTGTGGGCCTCTGCATTTCAATCGGGGTGAGTTCTGGACTGACTGCTGACAATTTGTTTCTTTTTCAGCCATTCAGTTGCAGATTTGCTGGTGCTTTCGGGATCATTGTAAAGCCGAATCTGATTCTTCTGTTGCGTGACCCAATTTTGGCCAAACTTTAGCTATTGGACAGATGGCCTCACATTTGACTCTATAATACTTTGGTATACAGAGGAGTTCATGGTCGACTCAATGACTGCTAGGTGCCCAGGTCCTGTGGCTGCAAAACAAGGCCAAATCATCAGCCCTCTACCCCCACGCGTGACAGTGGGTGTGAGGCATTTGTGCTCCACTGTGGTCTCACTTCTTCAAAGGACATTGTTCAAGAAGGCCTTTAGAAAACCTCTGAGTTGCTGGGTTCACTGGGCCCCCCGCAGCACACCTGGAGCATTTTGGGGGGGTTACGGCCTTGCTCAAGGGCCCTTCGGGGACATGGCTATTTGGTTGAGGAGGGGATTTGAACAAGCAGAGATGCAGAGACTGCACAGATGATGCACTGACCCACATACAGCTCCCCATTACCTCAGCATTTAAGGTTAAGATCCATATTACGGGGTCATGGGGTCGGGCCTGAAGCCTATGCCAGGATTTCCAGCCCAGCACACACTCGCAGAGCATCCTCAGCACAGCCTCAGGACACCGGCCAGGCAGAAGCTTCTTTATTAGCTCTATATATTCAGTCTGCTTCTTCCAGATTCTGCAGATTAAATATGGCTGCCACCACATCTATTAGGGGAGCGGTTTGGGAGCTGTGCCAGGACACAGGAGGACTGTTCCGGTGTTTGTGAGCTGTGCCAGGACACAGGAGGACTGTT
>JAODKM010000016.1:4493440-4507394 GCA_026780845.1 Petrocephalus sullivani | reverse complement strand
CTCTAATATCGTTTGGTGTGGGGTGGTTAGTTGTCGATGTTGAGCTCTATGCTATGTGTGGAAGGGAAAGGGGGCACGGGGAGGCGGGGGGGGGGGGGGGGGGGGGGGGGGGGGGGGGGGGGGACACGGCGAGTCTGGGAGTGCATGGCTACTACGGTAAGGAGCGCTCCTCGCGGGCTGTGCGCGCGCGGCTGCCCCCCTCATCAGCTGCGCCGCATTAAGCAGCCTGTCTGAATGCTGGGCACGCGGGCGCCCCGCTCCGCAGACAGGCTCCGCCGCCAGGTTCGCGCTGTAAGCTTAAAACTGGCTACGTCAAAAGCATTGGGGTATAGTTTGCAAACCATAGACTATGTACAAGGTAATAAAACTGTTACATGCATGTTAATATTTGTGCACGTGTGTGTAGACTTAAGTGGGATTGAAAATCTCACACCAGCCAGCTGACCAGCGTTTGCAACCTTAAAGCTGTGTTTCTTCAGCAGGGAAGAGGGTGATTTCCCGGCTGAAAAAAAACAGCCTATGCTGGATGTAACTGGTCTAGGACGGTATTAGATGGTCATGGCCCAGATCTTGCCGCTCTTTGGTGGTTTAGCTGTGCGAGTGACCATGCAGCTGGTCATTGTGATATGACCAGCTATACCTGCTAGAATGACCTTTATAAGCTGGTATGACCAGCTAAACCATCACGTGAAAACAGACTTTAAGCTGGTCAGCTATCATACATTGGTGAACTAGCTGAAGCTGGCTAAAGTCGTTTTTTTTTCAGCACGAGTGTCACTGTAAAGCTGCTGTTTCTCTAAAGATAACAGAATTTAACCCCGTGGTGAAATTGTTTGACTGTGTGAAAGCTGTGTAGAAAGTACTGGCAAAAGAATAATAAATATTGTAAATGCAGAAAACGGGCGTTGTGAGTTTCAGAACTACAATAAGCGATAGAACAGCTCCCTCTATTGGTTAGCATTGGGACTACGGGAAACATCCATTCTCGATAATAATGTACAAGCATCATATGTTTTAGTAATACATGTGTGTAAGGTAAGATTCTTGGTGTATTCATATTATCATGTATGCATCACACATATCTCTGCATTCTAAGCCACAAACACAGCAGATGGCTTCGCTAGAGCGGGTGGACGTTTCTTCCTACTTGATAAATCTCAGCGTCAGGAGGAAGCCAGGTGAGGGCTTTCTGTAGTTAGAACAGCATTAGATGCGTTTTATTTTTAGCTGATGGTGGCGTTTATTTTGCTCTCAGGTTTTGAGCGGGAAGGCCACCAAGACAGAGAGTGTCGCGTAGAATTGGCCTGTGACACGCAGACGGGGGGGCAGAAGCTGCGGCAGGGTGCCGCTACATCGCCACTATGGCACCGCTACATCTTTTTCCAGTATAGTTTATGGTTCACAGTTTTGTTTTATACTTTAGAATACTGAAATGACAATCAGTTTGTTCGATACATACAGTTAATGTCAAGGGCTGTAGCGCCCGACCCTGCCCTCTGTGACCCTTACACATTTGGCCCCCTCATTGTGGGCCTCGGCCCATAAACCCGACGGTTGTGGGTTTGAGGCTAGATTTTTTCTCAGTTTTGTCCTGAGTGTTTGTACTTTTGGTTTTCCTAGTGTTTGTTATCTCTCCTAGTTCTCCCATCCATGGTCCACCTTCTGGTTCTTTGTATTTTCTATTAGCTCTGTATTTCCAGCGTTTGATTCGTGCTTTCTAGTTTGCTAACCTTTCTAGTTCTGTGATCGCTCCCTGGTCATTCGTTTCACCTGTTGTTTGTAGTCTGTTGTTTCTGATTGGTTTTTAGGTTAATACGTCCTTGTTAGTGCAGTCTGGTTTGTCTATTTAGGTTCCTGCCTTAGCTCATTTCCTCCGTTGGTGGTTGTATGAGCTGGGCCCAGAATGTAGGCATATGTGATTGTGAGAAGTTTCTGTGGGGTTTCAGTCCTGCTCCCCATTTAGCTCGGTTCCTTTATTGTGTTACTTAGTGGTTTCTTTAGTTTATTCTTGTTTTCCCTGTTTCCCAGTCCTTTTATTTTGTGCTTTCCCAAGTGTTCAGTTCCCCGATTAAAAACCTGTTGCTTATTATTGCAAGCGAAAGGTGACTTCATACCCGTGCGCAGCAAAACTGAATCTAGGAAACTGCAACCAAGGTGGTTTACTCCTTAAATTAAGGAGTCTGTAGGAAAAGGGCTCTGTACCGCAAATGGAAAGTGACTAATGATGTTGGAACAGGACAGGAGTATCTAAGTCTACAGGTTAAGTTAAAAAAGTATATGAAACTTGCTAAGTCGAGGTCAAAAGGAAGGTGGCGTTAGAGGCTAAGGATGACAGTATTCTAACTCCGAAATTGCTCCAAAATAGCAGAATAGCGAGGGCCTGAAAATTGAAAATGAAATCGATATAGTAAATGAGTTTAATGGCCGTTTTGCACGGGTATTCACTGTACAAAACATGGATAACTTACCAACGATCATTCCTAATCCAGCTTCGTCTGATATATGATATATGTATAACTGCAGCTGAGGTGCTGCAAAGCCTAGCCAAGCTTAACATAAATCGCCGGGCCCTGATGGCATGTTACCTAAAGTTTTAAAAGAGACGAGGGATATTATTTGTTGACATCTAACTTTGCTTTTCCAGAAATCCTTATCAGCTGGTATGGTATCTTCTGATTGGAAGCATGCTAACATAACACCCATACTCAAAAAAGGGGATAGAAGTAATCCATCAAACTATAGGCCAATAAGACTAACTTGCATAACTAGAAAAGTTATGGAGGCTATAATCAAAGAGAAAATGGTAGATTACCTGATAACATTTTGAGGGATAGCCAGCATGGGTTTAGGAGAGGTAGATCCTGTTTAACAAATCTGCTGGAGTTCTTTGAGGAAGCTAATAGGGAAATTGGTCATACAAAGGCCTACAACGTGATCTGCTTAGATTTCCAGAAGGCCTTTGATGTCCTCCACAAATGGCTCCTACTGAAGCTCAAAGCAACAGGGATTTTAGGAACTATAGCTTGGAGCATCCAAACTACAGCGTGGATTGAAAACTGGTTAACTGATAGGAAGCAGCGGGTAGTTATTAGAGGCACAAAGTGGGCCTGCATTCATAGTTGGGTTACCCTGGGTTCAGTTTTAGGGCTACTTTTATTACTAATTTATATAAACAATACTGACACCAATATATACCGTAAATTGGTCAAATTTGCAGACGACACCAAGGTGGGTGGTGTAGCGGATACTGTAACAGGAGCATAGAGGCTACAGCGGGACCCTGATCTAATTAGTGACTGGGCTGATACCTGGCAGAAGAAGTTTAATGGGGACAAGTGCAAGGTAATCCATGTAGGGAACAAAAATATAAGACACAAGTATTTTATGGGTGCCACAGAAATACAGGAAGCTGATTGTGAAAGAGACCTTGGTGTGTATGTTATATGTATATGTGTATGTGTATGTGTGTATGTATATGTTGATGCTTCCATGTCACACTCTCGCCAGTGTGGGGAAGCAATTAAAAAGGCCAACAGAATATTGTGTTATATCTCCAGGTGTGTTGAGTTTAAGTCAAGGGAGGTAATGTTAAGACTTTACCATTCTTTGTTAAGACCCCACCTAGACTATTGTGTGCAGTTCTGGTCTCCTTACCTTAAAAAGGACATTGCTGCCTTAGAAAAGGATCAATGCAGGGATACAAGAATGATTCCTGGGCTAAAAGGAATGTCTTATGAGGAGAGGTTAGCTGAGTTCAATCTGTTTAGCCTTGAGCAAAGGAGACTGAGGGGGGGACATGATCCAGGTATATACGACTCTAACAGGTCTGGAAGCTGTTCAATTAACAGTTACTTCAACATTAGTTTGAATAAAAGAACTTGTGGCCATAGGTGTAAATTAGCGGGAGAAAACTTCCTTACACAGCTTGTAGTTAGAGTATGGAATAGGCTTCCTGCTAGTAAAGTAAACCTTGCTAAAACCCTGGGTTCCTTTACATCAGAGCTAAATAAGAGCTGTTAGTCGCTTTCTCCCCAAACGAGCTCGATGGGCCGTATGGCATCCTCTCGTTTGTACATTTATGTTCCTATGTCATTTTGTCTCGTGAGACACCAGTAGGCCGTCCCCCGCGCCACGCCACACTGCCGTGACTCTTAATTTAGTTCTATAAAACTAGTTGAATTTCTCCTTTTAAATGAATCAAATGCATATTTTTAAATTAAGTCTTTGTTTCATTACCATTGTTTTACATTTTAGTTAAATTATAGACCATGAAATGTTTGATTAGTTGCAATCAAAATGTAAATTTTTTATTTATTGTTAACTTTTTTAACAGAAAATATAAATGAATAGAGCTTCAAGTTGTCCAGGCAAGTCTATCACCTCTCGGTGGTCTCTCTTTCGCCTGGAAATGGCTCGTATCACCGAAGCGGACAATAAACGGCAGAAAATGAAAAGATCTGCACTGATATCACTTGCTGGTCTCGGTATCAAGGGATAGAAAATTTATGCTGTGGCATAGCTAGCAATTTATCAGCCGCTCAAACATTTATTCAGATGTTTAGATCTACAGAAACAAAAATTATTACATGAAATCACATGGCACCCCTTATTTGTTGATATAAACATCGTTTATATTTCATCCCTTCTGGTGGATGACCTTGTCTCTGGAGTTTGTATACACTGGCCGCTCAAACAGAGCCAGTGCATGGTCGCGTATCACATGACAAGGACGACCTTCAGCTTGTTATGAAACGACACAAAGCTAACAAATTGCAGTTAATCTCACAAGGCCGTTTTATTTAAACAGCCAGAAAAATCCATTGTGCAAGAGTTTGTCAGTAAAGTTCCAGCAGGCAAACATGACCTTTGGGCAATGAAACCCCCCCCCATAAAAAAGGACAGATGAGCGTGGACCTATTAGATAAAAGCAGGATGCATACTTTCATTCATGGCATCATAAAGGGTTAAAATAATCTGGCTCTATGCTGAGTATCTGGCAAATACAGTAAAGTATTATGGCAGGGAGACCTTTCTACTAGCTTCTCATCCATCCATCCTTAACAAATGTATAGTTATGGAGACCAGTTTAGCAGTTTTACCTTTAATTCTGTTTTTGCATAATATCGTAATATCTGACAAATACATATATGTACATGTCTGTGCTGGAGACACATTTAAAACCATATGTAAAAAAAATTCCTGTGAAATTTGAGCCACAAAGTGTCTAGTTATCATATGACTGCATTCTAGTAAAATCTGAAGGAAAGATTTTGTTAGCAGGTAAAGATTGTTTTCTCTTGGGATCCGGCAGACACCCCCGCATGCCCACTGTGCCAGGGAAGAGGATCCCCGCAACACATCATAAGTTGTTGCCCAAAAGCCTTGGGAGAAGGGCGTTATCTCTGGCACCGTGACCAGGTGCTGAGGGGTATGAGAGAGGCCATCAGTGCAGGTATCTCTCTCAGAAAGCAGCAGCAACCAGTGTTAAGGTGGGAGAGAAGTCCCAATAGAGCACGCACCCAATATGGGGGCTTCTGGCAACAACCAGGGCTGGCAGCTGAAGGTTGACCTGGGGAAACAGCCAAAGTTCCCAGACACGATCACTGTGACCGTCCTTAGTCTGGACATGGTTCTTCTGTCACGATCATCAAGGCAGGTGATCCTGCTGGAATTGACGGTATCCTGGGAAGACTGGATGGGAGAAGCATTCAAGAGAAAGCGGGCCGAGTATGAGGAGCTTGTAGGTGAATGCTGAAGTGGGGGGTGGAAGGATTTGCAGGCCAGTCGCTTCTCAGGGCCCTCAAAGAGCTGGGGATTAGGGCACTGCACAACAGGAGAGCCATCAGGAACTACTGCGGAGAAAGCATCATGGGTGTGGATCAAAAGGGATGGTCCTTGGACCACACAATCTGCGGACTGATCGCCCCGGGCTGGGCCGCCTGGGCGAGGGTGTATGATGTTGAAATACCCCAAAGACACGACAGCCCCAGGTTACGTAACTGATGATGTGCCTAGGCTGCACCGTACAGTGTCCCAGCAAATCAGAGGTGAGCTAACATGCTGTTCTGTTTCTATGTGGCCATTTTACTAATTAACCAGATTTCAAACATGTTGTCTTATTACCTCTGGCCTACTCAGTTCGTGGACCTGAAATTGATTGAGTTCTTTATTATTAAACTGTAAAATCACCCCTTTTTCTAAGAATGCCACAGTACATGTTTTAAGCTTTAGAGAGTAAACTTTTATTTTTAACTGTGTTAGCTGTGTTATTACCATTTCACTCGGCTATATGTTTTTGGGCTGCATTGTAGTAAGTGGTACTGCAGGATATTTTGGTGGAAATTATGTATGAACTTTTACAAACGATTTATGCAATGTTAGAATTAGCATTAGCATTACTATTAGCGTAGAGAGCACTTTAGGGATAGTGCATTGAAATTTGGTGCAGAGTTTACGTTTATGGGATTGTTTATGTTTACACTGTGTCAGGGATTGGAGGAGAGGCTTGGAGGGGAATGTCCAGTCTGGGAGGTGTGGCATGCGGTCTTATCTCCTGGAAAATCAGGTGGACAGCTAGCTAACAGATGGACCCAAGAAATTCCCAGCTTGATGACAACTCTACAGCACTTTCATTTTCACTGCCTGGCTGGCTCACGTTTCTGGTCGCCAAGGTTTAGCTCTCTGACACGTGCGCTTGTGTGTGACTGCACTAGTGGAGCGTTCCTGAAATCTTCAGCTTTGCCTTGACATTTTGACATTTTAGGATACCTGATGATGGAAAACCGGCATCCCGACCATAACCTTATTTGGCTTTCTGCCATTTGTGCTGCCTGAGGTAGGCTCCAGGATCATCTGCCGTCAGAAGGTGGAGGGATGAGGGATTGATGAATGCTTCTGTTTTCTGATTTTTTTAGAAGTTTTACTGTACCATATTCAACTGCTGTATTTCCTTAATTTTTTAAAGAGGTATCCATCCATCCACCCGGCTTTATTATCTGATATGAGGTTGTGGCATCTGCCTGAAGGAAATCTCCGGCAACACAGAGCACAAGGCGGGATTCACATGCAACACCACAACTGCGGGCCACACACACATTTGTATTCATGTCTTTGGGGGACACAGCAATCGTTTGTATGCAAAAACTCTAATCCCAACAATGACAAGTTTAACCCCTACCCGGCCCTAACCTTAACCGTAAGTAATACAAGACTTTTTTAGTTTTTGCAGTCATAGATTTTTGGGGACATGCAGCTATGGCACATTGTGTGTCATATATATTACATTGGGGATATCTATATATATCTCCCCACATATTATATATATATATATATATATATATATATATATTGGTGCATCTGTTGGCTCTGCCCACCAAAGGTAACTCAAACAGAGAGAATATACACAAACCTCTCCCAATCAGTTTCTGCCCTCAGTCTGAAGACATGCTGTCATGGCACATTGTGTCTCATATATATATATATATATATGACAGCCATGACAGCATGTCTTCAGACTGAGGGCAGAAACTGATTGGGAACACCCCCAAAATGGAACTGGGGTTTATTCTTCAAGATATAGTGAAAATGATCCTTTCAGTGATGGAGTTGGATATATTGTTTTTTCTCTGCAAGCATAATCCATGGACATGCTCTTCCCTCTGATAAGAAAGGCAAATTACGGGTGGTTCCAAGAAGCAGGAGAGGTTTGTGTATATTCTCTCTGTTTGAGTTACCTTTGGTGGGCAGAGCCAACAGATGCACCAATGATTGGATGAGGTGATTGCTTAAATAATCAATTTCTCCGCAATGCTGGGTTACTTTCTGAAACGGAGGTAGAGAAGAATAAAACTGGTCTCTTTTTGCTGGGTAGAATTTTAATAATCATGAGCGGATGCCCTTATTTTGGAAACAAACATTTGTATGTATATTTTTAATTATATTTCTCATTGGTCACACTTTGTGAGGCTTGACTCATCTGAATAAATAGCATGTTTGTTTGATTACATTTTCTTCATTTTGTTTTGTTTTCTTTTTTTTGTTTCTTAACTGCACCCTGCATGTGATTGGCTCGGTGTCACCGCTTCAGTCAGCTTCATTTGACTTGATGACGGCTTGGCTGTATTCTAAATGACATCTCCCATGAATCCTAGATCTTCGCAGAAGAGTGACCTGAAAGAGGAGGATGATGATTCACAAGCAGGCATCAACAGGGCCAGCAAGGGCGGCATCGTCTACGGGGACTACTTACAAGTAAAGTCCAGCTCCCCGCAGTTACCTGCTTTCAGCGTGCCCTTCCTTTGCTGACCAGTACAGAGAGAGCAGGGAAGTGGCTGAAGGAAACAAGGTGAAAATAACTGACGTTTGATTTGCAGCTGGACAGAATCATGTCAGCGCAGGTCCTGCAGAGTGAACTCGGCGGTAACAAGATCCACGACGAGCACCTCTTCATCGTCACCCACCAAGGTGGCGCACAGCAGCGCAAATGAACCGCCGGCTTTTTGCACTTCACTTCATTATTAAAACAGTGTTTCTCCTCAGCTAGTCTTGTATGCAGTTTGCAAGTACGCTGTCAGAATGCATTTAGACGAGGCTGCGTGTTAAGCTGTGTGGTCATTTCTTTTCAGCTTATGAACTTTGGTTCAAACAGATTCTTTGGGAACTTGACTCAGTCAGAGATATTTTCATAAGCGGCCATGTGAGTACTGCAGAGTTTCTAAAATTCCTTGTATTCGCCACTCTAGTGGGATTTGCTTGTGTTTTCTATACTGTGAATTTATGTCTGAAGACGCATAGTGCGAAGACTCAAAATGATGTTAAAGCAAGATATCGCATGCTACTGGTTATTAATAACGAAAACGAAGCATTGTCCTTAAGTACGGTGTTTTTGCAGGTCCGAGACGAGAGGAACATGCTGAAAGTGGTGACTCGGATGAACAGGATAGTGATGATATTCAGATTGCTGGTGGATCAGTTTGCGGTTCTGGAGACGATGACGGCGCTGGACTTTTTCGATTTCAGGTAAGCAGGAGGTCTCAAGCAGAGGTGGGTAATTGAAAGTCCAAAGAGTAAAAATTTGGATTTGGTGGATGTGACAGTGCTGGGCTGCTGTTCCCTCTTAAATCCACAGTGTTTCATAACTTAGCTGTTTCGTTCTTTGCATCCAGAGAGTACCTATCGCCTGCCTCTGGGTTCCAGAGCCTCCAGTTCAGACTACTGGAAAACAAGATAGGAGTCCCAGACAACCAGAGGGTGCCCTACAACCGGAACCACTACCGGGACCATTTTCGGGGCCGGGAGAGCGAGATGTTGCTGCGCTCCGAACAGGAGCCTACACTGCTGCTGCTCGTGGAGGTGCTGTCAGCATCCCAACCACAAGGGGGCGAAATTAATTTAGTAACTCGGTTACTATTCAAGTACAATGGTGAACTAATATAGTAAAATACCTGAACCGTTATCCCTGATTAATAATCCACAAACATGGGATCAGTACATAACTAACGCTAATTTCTGGTAAATTAATAAATTAAATAAGTGTTTACTGCTACATTATTTATGTCCTCTCAAGTAAAGTGTTACCGTTTGTGGCCAACTTGGGACCCCATACCTTAGGAGCCCCACACATGCTTGGTTTGAGTGGTGGTAAACGCTACCACTGCCCATATCTCACACTGATGGCAGCCTTTTGCACACAAGCGAGATCCTCACTAAGTTCTCGCCCCTTAGCAGAGCATCTGAAAGCTCATTTCCACTGGGGGCACCATTTTGTAGATCATTTCAGGAGCAAACCGAAGCCTGAGAAATTGAATTTCATATGCCCTAATAAACTGTTTCATCTACTAGACCATTTCAATTTAAATATCTTTTTAGATAGAAATTATGACTTCTCACGATTCAGCTTTCGATTAGCACGCATAATGCTTCTACTCAAACATCTAAAATGAAGCGGAAATAAGACATTTCCCCAAAAGTCAATATTTTTAACTCAAGCAGGGGATTTTATCTGCTTTAACTTCGAACAGACTGCTCATTTATATTGCAGTACTTTGACGAGAGGCTCTCTGGATGATTTAATTTCCTCAGAAATGGCTGGAGAGAACGCCTGGCCTTGAAGAGGATGGGTTCAACTTCTGGGGCAAACTGCAGAAAAACATCGAAGAAGGACTGAGACTGCAGCAGGAGAAACATGAGGTACGGGGGCTTCGAGGTGAAAAGGGAGCCTTTAGGATTGTGGGCCCTTAGCATTGTGGGCCTTCAGCATCACTGGTAACGTGGCCATGATGTACACATTATTTGACAGCAAAAACGAGATTCAGAGGAAATGAAGGAACTGATGGCCGAACATCAAAAGCAGGTGGAGGTCTTCAGGCTGTTGTTTGACCAAAGGCGGCATGAGCATCTTTTAAGCAAAGGTCAGCAACTTCATAGCCTTTTACTGATTGACTACCACGACAATGGTCAATGATAACTATCCAGTTGTCCCTACTCAAGCCTTCCTCTAAAAAAAAAGATTTGATTCACGATTTGGTCAACATACATTTTTCATGGTTAGGTTAGTAGTGTATTGTTAGGGTTCAGATAGACGGACAACAGATTACTGCTCATTTCATTTTATAATCTTTTGTCTATGTTTATCAATCCCACAATCCTCTGCTTCTGTATTTGCATCAGGTGAACGAAGGCTCTCTTACAAGGCACTGCAGGGGGCACTGATGATCTACTTTTACAGGTAGGGGTTTGCATTGCAGAACCACCATAGACCATTAGTGTATGCAGTTATGTTTCTCTGTCTCGCCTTACCCTGTGATTTCTCTCCGCACTCCTGCAGGGAAGAGCCTCGCTTTCAGGTCCCGTTTCAGCTTCTCACCTACCTGATGGACATTGACACACTCATGACAAAGTGGAGATGTGAGTATCTGCCTGCGTTGGTGTCAAGCTGTGTGTTATCTCCTCTTTCAATAACTAAAACTAGTGCTGGCCAGATGAAGCTTCAGAAAATACAGCAAATGGTTTGGTCATCACTATAAAAGACCTTGTGGATTATGCATATCAAATTGTAGGCAACTAAGGTCGCTAGAAAAATAAAGGACACCTACCATAGTGGGGCCACAACCACTATGTGCCAAGTGACGCACCAGCGGTGATAAATCAAACCAAAACCGTCAAAAGACGAAACGTTATTGATTAAAAACGGGATGCACAATTTTATTGTCAAATGCGCGTGGCAAGCCTACAGGCAACGTGCAGTTCCTGCAGTCCTCACTTTTTTTTTGGTGTATTTTAGACAATCATGTCTGCATGGTGCACAGGATGATTGGAAGCAAGACGGGCACAGGCGGATCATCGGGGTATCACTACTTACGTTCCACCGTCAGGTGTGTGTTCTGAAATTAAATGGTGCATAATGTGGGATTTGCAGTATGAGTCCAGTAACATTAGAATGACTGGTTTCCTTTGCCGCATCCCGCGCTCCTCTGAGACATGCACACACAGGTGAGAGTGAGGCTTGCAGCCTAGCCAGCCATCTGTAGACTGCACGCCGAAAAGCTGGTTAAAACTGTTTCTGATCTGCAGACAAATCAAAATCTGGGTGTTTCATATTTAACACGCTTTCAAGATGAAATGCCGTATACGGTCTAACTTAGAAACTTAGGTGGCGATGGACAAAATGATGTTTAATTATCCGTTTGCTGTATTTTTTGACCCCACTAGATGGTGCTCTTGGTTTGCCTTGGGGCGTGCTTTGTGCCCTTTTTTGAACTGAGCGCGCCATCTAGTGGGTTCATAAAATACAGCAAAGGGATCATGAAACATCATTTTGCCCCTCACTAGTATCAGGACACTCGATTAGGATTAATTGAGTTAATGATCTGATTAATTATTTTCATGAATTAGCGGAAAGATCAGAGGTGAATGGACCCGCGTTAATGTCCATCTTCTTTCTGTTGCCAAAGTGACCGCTACAAGGTATTCGTGGACCTTTTCAACTTGGCCACCTTCTTGGTACCGCGGAATTGGGTGCCGAAGCTTAATCCCACGGTGCACACCTTCCTGTACACGGCGGAGTGCTGTGACAGCTCTTACTGCAGCAGCGAGGACTCCGACTAGTAGGCAGAAGCCTGTATACATGCTGTATATTAGTGATGGACAAAATAACGCTTCGTGATATGTTTGCTGTATTTTGACCCCACTAGATGGCGGTATTGGTTTGCTGTGCTTTTCTTTGTAGCCATTTTTAATAGAGAGCACCATGAAGCATCATTTTGTCCATCACTACTGCCAATACATACAGAAAATCCGGCAGCCTATGATCATGTAACTATTGTACATACGATCAGCCAATGCCTAAGTCCGGCAGAATCATCATGTTGATTTAGAAATGACAGTTGGGAGTATACTGAGTAAGTATTAAACTGTAAAATACATTTTTAAATATTGTTACAATATTCTTATTCAGTATTGATTACTTTAAAACAATATATGCACTTTTTACTTTGTATAATGGGTATTTTAATAATGTTTTCAGCTTCTATTCATAAAATACGTTTTGAAGATTGTCTGTGTTATGATTTCTGCCCTATGATTAATCAGTTCCACAAAATCTGCAGGAAATATGAAATGTCTTGAATGCCTGTGCATATCATCTGAATTTAAGGTTTGTGGGACGTGAACCCTACTGAGTTACTATGATTGCTGCAAAAAATGGAAATATTAACATACTTCCTATGGGTTCGCCAGTCCCATCAGAGGCATGGCTCTATCAATTTAGTTAGCTATGTGACCGACAAGTTAATGAACACATTTTAAACGTCATTAATTACACATGGACTGTTTAACGAAGGAGTTGAGTTTATTTTTACTGAGAGACATTTATGAATTTAACAATTGTGAACAATTTAAAAACAGTTGAAACTACAAAAATAGTACAAAAATATTTCACAAAAAAGTTTCATTTTATAAACCAAAATATTATATATACACACCTATTTCTACTCAGCAATTCAATGTTTATTTACAGTACATTTCATTTTGAAACAGTCGGTGAATTGCAAAGCCGTGACAACCAGTGTGGGATTAGAAATACATTTGTCTTCCATTACAAAAAGCATGTTGCTCTGAACATAAAGGGAGCTTAAAATTCCTCTATTTGTCAGTGTTGTGACTTTGCCAGTGCAGAAAGACAGGGTGTATCTGTCATGTCAAAATGCACAGCAGGAACAACATTTGTGGTGGATAGTGAGGTAATGCAGGAACAGGTACCATGTAACCTTACCTGCCAACAGGTCGGACTCCTATCTATAAGGTGCCACAATTACAAGGCACTAGGAGAATTACACGTTTCCTGATTACGCAGGACAATCACAGAAAAACAGCTGCCACGGAATCAGCAACACCTAGAGGAAGAGGGAGGGAGGAAGCTGTAATTAAACTGGGGAGACCACAACCATGACCTTCCTCAGCAGAATAATGTGCTGAATTTAAGGCAGTCTGGGCTAAATTGACATTGTCTTCACTTCCATTTAGCCCAGACTGCCTTACACTCAACAAGTTATCCAGCCAGGCAAGAAACCTTGCTTTGTAGAACACCAGGTGTAATGTTCCTTTATTTAGATCTTGTTTCACTTGGCTGACTGTCACCATGCGAGCAACAGACTACAGCTGGCAAAGCATGAAAAAACCCCAGAAGCAGTAATAAACAGAACGGCACCACAGACGATAGTGCCAGACAGTAACAGGAGACAGTAACAGGAGACAGTAACAGGAGACAGTAACAGGAGACAGTAGCGTCAGACAGTAACAGGAGACAGTAACAGGAGACAGTAACAGGAGACAGTAACGTCAGACAGTAACAGGAGACAGTAGTGCCAGACAGTAACAGGAGACAGTAACAGGAGACAGTAGCGTCAGACAGTAGTGACCAGCAAGTAACGCCCAACAGTAACGTCAGACAGTAACG
>JAODKM010000016.1:4465555-4479456 GCA_026780845.1 Petrocephalus sullivani | reverse complement strand
TAGTGAAGTTTGGCGGGGTACTGTGAAAGGGTAATAAAAGAGAAGACTAACAGATAATAAACCAGAGCATCAATGAATGCTGGTGGTGGGGGGTGGGGTTGTCTAACTCAGGAATGAAGGAACCTTTGAAGGGAAACTGCTGTGGAGAGAAAATGACACAGTGTTACATCTCAGTTGGCCACAAATGAGGAAGCAGGACTGCTACTGTATACTGCGGATGCGTGTTTGTGCCTCTAATGACCAGTTGAGGCAGTTTGCTTCAGAGTTATTATAGGTAGATGAAAGACTGGGATAACGGATATATGGGTCAGTTTGGTGGTGCGGTAAACAAACCAGGACCACTGTAGGTACCAAGAAGCCAGTTCCAAATATGTGGCATGCAAGTTGTGGTGGACAAATCGTTGGCTTTTTAAATTTAAATTTATTCTGAGATTTGTTTAAAAGATAAATGTAATAAAGGCTTTAAGAATTTTTAAGATGCAAACAGATCACAAAAAAGTGCTGTGATTTTTAAAGAGACAGTTGTTTCTCAGGTCCAGTTTTCTAAGATCTTATTGACTTGTTTATCAAAAATAAATTTTCGCCAAACAAATCACTAAAGGTAAAAAAAGAACTGACATAGGTAGGGGCTCGAGTTACATGAGTCAGAATTAAACTCAGATTTAAATTTTAAATTGATTTAAAAAATCAATTTAATGACTTAGTGACTCCACAGCAAAATGATGGAAAGACTTGAACTCATGACTGGAGACTTGACTTGGACTCACCAAGAAGTGACTTGTTCCCATGCCTGGTGTGAGCATGCGCTAATAGTGCCGCCCCGCAGTGTGGAAGCAGGCCGATTTCCTCGCTGCATTCCGCATCCGGTTCCCAGCTCTGCTTCCTCCTGTTGCCATAAAGTGTGGAACGAGCCCCACTTGGACTCCCCTGTTGCGATATTTTAGATGAAAGGAACCCGCAGCTCAATTAAATTTTCTAAATGTTAAGTATGAAAATCTCATACTTGCCATTCAGTCTAATAATCTATTATTTATGGTGAATCTGCATAGTACAGCTGTAGTTACAAGCTACAGGTTTGCAGGCAGATACTAGCTGATATTTATTAGCTAGCGTATCAATAACCCATCCATTCATGCATCACTGGGCAATTTGTGTAACAGAGTATAGACAAGACGAAATCTTGAGGTGGCAAGGCATCACGCGTGCGCTGGGGGGTACCAGCCATGCACAGGACGGGTTTGAGCACATGGTCATTCCCACCACCAAGTGGTTAATGAGTCACCTGATCTCAGTAATTTAATTACAGTTACTTTATTTAGCAGACATGTTTATCCGTAGTGACGTACTATTGAAAGCAGGGTCAGACGGTCTCTGCAGCAATTGGGGGTTAAGGATTTCAACATTGAAGTCACTCTGTCAACTCTGGGACTCAAACCAGCAGCCTTCCGAACATGGGCATAGTCTGCCGAGCTGCCGAGCTGCACGCCACCCCCACGTAATATGAAGAACTTCTCTGTGTGGATCCAGATTTGGAATCCACAATCATGGAGGTCTGAGGTTAAAGTGTTACCATGTTACCAGCTAAGCCCCCCCCCCGGCCCCAAACCGGAACACCGGCTCGGCCACAAAGGAACGTTTTCGGTGAACGTGCCAAAAATATTCCGCTGCATCTGTTCGGTTTGAGTTGGAGCTTAATGAGTTTTTGATGCTTTGAACTGGACTACAAACGCATGGCAGAAAGAGACACCCCAGCGGCCGCAGCTAGTCCTCTTTTTAGCGCAGAGAGTCACATGACTGGCCTCTTCCGAGGTAATAAAAAAAATGTCCCTGGAAGTCAACGGAAAAAGCTGCTGTTTTGACTGACCTTGTTTCCATGGAAACCACCTTTAAATCTAATTAAACCGCCATGTGAAGTTCAATTCCAGAACATATGGATGCGAATTTATCTCACAGCTGCCGCTGTTTTGGGGTAATGGAGGTTCCCGTGCCAGCGAGAGACAGGCGCACTTTGTTTCAGCATATTAGAAGCTGCTGGGTAAATTTTCTTTATTGCGAAATGAAATACGTGGCGTTTTATCACACCACATTCTAATATTTTATTGTCTTCTTAAACAACGTTACGTTCCAACAAATAAAATAACGGGTTTGTACCCTACGAATCCCTAATGTAGCACTTAAAAATAACACAGTTACTCTGAGCGGCCCTCGGCGATGTCATGGGGCGGTAAATCGAAACGAGGTGGCTGGGTGTGCCGCCGCAGTGATGGGAGACGCCTTCCGCCGTGAGCCTCAAAATGCACAGCCACCATCTCAGACTGGCTAGGGGCTCGGCTTAGGGGAGGCCGGACCTCTGGTTGCCAAGCAACCTGCTGCATTGTTCTAAAGAAGAGCCAGTCCTGTTAGCGTCAGTAATGCAGGATCTGTGCAGCTGTTGACTTATCAAGACTGATACATGTTTAGATAAATGTAAATGTAACAGCTCCACACATTCTCAGTCTCCGTTGCGTTGCATCTGTGGGGTTGTAGGGTTGAGTCCCACCCTCAGTGTGTGTGCAGTTTGCATGTTCTCCCTGTGTTGCCTGGGGTTCCTCTGTATACCCTGGTCTGCTCCTATGGACAGATGTACAGTATACTGACATTCACATATTCTTAATACTGATTTGCTTATATCGTTCATAAAACCTGTATACCTTTCATGATATACTTGCTCTCACCTGACGGAGAGCTAGCTGGGGTAATGTGAGAAGCAAGTTTCCCCATGGGACTGAGTAAAGTATCTCTATTCCATTTTAGAAAGCAGAGGCTCCTGTGTTCACCTACTCCAGGGCTTCTGCTGGATGGGACTGTAATATCTGCTGCTTGGTGTTGAAGTGGAAGGCCTTGTCGCTGACTCACACAGAGCTCCTGAGGTGTTTGAGAAAGCACAGGGTCACGGTACAAGGCTGGACAGCCCATTACTGCCGAAAGTGATGGAGAACACATCAAAGAACTTCAGGCGATCAAATGGAGATCTTTACGAGTACATATGCACAGTTGGCAGCTAAATTGTGATCTGTCTGTAAGCACCTCGAAGCCAAATTTCTCGAATAAGTCTTTAAGTTCCATATTTGTTTTCTCTTCTCACTGTAAATCACAAAGACGCAGCTCAGCTGTCCAGAGAAAAGGTCCCGTTGGTATGACAAGATGAAGGTGTGAATTATTGATTTATTTACAAGCTCCTGATCAGAGGCCTAAACTCTGTGGTAACTATGATTTTAAAAATGTCATAAATAATTATGACTGGAAGTGTAAACATTTGACTAAGGGATTTGGTATGGGATTCAGTATAATGTCATTGCCTCTGACCTGCTTGTTATATTCATTATTTAGGAAATATATACCTTTTAAATCTTTGTGCGTTTTAGAATAGTGTTCTTTACCAATAAAATTATAATAAATATACTACACTGAAATATTGCCAATAAAAAGACATTATCGTTACTCACGGTTGTCTGCTGGGATGAGGCATCTGTCTGGCCATCTTAATCGAAAACACATCCTGACTTACAAGGATGGAAATTTCCATAGCAACACACGCAGTGCTTTCCCTTCTACATATTTTGCATTCCGCTTTTGTAATGATCTGTGTAAACGGCAATTTCAGTTTTATGTGTTTCCTTATGACTGTTGGATTTGAGTGTATAGATAGTGTTCCGTATGTCCCATCTTCACTTACTGATAGGTGCATATATAAGTGCGGTAGAAAGAGACCAAGGCCTCGGAGCGTCGCCTGCTAACACACGCAGATACATGCTGACCGTTTGTGTGCGCCATTTCAAATGATGTCTTCTCCATCACCTCCAGCCTTCGACGTCACTCAATCTCAGCTACCAAAAAAACCCCAGACAAACAATAGATAACAAATGAATAAATAATCATATCAGAATCAGAAAACTTTATTGATCCTGGAGGAAATTGCTCAATATAAATCCTGCATCAGTGTGAATCCTAACAGCCACCACTTTGGAACAATGTAAAATGAAGTAAATGTTCAGCTGAACATTATTCATTAATAAAATGTTTCAAATATTTAATTTTGGCCACGGAGGGAAACTTTGTATATCTCTGCTAATGCTGAGCCCCGAGAAAGCAGAGATGGCGTTTGCATGATAAGAGTTACTGCTCCGTTCCTTCGGCCTGGGCTGTCGATCTCGTCCACGATGAGCTGAGCTCAGCCGTGCGCGAGTTTTCTCGCCAGCCACAGTGGAGCAGGGTAGGGTGTCTCTGGTCCCAAGCCGGGCTGTGATCTGTTGAGGCATGGTAATCAGCTTCATCTGTGAGGAGATCTGCCCCCCTCCCCGGAGCAGAGCCCGGGAATCCGTGCCCTCCTCTTTGAAGGCTTCAGACCTGATGTAATCTGAGCAGTAATGGAGAATGGCCTGTTTGCAATGAAAGAAGACTTCAAAAAAGTCCAAAACTCATATAAAAGAAAAACAGTTATGAGACCAGTCACAGACACTGTTAGAAAATCTAAGCAAAGGGCAAATGTTTAATTTCTTTTGGACTCCTGTCAGCCTGACTCACAACAAATGTTCGAGACGATGAGAGCCAACTGATAGCAGATGTTAGAAATTAGTCATCATTATATAATCTGTCAAAGTCCATCACACAGGTAATGAACAATTAAGGACAATCATGTCAGACGATCCCAGATGGGGAGAGAAAAATTAGAGATCAAATGGAACCCTTTGCCTGGGGACTGAACCTTGCATGGCGCTTGCAGTGTCTCAGGTTTTTGATAGACTCATTTATATCTGGAGCCACAGCTGAACTTACAGTGGATCCTATCCCAGATTGACCATTTGGGGGGTGGTTTGTGCCTCTGCAAGTTGAGAATCTGTGCCTGTATCCAGAAGGTTGCTGGTTTGAATCCCGCAGTCAGTAGAGCGATCACATCAGCGCTGTACCCTTGAGATAGGCCCTTAACACCAAAAAGTGGTCCAGGGTGCTGGCTAAAGAGCCTCCCCCTGAGCCCAAGGTTTGCTCTCACTTGAATGTATGTGTTTGCGTAGGAGAGAAGGGCGGGATATGTGGCGATTCCATCTCCTTGTACTCGCTCTCTTCTACTACAGCATGAATTTCCTACATCAACAGTCACTCATCCGGAGAGAGTCTTGGTATAAACAGGACCGATGCGTGCAAGCTTCTGCCTGACAAAGGGTGTGTGTACTTAACTCAAGTGATCACGGCAACATAAGCGTAGTCCCTAAAATCTGTGGCCCTTCACAACACATCTTCTCCATACCTATTTCTTACATAAATCTCCATAATGGTCCCCACATCCAGCCTCTCACTGTTCCACTGCTGCTTAACATTAATCTGTTAGCTGCTCCCAAATCCATCAGCATCCGGCTGGACCACACTCAAGACATCTGACCTGTCAGTGCAAACCCAATGAAGCATAGGCCTTGGCTGACTGTAGGACTCGCTGACCTGAGGAGTGCTCTCGCGTCGCACTTACAGTCGGGTCGCATTTCCGCTTGTGTCACCTGAACAGGAAATGATTCGTAAAATGGCTTTATGAGAAAATGTATTAACTATTTATTAAACTAATTGATTCACACAGGCCCTGATTTATTGTGCCAAGGTTTCTTAAGCATCCTTGTGCCATAGATTTCCTTATTGATACCAATATGCTTTAAATAAGTACAGAGAGTATCAAGCAAATATAACCCATTAACCAAAGCAGCTGGTTTTCATAACCGTGGGTGTTGTGGACTGGAATTAATGAAAAAACTGGTCCTATTAGGTACTTTTTGAACAACATGTCCCTCTGCATTACTGTGACCAAAAAATGAATTACTTCACTTGCAAAACTCCTTTCAAACACACTTCAAATGAAGCAGCACATGAATGGCATAATTGGTGGCTGTTTGTAATGGAATATGCAGATAATAATCTTTAATAGGTTATTTGTCATTTTAACATCTTAATTTGACCCAAGGGGATAGTGCGTCCATGTAACTGTCTAATAAATGACGACATCCACTGATTTGTTTTACACCAGCATGTTTATGAAGTTTGGAATTACACCACCAGAGTCAGAAGATCCAATCGCAGTTAGTAGCTTCCCCGCTCATTTGTGCTGTTTCTGAAAGATCGAGTGTGCTTGCCTAAGTCAGAGTTAACAAAGTCCCCATAATTATGTCTGCTCAGTTTAGCCTAATTAGCACCTCAGCACTATAGCCACAATGAAATAATTAGACTCAGGCTTAATGGTACCAGTTACAGCGACCCGTCCGGTATCAGTTTATAGTGATGGCTGGAGTTCATGCCAGAGTCCTCCTCTCAGACATACGCTCACAGGCCACTTTATAATGTATTCCTGCTCTTTAATGCAAACAGACTCCTCCTCCTCGAAACAGCCAATCACACGGCTGCGACTCAACATGCAGAACCTTTAGACGAAGAGAAGAAGAGGTTCAGTTGCTGAGTGGCTGAAATGCCGGATCTAAGTGGTTTTGAACACGGCGCGATCATCGGTGTAGCATGCGGTTGCAGCATCTCAGAAACATTCACCCTCCTGGGATGTTCACAAACTGCAGTGTCTAGACTTTTACGTTGAATAGTGCGACGAACACAGGAGCGTGCGGGCGACGGCAGCTCTGTGGGGGAAAACACCTTGTTAATGAGAGCGGAGGTCAGAGGAAAATAGCCAGACTTATTAAAGCTGATAGAAAGTGCAAAAATAACAGCTCAGTACAACGGTGGTGTGCAGACAAGGGATCTCTGCTACCAACCCATTACGTGCTTCTCAAAAGTGGGCCCCGCTTGGTGCTATATAGGTTAGCTAATAAAGTGACCAATGAGTGTATATAATGTTTTTTTTTGTAACGCAACCATTGGGGAAAGACGTCATCAAAAAACAGCGGAGCACCACAGACGTGCACGCAGTTTACGAGACCAGAATCAACTGGTGGAGCAGACAGCCAGTACTACATGGTTGCTGACACTGGACAAAATCGCATCCAGGCAATTTAGACATTGCATGTCCTGTATCTGTTGTGGTATTGACCCCGGCGTCTTCATCTCCGTTCCTGTTGAGTCTTTTACACACTTTGTAAATGTATCTGGGAGAGGAAGTGAATTCCATATGTGTTGGACACATGCAGACAGGCAGTGACCTCAGCAAACACATTCCATACGTTTGAAGCCACAGTGGCACGTGTGAGCAGTGGGCGTGTCCGAGAGATGGCGAGGAGTCACGCGTAGAGGCCAGGCTCAGAGTGAGCAGTTTTCTTTGTCACACTGAGACTGTACTTTTCCCCGGGGACTCCGACATACAGCTCGTAATGCGTGTAAGATGTTGCTCTGCTATTATCCTGTTCCAAGGCAAACACAGCTGTGCTAATAACCAGGACTCAATAGCTTGTGCTCTCGACATGGCCGGGTACATTTATTTATTCAGCAGACACTTTTACCCAAAGCGATATACAATTAAGAGCGTATAGGGTCAGCCAGGCCCTGGAACAAGTGGGGTTAAGTGTGTCTCTCAGGGACCTCATGGTGAAGTCTCTCTGGCGAACATGGGATTTGAACCGACCAGGGGCGTAGATTTAGGGTGGACGGAGGGGACGTGTCCCCACCAATATCCTCCGACCATTGAAATGTCCCCACCAATAATTGAATCCATTTAGTCATAGGTCCCCACCAATGTCCAGAGCAAATCTACGCCCTTGGAACCGACGACCTACTAATCACAGACACAGGGAGTCCTAACCTCCTGAGTCGTACAGCACCCTCTGTCCATTAGAGAGGAGAGTCCCTTTGGAGTCACACTGTCATGGGGAATCACCCACATCCTTGCAGGAATCCTGACGGTACTCATTCAGCACTGAGAACAATAAATGACCCCTGACTGATTTATTTCATGCAAATACTTATGAGTTATATATGTATGATTTATAAACAATAATAAACAACATGAATATATAATTTAAAGCAGTCCACACATATGAATGAGGTAAAGCTGGTGGCACAGGCAGGTTTCTGGGCTAAGAAACGGCTGAATTGGTCACCCTTCGCTATTCCTGCCTGTTCCCAGCACGGTGACATTCAGGAACACGAGGTGTAGTGACAGCCCCCCCCTACAGATCTGGGACACAGAGGCCCCCTAGGGGGACACTATTAATCAGCCTGTTTGTCTGTCACACATCAGTTCCTTCACTTTATAGTGCACATGATATAACTTTACATGTATGTGAGTATGTGGAATGCCATATGTGGGAAGTGTGGGCCCTTCAGTACGTCGGCACAGGCCTTTTCAGGGAAATATGGCTACTGGCCTGGGGTTTGAATGTAGGAAATATGGCATGCATGCCCGTATTTCCGTTTTGCTCCTGACATACAGAAGCTGCCAGCTTTCCATTTCGTGTTCACTTTCCCTCAAGCGGAAACATAACGAGGTACGTGGGACCGCGGCTGCAGCGGACATATCACCTTCCACGAAAGGGCAGAGTTCCCACCTCAAATCAAGTGCGTTCAAATTAAAGGGTACAAAAGACAGGCACGTGAGTCACTCTGCCCAGGAATAAGAGAGCATTTGGCGGCTTTTAGAGGAAACCAACAGGAAAAATCACTCTTATCTTCTGTGTCCGTCCACATTCAGTAATCATTTACTCAGCCAGATGGGGTCATAGACCCCAACTCATGGGCCAAAGTGGGACACTCCAGCATGGTGCTAATAAGATCCAAAGAAAGATATGGCACATGTTTTACAAAGGCGCTCCTCGGGAACTGACGCTGGAGACCAGCCTTACTCTGGTTTTTTAGCTTTTTTAATTGACATTGTGCTTTTTAATTCATATTTTCAATCTGTTAGCTTAAATTTTGCTTTTATTTTCAGGAAATGACTACTTTTTAATTTTAATTTCAGATTCAGCTTTCAGGGATACAGTTGAAAGCCTTGATTAAGGCAGGTAAATGAAAAGGGTAATTAAATGCTTCACAATGTCTTAAGTAAAATATGATGGCATACACATTGCTGAAATTACTGAAGTACACAATAGTAATTGTTTAAAGAAAATAAACAATAGCTTGATGCATCCGAAAAGTACTGTCAAACTCCAAATATGAGAAACAATGGTACTCTGCACTGCCAAATGTGAGTATACGGGGAACAGGCAAACAGCAATTTGTATGATTTTAAAACCTGGAAAATAGACCATTAAAAATATAGTGAAGTATCTCATTTCATTTCCACTGAGACACTGGTTTTCACTGACAGGTTGTGACTATTTCTCAACAACAAGTTGTATTCATAAGTCTTCATCTACAAAGGCAATTGCTCAAAACAGAGGGATGTGTGTGTGTGTGTGTGTGTGTGCACACGTGCGTGTGTGAGACAGACAGCTGTTTTCCTGTTAATTTTTAGGAACATGCGATCTCTGAAACCATTCGAGAGCAATCCACACAGAGGAACCTCGCATCACAAAAGCCTGAGAGACTTGGGGAATCATTAAATATGAAGTTTAATTTGGGATAGACAGCCCCCCTCCAGAATTTCTCTGCATTTTTTCATCAGATAATCTGTGCAATGTTAATTATAGCTAGCTAGTTAGTGCCTTTTTTGATGTCTTCCATATAAAAACAAAAACAGCAGTCTGCAACACTGTCTTTATGGTTCCCATTTCACTGTTTCAGTCAAAAGCTTCAAAGCTGTGGAAAGTAACCATAAATGTAGTGTTTTATGCCTATTCTGGTCGAAAGCGATCAGGTTCCTCACACAACAAAGACCAACATGACCCTGCAAATAGCACACTCATATAATTCTCAATTTCTATCATCTGGGAATCCTATTTCAGACTTTTCATGCCGTTCAGAGCCTTGATTTTTGCTGAACTGATGCAATGTTTTTTCATACTTGTAAGTTACACTTGCAGCTAAAGGAGAGGACAGCATTCCAAAGATACGATTGTGGAAAACTGTCCTTCAAGCCCATGTGTCTTAGGCTATGGGAAAAACAAGACAATGAATACATGTAGTTATTTTTTGATTACGTGCTACAGAGACACATTTGCTTTGGTCACAAAGTCATCATAAATAGTCATCAAAATAATTGCGAACTGGGCGCTTCAGTCCTATTCCTATCACCGTTTACAGGCAAGGGTTAGCCAGGGGTGCAGCCCTTAGTTAGATCTAACAAAACAGAGCGTATCGATTTTTAATGCAATGACATATTTTTTTCTACAATTCTGTTTTTGACCTTGCTGGGGTCAACATTTTTGGCTTAGGCAAACTTAACTGTTCACTATATATATATCCACTATGCTAATAACCCTGCCCTGAATGGGATGCCAGTCCATAAGACTGCATTTTGAAAAATGAAAAAATTTTGAAAATGAAGCACAATGTTAAGGTAATGCTGAGCGACTCCCACAGCTGGATAATCTGTCTAGGAATGTGTTTCCAGAGAGACTTATGACGTTAAACACACCAAGGTAAACACAGCAGAGGTGCACCATGCCCGTGATGCAAACACGGGCCGGTCAAGGCCGGGCCCTCCCAGCAGCCCTGGCAGAAGGCCACGGACGCCGGCCTCTTAGACTCCGCTTTGTAAACCAATTACTTTTTGTATTGCAGCATTTGATCTTGTGGAAAGAGCGAAACATCAAAGGTAGATTTCTATTACGACAGAGGGGTTGAGCTGAATTTGAGAAATATCCATGTCCAGCAATAAAGTTTGACCTATTGTCTGCAGATCTGAAACTTTAATGGAACATTAAATTAATTTGGTACCCTAGTCCTAGCTAAGTTTATAATCTTTGATTTCCCTTTGATATAATATGGTTCTTCAAAGGTATTGCTAAAATTACAGACACAGGGGTGATGTAATGAATCCTTTCACCACACAGTGCTAATTTCATAGGATAAAAGCATATGTAAAGTGCTTCTGTAAGTTACAGAGTATACGCTTCGTTAAAGTTCTTAACTGAAGTACATAGTTAAGTCAGTTTTACACTGATTTGCTGTCCGTGCAGTTTAAGTTCAAAGCAGCACTTCTGACTGATCCCGCAATAACATGCCCTGGTCCCTGAGAATCTCACCAAGCTGATGGACGTCTAGGATCTATGAATTGCTGGCGCTGCTCACACCAAGGCTGACATGTCTGTAGGCTGCATCTGACTGCGTAGAACAACTTTGCTGAAAGTCCCTTTGTTTCTCTTCCCCAAGAGTAGACATTTCTGGTTTCACCATATCATTGCTGGCTATACTGAGGCTGTGCTGGGTTGTGTTGTGTTGGCCAAAGACAAGCATTTTGATGTTGTGCAGGATGAGACAACAAACACAGGTTCAAAGTTTGAAGCCGGCATAAGAGACAGTCCCTTCCTGGCCAGCAGGTGTCGCTGGTCCCCCCTTCCTAGTACTTGAGTCCTTGGTGATTATGATCCTCGCATGTGTCTTGCTGTTCCCAGCCCTAATGCTTGATTGATTGTAATTGGCCCACACCTGTCCCTGTCTTACCCTGGTTACCTGTGTGTATATGTGCCTGCCCTTGGCCTTGTTCCTCAGACGGTCATTGTGCATCTGTACCTGTCCTGTTTGCTATGATTGTTCCTGTGTTGCTCCCTGCCTTAGTTTTTCTGTTTACCTACATTGTTTTTGACCCCTCGTGGTCTGTTTGTTTCTTGTGTTCTTTTTGAGCTTTAACAAAGTCCCATTTTGTGAGCCACGACGCGGATCGCCCGTCCTTCATCCTACCCATACGTAGCAGATACATTCCGTATGAACCTAATGGAACCAGGCCTTTTTAAGCTGAGGGTTCCCTGATTTTAAAGAACACTAATCAAAGCAACTATTTATAATATTGTAATTCTTGCTTTGGGTGGGACCGTGAATGGTGTAACAGGGGTGTAGCACATATAAAGAATATAAAAATGGCAGCTGTTTTGCCTAAATCCTGTAGGGAAAACAAACGGGAAAGGGTGCTCGGACACGACACGGGTCAGACATCGGGGTCTGGGTGCGCTTACTAGGGAGGGGTGAGGACACGACAGACCTAGATCTGGGTCATGGGTCAGACATCGGGGTCTGGGTGCGCTTACTAGGGAGGGGTGAATGAATTCTCAGATAAAGCAGAACCGGCTGGAAAAGAAATGGGGGGAAAAATGATGCAGAGCCCCATGGTCAGCAGACGGCTTCCGCCAGAACGGACGCATATGCACACATACATGTTAGTGTGGCACGTTTCCAGTCTGTATGACTTTGGAGGCCTAATGATGATGATCGGATCTACAACATACCTGATGCCATGGAATTAGACCAAAGCTTCATTTTCAGGGATTTCAGAAAGAGGACAGAATCAACTGACGTATGTGAAGAAACATCTGACCATGATAATGATGCCATCGGAAAAACTGAGCTTGCCTACAATCAAAGAGCATGACTATATACACGCGATTCCATTATAACGTTTGGCAATGAGGTCAAAATAAATTCGGCCACATTACAAAAGATTATAGGAACAGAAATGAAACTGTTACTCACAGCGGCAGATGTTTCCTCATGACGCCACAGATAGGTGGGCCACTCCTGACGGTAAAGGAAGGGCTCTTTTTCATTAAAGGAAGGGCTCTTTCTCATTAAAGGAAGGGCTCTTTCTCATCAGCCAAAGTAGGGAGACTAGAGGCAGTGCAAACAATTGGGTGTGTGCAGGATGTAAGCTCAGGCAGTTATGGCTATGGCAGAATAAGTAGGAGGGAGAGGCAAGTGGGAACGCAGGCATGGGGAGTCCCTGAACGCTGGCATGGGGAGTCCCTGAACGCAGGCATGGGGAGTCCCTGAACGCTGGCATGGGGAGTCCCTGAACGTTGGCATGGGGAGTGCCTGACAGTACAGTTCATCCAAAGCCGATGGCACTGATCCCCACCTGCAGGCCTAACTGGGGGTTAGCCATTAGCTACAGCTAGAACTAGAGTCCCTACATGCTGGACTAAACAAGTGTGTTTCTAGTCCAGTTATAAAAATTGAGAGTGAGCCTAAATCTCACATATGTGATGGAACATTATTCCACAGCTGTGGAGCTCTGTAAGGGAACGCTCTGCAGCCTGCCGTAGTTCTTCTACTCTAGGCACTAATAGATATCCTGCTCCTTGAGATCAAAGCAGATGAGGAGGCTTGTAAGAAACCAGTAGATCTTTAAGGTATTCTGGTGCAAGGCCATTCAGTGTTTTAATAGCAGTACTTTGTAGTCAATCTGAGACGTAACTGGAAGCCAGTGAAGGGAGCATGGCGAATATGATCAAACTTTTGAGTTTTTGTAAGAACTCTGGCAGCTGCATTTTGTACCGGCTGAAGTTTATCTAAGGATCCAGATGGACCACCGGAAAGAATAACCTTACAGTAGTGGTAATGGGGCAGTGGTGGGGTAATGGTTAGGGATGCAACTGTGTAAATTAAAGGTTGCCGGTTTAAGTCCCTGACCTGCAAGTACCACTGAGGTACCCTGAGCTGGGTACCGCCCCGAAGCACTGCTCCCCAGGTGCTCAAATAGTTGAGCCCTGCTGTGTCACAATGTCACATGGGTTAAATGCAGAGGACATATTTTGTTGTAGTGCACTGTGTGCTGTAGTGTGTCAACAATGGCAATTAACCTTTAGTCCAATCTGTAAGTTATAAAGGCATGTATTAGTATTTCTGCATCATGAAAGGTGGGCATCTTCCGAGGCTTGGCTGTGTTCTGTAGATGGTAGAATGCACTTCTAGTAATACGACTTATGTGAGCATTGAAACATAGATATGATTTTCATTCATAGATCTATTTTTATTTCTTATTTCCCCTACTTTTCCTGGGGTGTCTGCCTACTGCCTGCGACACCTGTACTACCTGTAACATCCTGCCTGCCTGCCCTTTGCTCCTGCGA
>JAODKM010000016.1:4447960-4462752 GCA_026780845.1 Petrocephalus sullivani | reverse complement strand
TAAATGCCCTTTGGAAGGGCTATTACGCCTGCAGCCGCAGTCATGGGTCGTTCCTCCCGTCGCCGCAACCGTGACAGTATATATATATATATATATATATATATGTATGTATCTAAACAAAAATGATGAGTTGAGCAAACTACCCTTTCCCAGAAGTTTAAGCGGACACTTGGATATCGCCGTCTTATTTTAGAGCTTGTTTTTCTCTTAGTGCATTTCATACCTAATTCATTTGAAATAATTTAGGATTTATGGCTGTTTGTAATTGTTATGAAAGTTCACCTTATCATTAAGGCATGTTATGTCCCATTTAATATTATTAATTGGTAGTAATATTTTCCATATTTACTATACATTTGTATAGCAGTGTTTTTTCAGAGGTGGAGATGAAAAGCTTCTCAGCAATATCATAACATTTCAACACTGGTGTAACTAGTGGAAACAAGTCAAAAGATTTTTTGAACAAAATAATGTGAAAATAATATGGTCTGATGGCCTGGACTGCTCCCTCCTCTCTCCATATTCATGGTCTCCATGCCCTCCTATCTGTTATCGCCTCTCCATGGTCTCCTCTCTGCTCCCTCCTTTCTCCTCTCCATGCTGTCCTCTCTGCTCCCTCCTTTCCATGCTGTCCTCTCTGCTTCCTCCTCTCCATGCCCTCCTCTCTGCTCCCTCATCTCCATGCCCTCCTTCCCATGCTGTCCTCTCTGCTCCCTCCTCTCCATGCCCTCCTCTCTGCCCCCTCATCTCCATGCCCTCCTTTCCATGCTGTCCTCTCTGCTCCCTCCTCTCCATGCCCTCCTCTCTGCTCCCTCATCTCCATGCCCTCCTTTCCATGCTGTCCTCTCTGCTCCCTCCTTTCCATGCCGTCCTCTCTGCTCCCTCCTCTCCATGCCCTCCTCTCTGCTCCCTCATCTCCATGCTGTCCTCTCTGCTCCCTCCTCTCCATGCTCTTTTTTCTGCACTCTCCTCTCTTCTCCCTCCCCTGTGATCTCCTCTCCCTCCTCTCTGCTCCCTCCTCTCCATGCACTCCTCTGTCCCCTCCTCTCTGCGCCCTCCTCCCTCCTCTCTGCCCCCTCCTCTCTGTGCCTTCCTCTCTGTGCCCTCCTCCCTCCTCTCTGCGCCTTCCTCTCTGTGCCCTCCTTTGTGACCTCTTCTCTGCACCCTCCTCCCTCCTCTCTGCGCCCTTCTTTCCATGCTCTGCTCTCCATGCCCTCCTCTCTGTTCCCTCCTTTCTCCACTCCATGCTCTCCTTTCTGCTCCTTCCTCTCCATGCTCTCCTCTCTGCTCCCTCCTCTCCATGCCCTCCTTTCCATGCTCTCCGCTCCGTGCCCTCCTCTCTGCCTCCTCCTCTCTGTGACCTTTTCTCTGCACCCTCCTCCCTCCTCTCTGCACCTTCCTTTCTGTGCCCTCCTCTCCATGCTCTCCTCTCCGTGCTCTCCTCGTCTCTCTCCTCTCCGTGCTCTCCTCGTCTCTCTCCTCTCCATGCTCTCTGCTCTTGTCTCTCTCCTCTCCGTGCTCTATCCTCTTGTCTCTCTCCTCTCTGTGCTCTCTCCTCTCCATGCTCTCCTCTCCGTGCTCTCCTCTTGTCTCTCTTCTTTCTGTGTCCTAGCTGAAGCCAAGCTGAGTCATGCTGGTCAGTGCTGCTCCCTGGGGATTTCCACCAGACCTGAGATGACCGATCCTGTTTGCGATGCGGGAGCTTGCCCCCTCCACTGACATGTTTATAGTTTGCTCTTTGAAGACTGTTTCCATGGTAACAGGCTACACTCGTTTCCTGAGGCCCAGTGTCAACGAATACTCGTTTTACGTGCATCGGTAATTAGAGAGGGCCTGGAGAGCTTACCTCTGCTGGCTTGCTGGCCATCTAGACTATTTACTGGAGGTTGAGCAACGTCTTTCGACATGGCCAGGCTTTACATTTCAAACGCGTGGAAGGGAATATTCCAAATAGCTTGCCGCTGCAGTAGGTCTGCACTGGGTCAACGGTTTGGGGGTTGAAATGGTTAAAGAGGGAACAAATTCTAATTGTAACAGGAAGATATAAAGGATCACTGACCTTTGAATCCCTTCTGTTTTAATATTTATGTCACAAAACAGTGCATGATAGTGGCGTGTGTCATGCATCATTCTTCTTCCTGACACACTGTACTCGTGTATAATGATACGCCATGATAAGCTTGTGCATTTATATATATGAGTCAAGGAATGACCAGAGTGAGCAGCACAAAGTGTCACTGTTCTAATTTTGGCTATAAGGGGCTTTTCTCACTTCCAGTAAATAGCCTCACCTCTTTGCCTCCATTTGTCGGGTTCACCTTGCAGCTATGGGAGACTGAGTATGAACAGGTTCTGCTTTCTGCTCCCCCCCACCATCATTAAGATCTGCTGGCCAAAAATAAGCTTTTTATCCCAGGGTCTGTAGTTCAGTCTAAGAAACCCTCAGCACTAAAAAGCCAGGGCAGCGTTTACTCATCTGGTTTCTGAATATTTATTACTGTTATTAGGCACCCAACTATGGTTCTGTAAATTAATTTCCACCCATAAAGGAAGATATATCTGACAGCTAAAGACAAACACTGAGACACACGCAAGGTCTTGTCTCTATGCCTCTAATCATAGGAAACCTCTTTTGAACTGAGATGCCTAAGAAATCAAACCTTTGTACCAAAATGTAACATTATGGCCTAGAATCATAATAATTGGCATCAAGTTGTGACTCCATGAAGGTCAGGAAGATGTCTGATGCCTGTGAAGCCACTGCTTTCCGATGACAGGCCAAGTCTGACTGTCCAGTGTGACGAACGGGCTTGGTGGGTTGGATGTCGGACTGTTTGGGCCGTGTGGTGCTCCGGGAGGTAATGCTGGAAGTTCGCTTTAATCTATAACTCAGCGTGCACCTCCGCTGAGCCGGCAGCCGGATTACGGCGCTCTGATTAATGCAATGCCGGCACCGGGGACTTCTACGGGCCTGAGGAGCCTCCAGGCACAGGAAACCACAGCGCAAACACTATGTAATTAACTACCTGCTTGCAGCAGCCAGCTACACGTCTGCAGAACATCATAACAGCACTGTGTAATGCCTGACTACTGAATTCTGCAATTTGACTTGCCCTGTTGCCTCACGCACATAAGAAACCCACAACTGAAGACTTAAATACCAGACGTTTTTTTTGTGGGTGTGTATTTCACCAGTTTAGCCTGTAATCCTTATGACCCTCTATTTTTATTCAAATCTTCAGTGTAAGAAAGGTGTGCACCTTCCCTGTCTGGGCCCTGCAGTGACATCACACCAAAACACCCGTCACCCTACTCAGTCCCCTCAATCCATCCTGCTGTCAGACATGGGGCCGGGTATCCCACATCCATGCTGACCACACTGCCCCCACCATAAGACACACTGCAAGGCAATGGTATGAAAAGTCGACCATTTCTTGACTATTGAGTAAAAAGAGGTGTAAAACATTTACTTTAGCTACTTCAAAGCTGCAATAGCAAAGTGTCCCTCTACCGAGACCAATCCCTGTCATATTACTGCTCCCTAAGTTAAAACATATCTGCTACTCATTAAATCATCATTTCCGTCATCATTAAATCATGGCAAAGTTTAAGTCACAGTGACATCCCTGTTTCTTGGTCATTTCATTCAGTAATTTTAGACAAATAACAAAATGACTTGTGATTAAATGCACGCGCTTTCACATTATGATCACATTATAGTGTACATTTTCCCCTGTAACATTTTACATATCAGAGAATCATTACCCATATAAAGTATCATTCCACAATCTTGCCTTCAGACCCATATGCACGCAGAGATGTGTGGAGCCTTGAAATGAAATAGTGTGTTACTACTTTCGGTAAAAACAAGGCTAAACATAATAATTACAAGCAGGAGGACTCTGGCACCACTGGAAGGAGATGCTGTAACGGCATCAACCAAATCAGGCAGCCTATAACTGCAGAGAGACCCAAACATGGTGTTATTACTCATGTTACACGACGTCACTAATAGTGACAGTGTTTCCTAGATGTGTGATCAATGGATTTCAACACTTCTTTGGTCTGTTATTTGTCACAAGTGGTTGTTTCCTCTACTGTCCACCAGGAGGTACAGTGACTAAAATCTCCTATAATGTGACATGGATTCTAGTAAAAGACCCACATCTGTGTAGGTGCATTTTTTGTGTGTCCTAATTATGCACGAGAGCTAGTTTTGGGCAATGGAGGAATTTTCTCCTAGTCAGATACATACACAGCACAGACTCCCCTGAGGCGGAAATGGACTGAGGAAGATCTTTGTTGCTAGGTAACCCCACTTCATGACTGGAAGACAAAGAAGGAAATCATCATGCAAATCACCAGGCAAAAATATCACCTGAACCGGAGATGGTGAAGAGGGCTTTCATGATTGGACAGTAGCCAAGTGGCAGTAGCATAAATATTCGTTACCTGGTAATAGGAACATTATAAACATTTGGCTTTTCCTTCAAAAAGACAGGTTTCTTTTATTAATGTTGTCTTAATATTACCAACTAACAAACTATATACTACTGAAACTGACAACTGACCCTTTTATAAACCAATAATAATTATTAATCAATCCCCATTATGCCTTAATCCCCCTGGATTCATCGATCCCCACTATAAATCAATCACCACTATTCACTGTTTCTCAGATATAAACAGCCAGAAAATAAATCAAAATTCACATGTGATAATGTAGAGGGAGACACATAATTAATTCCCTACCTGCCTTTATGAATGAAGGCCATTAGTTACAGGTACATAGAAAGCCCAAATTAATGATAAAATGGTATATTTCAGCCCCAACTCCACCTATCCTAAATGAACGACGTATGACCTCTAACAGGCAGCCAGGTGCTGTCTTGAGTTTTACATTAAGTTTGCATCAGGAAGATTTCTGGTGTTGTACATGGAATTCAACTGGCACTGCTCTGTATTTTAAAGGGTTTGCAATGTTTTCTTACAGGTTTTTTTATTTTTAATTATAAAGAACATGTAAAAATACTCAAATACATAGTCGGCAGAAGGATGCTGAATAGCATTAATATAAGCGCAATACACCCATTTCCAGGTTATGCAATACAAATGAACACAGACGGAAACTGCATTTGGCATCATACATATACATGTGATTAATGAAATGTAAGAAGGTCACAAAAATGAGGTTTATGGTAGTGAAGTAGGCGAACGTACAGTAGCCATTCCTACAGGGGACTGTACCAATAAAAAGCTGACGGGGGCGGCATGTACAGTGAGTTCAAAAAGAAGCAGTTTTAAGCATTCATCCCTGAATCGCTGTCCCAAAGTCCTGAACTCTGACAGAGGCATTTTCCGGGCTGCAGGGGCTGTTCCTCTCCCGATCTGGTTTCACCAGGTTTTCACCACCTCCAGTGATATTAAAGACCGAATAATCCTTTTTAATCCATGTTCTTTTCTTCTTCTAGAATGCACCGAAAAGAACCCTGCACAGCAATTGCACGGTGGCTCAGTTCATCCAGAAATCCGAGATCCCTGTTTTAACGACTAGACAGCAGTACTTGGCAGGTCGCTTCATGTGGTTTATCGGTAAATTCCAGAGTGAATATGGCCAACGGCGGAGACGGGCAGAAGGGAGCCATCGTATCTGTGCATTTCTTGTGCCCTCCGTGCACCCGTGTCCCGGGGCCATCAGTCTGAGTCCTCCTTGCACACGCACTCGCACTCCTGGTGATGCTCCAGGGCTATGTCTGTCAGCAATGTCTGATGTCCTTTCCCTCCGCCTCTGTGCTTTATTTGAAGAACCTGTGAGAGAAGCAGCTCGATTACAGAGTGAAGGCGGTGATACATTGACATTAACCCCAAATGGCAGATTGTTGGGGAGTCAGCAAGGCTGAGCCATTATTGAAAGGCCAGTGACAGCTGTAAGCTGGACTGCAGCAGGAGGTACAGAACCACTTCCAAACAAAGCAAGGAACTGATAAGATGTATCCAAATCAGCAGAAAGTGCAACATTAAGAATATTCAGGGAACGTTTATAAAGGCATCAGGCAAATAGAGGTGTTCCTGCAAGATGGGTCTTGAGGAGTCGCTTGAAGGTTAAGGGAGAATCTAATGACTGGATGTAGTTCGGCAGCTAACCATAACTCTAACAAATTGCACACATGGTTTATGGATTCCCCTGACTGCCCCATGGACTGCGAAAGGCCCCTGGGTGCCGTCGGCACAGCGTCTAAGGTTCATGTACTTCCTGACGACTCGGGTGGGCACGCAGTGACCTCGCAATACTTCCTGACGACTCTGGTGGGCACGTACTGGCACTCGGTGCAGCGTCTAACCTTGTAATACTTCCTGAAGGCTTTGGTGGGCACGCACTGGCTCTCGGCGCAGTGTCTAACCTCGTAATACTTCCTAAAGGCTTTGGTGGGCACGTACTGGCTCTTGGCGCAGTGTCTAACCTCGTAATACTTCCTGAAGGCTTTGGTGGGCACGCACTGGCTCTCGGCGCAGTGTCTAACTTCGTAATACTTCCTGAAAGCTTTGGTGGGCACGCACTGTCATTTGGAGCACCGTCTAACCTCGTAGGACTTCCTGATGACTTAGGTGGGCACGCACTAGCACTACACACAGCGTCTAACCTCGTAATACTTCCTGAAGGCTTTGGTGGGAACACACTGGCACTACGTACAGCGTCTAACCTCATGGTACTTCCTGACGACTCTGTTGGGCATGCACTGGCACTCGGCGCAGCGTCTAACCTTGAAATACTTCCTGAAGGCTTTGGTGGGCACGCACTGGCTCTCAGCACAGTGTCTAACCTCGTGATGCTTCCAGAAGGCTTTGGTGGGCACGAACTGGCTCTCGGTGCAGCGTCTAACCTCGTAATACTTCCTGAAGGCTTTGGTGGGCACACACTGGCACTCTGCACACCGTCTAACCTCGTAATAATTCCTGAAGGCTTTGGTGGGCACAAACAGGCTCTCGGTGCAGCATCTAACCTCGTAATACTTCCTGAAGACTTTGGTGGGCACGAACTGGCTCTCGGTGCAGCGTCTAACCTCGTAATACTTCCTGAAGGCTTTGGTTGGCACGCACTGTCATTTGGAGCACTGTATAACCTCGTAGTACTTCCTGATGACTTAGGTGGGCATGCACTGGCACTACGCACAGCGTCTAACCTCGTAATACTTCCTGAAGGCTTTGGTGGGAAGGCACTGGCACTACATACAGCGTCTAACCTCATGGTACTTCCTGACGACTCTGGTGGGCATGCACTGGCACTCGGCGCAGCGTCTAACCTTGTAATTCTTCCTGAAGGCTTTGGTGGGCACGAACTGGCTCTCGGCGCAGGATCTAACCTTGTAATACTTCCTGAAGGCTTTGGTGAGCACACACTGGCACTTTGCACACCGTCCAACCTCATGGTACTTCCTGACGACTCTGGTGGGCACCCATGGGCACTGAGCACAACGTCTAACCTCATAATACTTCCTGACGACATTGATAGGCACGCACTCATGCTCGGAGCAGCATCTAAGCTCGTGGTACTTCCTGATGACTCTGGTGGGCACGCACTGGCACTCCACACAGTGTCTAACCTCGTAATACTTCCTGACGACTCTGGTGGGCACGCACTGGCACTCGGAGCAGCGTCTAACCTCGTACTACTACCTGAGGACTCTGGTGGGCACGCACTGGCACTCAAAGTAGTGTCTAACCTTGTAATACTTCCTGACAACTTTGGTGGGCACGCACTGGCACTTGGAGGAGCGTCTAACCTCGTGGTACTTCCTGACGACTCTGGTGGGCACGCACTGGCATTCAAAGCAGCGTCTAACCTCGTAATACTTCCTGACGACTCTGGTGGGCACGCACTGGCACTCGGAGCAGCGGTGCGGGCAGCAGGCACAGCTCCCCCCACAGCGCCGCGCAAGCAGGCAGCTGGGCCAGAAGATGGCATCGGTCCGCCGTAGCTCCTCACGGAGGGAGACAGAGATGTTCCGTGGGGTACAGCTGTACAGCTTCACCTCCTCCCTCATTTGGTTCATCAGGTCCAAGGCCCCTTGAGGGAGATGCCAATGGGAGCATGAAAAAATGCCAATTTATTAAAGCCATCAACCATGTCACTTTTTTGCACAAAGGCTAGACAGATGTTGGTTTTCACTGCACAATTTATCAGCATTTGGCATTTCTATGTCGTTGTTTATATAGCACCCAGTTCCCTTTGTGCAAATGCTTATATTGCTTTTCGAAGACTTGCTTCAGTCGGGACAGAACCAAATGTCTTGGGGATGGAAGGTCAGAATGGGGCTACATTTGGGCTGTTTTGGCTTCAGGGGAAAAAAAGTAATCGAAATGAGCATCCAGTCCTGGGAAGGGGAACAAGTCGGTGAGGTGGAGAGTTCTGGAAGGCTGGTTTGGGCTGAGAGACAGGTCTGTTTTTATCTTCCTGACAGTCAGGCACTGGAATCTAAATGCTATTTTGTGTCGAGTGCTATTGCTGCTATTTTTGTTTTAGTATAAATGCCTGTTAGCAAAGAGAGAATATACGGACAGACAGAGGACATCCGTTTGCCTTTTTATGTTTGGCGTACACACTCGGGTACCTTTGGATTTCCTGGACAGGACGAAGGACTTCCCTTGCACCTGCCATGCTGGTCTGTACAGCTCCTCCATGCCCAGCTGCCAGCGCTCGGGTTCGAGGTATTTCATGACTTCCTCCACGGTGCTGAAGCCGCCTACAGCCTCGCCTAAGGCCTCCAGGCTCTGTGCCCCCGGCAGTGACGCTGCAGGGACCCCCGCTTCTGGAACTTTCTGCATTTACAAGCACAGTTCCAGGCATGCGTGTTACTGATTAGCTGCTTATGACTGAAAGTATCAAGTTAAAATATGGACAGGAAAAGAAGTGCTGCGTGTCAGAGAAAGATGTGGGCATTTTGTAAGTCTATTGGACAAAGGACCTTTTGTGGAGACACAGCGCGTTTGTACATTTAAGTCTGACGTGTATATATTGCTCTACTGAATCAGATTAATGTAAAAACACTGCAGGCTAAATCTTAAGAAGCTGTCTGAACAGTCACCATCGCTGTTTACGCATCGCACCTTTAACGACCCTGATCATTTGAAAAGTTTATATTTTTCACCTGATACATGAAAGCTCTCAGCAAAATATGCCTCAGAGATTCGGCAAGAGATAGAAATTTTGCGGAAATGCTAATCATATTTATATAAAGTTACCACTTTCCATCTCATGGGGTAACTCTGTAACTGGGAGCAACACATTCCTCTCAGGACGAAACTACATTAAGGCCTTTTAACTTCAAAATTATACAGCTGGGAGCCTAAAAGTGGGACAGTGAGTTGGAAGGGGCTGGTTTGATTAAGGTTTATGAACATGGCTGCATTTTCAGTAAGAATGACCTTTCACAGGGCAGACGCTAGCCCACTGCGCTTACTAGATTACCCACAACTTCTGAAACATAGGACACTCTGTGCTATATCGTGTGGAAAAAAGTACCATTTAAGTTCCAGAATCACTGGAAATGTCTACGATTTCTGGCACAAATTGAGAAGCAAAAAAAGCATTCTGCCTATTACATAGCTATTATTGCAGTCTATCTATGTTATCTTTGCCAAATTCTACAGTACTAAATATAACGATCATTAGCATGCAGGAGCTTGATGTGGTATGAACACTTTGATGTAGGCCCGCTCCCCCTGGCCTGTGGCCCGCCCAACATTTCAGCGCTGGAGTCGGACCTGCTTTGATTCACCTTTAAGGGCGGCCAGCGCGTCCTGCTTCTCCATCAGCGACATGGGAAGTAAGAACACGGCTGTCGAGTTACCGCGCAGCCATGCTAACCAGCACGTCTCGCCAGGCTCTGCCCTACGACATCTCGCCCTCTTTCCTAGCGTGACGCTTCTCATTTCATGCCGTTCACCACACGCAGACCCCAGCAAGTGGGGCTGTTTATGTCCCGCACTAAAGCTAATGATGGAGCAGGGTGTAAATGGGTCTGGCAGTCCCAGCTTTGAATGAGACGTCGGTCCTTCTAGGGCCTGCAAGATGACGCCAGGAGCCCCCAGCTCTGCTCCCGACCCCGTGGCTGCTGTAGAAATGAAGACTTTCACAAGCGTATGGGGACTCTCTCCTATAAAAAGGCTCCCGAGGTTTAAAACAGTGACTCTAGTCAAGGAAGCAGGTTTAGGGCCTTCCGCGTAGTTCATCTGGAGGTTTTGTGGTCTGACCTCAGCTGGTAGATTAAAAAAGAGCCAAACGGAGGAGGCCTAAGCTACTCAAGGGCCAAAATTATGTCAACAAAAGCTGTAAAAAGCACCCTTACCCAGCGTGACCTCACAGCGCTAAATTACCACGCCACCGGCCCAGCGAGACAAACAGCCTTGTTAAAAGGCAGCCTTATCGAACGCGCAAATAAATCCCCTGTACGGATGGCTTGTTTTTACAAGTGAGCCAGATGCAGGTTCCATTTTTCAAATGGGGGGTATTTAACAAGGAGCCATTTCCAAAGCCATGAACACCTGCGATCAGAATAATTACCAAAAAGGCAAATAACGGCTACAGCTAGCTCTTTAAATCTGGCAGCGGTTTTAAAGGCTAATTACCGCGGGATGCCAAACCTTATCGTGCTGCCTCGTGTCAGACAGGGCTCTCCGTAAAGAGCGACAGAGCGAAGGATTTAAAAGTTTGTGCAGAAAGTGGTGCTATGGGAACTGGGGCAGGGTTTGGCGTTCGGGGACGGCTTCTCGTTATGGCTAATGTTCTGACGCTGGGACTGGAGTGACAGGCCGAAGGGGCCTCTATGGCTGATTAGCTTTGCCCAGTAATGCCGGGTGCTGGCTCTGTCTCTAAGGACAATGCTGCAATGGCACACTAAGGAAAAATGTGACTGTACCATGATTAGAACAGCACTTCTCAACTGCAATATTTCTAGCCGAATGCAAAAATCCATTTATATTTCATGGATAGATACAAACAGCCTAGTGCTACTCCACCATCAGGCTGACCTACTTTCTTTTATGGTATTGCCATTGCTATTGTTATCTTTGTGTATTATTTTGCTTTGTATTACATATTTCCTTCCGAGCACAATCCTGGAAGCATGTGGAAAAAGCATCTCACTCCACACGCACACGGCGTATGTCTGTGTACGTGACAATATATAACTTGAAAACTTGCAGCACAGAAGTGTTCCTCTCAGGGACAATAACGGGAGCGAGCAGGCTGACGGCCCAGTACCGGCGCCGTGACCAAGCTGCGGCCGCATCGCGCAGCCAGAAACGGCTGACCTTCCCCTGCCTCCCTGCCCTGCAAATGAAGTACTCGTGTTTCCCCTGTAGTTTTCCAAGATTAACTGGGGCCAGGAGTGAGCCAGGAAGTTTGGCAGTACAATGTCCCTCAGTCTGGGCCAAACCCAGCCCAGCAGATAAGTTTACTCCGGGTTCTGCTAAAGTCAAGCTTTCTTCTGTGGGATGTGTTTTAACAAGCTTTCCGCCTCACTTCACCGTTTTCCAAGATCGCTTCCGAAAAAAATTACAGCTGGGATTATTTTTCCTTCCAGGGAAGTGGCGAAGAGGAATTATTACTGTTTAAATATAAACGGCGGCCCCGAGACTCAGCGCTGCCGGTTAACCGCGAGGAAAGGGAGAGCCTCTGTGTGCACGGGATCCCAGGAGCGGAGGGATGCAGATGGAACGCCAGGCAGCGCTGGGAAATCGGGGAATTCTGCGGGTAAACACTGGCTGGCTGCCGTCACCGGAGTGAGGGACGGAGTGACTGCACCCCCCTCCTTGTGTGATTCCCAGGGCGTCTTTGCATCTCCATGCATATGTATCGTGCATTTGTATTTTCTACAGCCTGTCCGAGGGGCCCCAGGAAGAGGTGCATTTAGGGTTTATGCTAATTTCAAGCTGTGGTAGATTCTGCACCCCTGTCATTTGCAGGTTGTTTTATCAAAACCCACATGGCTGGAGCCCACCAGTGTTTGACCTGTACTCAAAGACCTAAAACATCATTAGTCCTTGAACAGTTGAAAAACTCCTCCAGGTTCAAGACCAATTACTTTTTATCAATATGAAGAGCTATTGACCCGGTACGGGCTGTGTGTGAGGGATCTAGAAGGTTCCACACTGGGTATTGACCTGGAAGACAAGGCCAGCTGGTGTTAAACCCATTACATGGAGATGTCTGACATATTGCTTAAACTGGTATCAGCTGATGTTCGTTATAAATCAAGAGATGATCACATTGGACAAGGGATTTCGTTGTTTCATTCATCACTTAGGACCTGGCTACATTCTCCCAAGTCGACACTACTTTGCTGACAACTCACTGCTTACATCTATGATGTGGTCACTGCACAAATTCACCAGTCCTTAAGAAGTGAAATCACTAATATCAGTTTCACTACCGATTTAAGGAGCTTAGAGATTAGTTGTTATCAGTAATATTTATTATACCAGCCAAAATGTTCACATTGCTGCACTGCAAGCACTACTGGAATACAGGTGAGCCTGAAAAGGTCCCAGCATTGGTGGCATTGTCCGAGGCCCACGCATAAAACAAATCCAGTACCAGTCAAACGGAGAACAGGCATGGAGGCCCTGAGGGGACCCCAGGTGGCGGAGCAAAGGCGCCGCGTATCGCTGTCACGCCCCCTGCCAGGCTGAACTTAGGGGCCAGGACCCAGCTGCGTGTCCTTCATCTTACCTCGAGAAAGTCCAGCCACCGTTCACAGGGAGTGGGACGAGGAAGCCAGGAAGCGTAGGCAGCCATGTGCTGGGAAGCTGCACTCAGGCTGCATTGTGACTGGCCAGCGATGGCAACAGGCGTGTCCCGTTACGGGGGGCCAGGGCGTGACCGGCCAGCGATGGCGACAGGCGTGTCCCGTTACGGGGGGCCAGGGCGTGACCGGCCAGCGATGGCATCAGGCGTGTCCCGTTGCGGGGGGCCAGGGCGTGACTGGCCAGTGATAACAAGAGGCGTGTCCCATTACGGGGGGTGGCATGGCGTGACCGGTCAGCGATTACGAGAGGCGTGTCTAATTATGGGGGGCTGTGGTGTGACGGCCAGCGGTAATGAGAGGCGTGTCCTATTTCAGGAGGCAACAGGGTGACGATGATGAGCTGGCGATGGCGATGGCGACAGGCGTGTCCCGTTACGGGGGGCCAGGGCGTGACCGGCCAATGATAATGACAGACGTTTCCCGTAACGAGGCGCCACAGCGTGCCCGGCCAGTGATAATGAGAGGCGTGTCCTGTAACGAGGGGCCACAGCGTGCCCGGCCAGTGATAACGAGAGGCGTGTCCTGTAACGGGGGGCCAGGGCGTGACCGGCCAATGATAATGAGAGACGTTTCCCGTAACGAGGGGCCACAGCGTGCCCGGCCAGTGATAACGAGAGGCGTGTCCTGTAACAGGGGGCCAGGGCGTGATCGGCCAATGATAATGAGAGACGTTTCCCGTAACGAGGGGCCACAGCGTGACCGGTCAGCAATAACGAGAGGCGTGTCCTGTAATTTTCTGTTTATGTACAATAAGCCACACTGGCACTTATAATTTTTGTTTCAAATAAGTATTTCAAACAAACATATGCCTATACTTTTTCAACAAGAAAGGATACAGTATCCCTAAACTTGAAAAGACAGCCCCCAAAGCACCATCCTCTCTCCCCAGAGCTGCTGTCCACATGCTCAACTCTCTCTCCCTCGTCCACCTGCTCACTTTTCCATCTACACACGTCCTTATGTACCCATAGAAATCCACAGGAATCTCAGACGCACGCGGAGCATAAACTGTGCCGATATCACAAATCAAACGGTATCATTACAGTGTCACATTCGCCCACACGTGAGAGGAGCTAGGACATCGGTCTGCCATTGTGGCCCCTGGCAGCGTCACTCTGTCAGGCTGCAGCCAGTCTGACACGGCGAGTCTGATGATTAACGTGCTGCTGGCCGCCCGCAAGCCGGCGGTTCACCAAAGGCGCTCGGTCTGCGCGCTGCGTTTCATGCGCTTGTGTAAATCTGCATAATTATTGTCAGTCTTTCAGATGGACCGCCTCATTAGAATCTCGCTTTGAGGGGTCCAGTATGATGTGTTTTAATAATATTAATTGTCCTCGGTAATTAGAAGACCAATTAATGTTGAGTAATGATCAGTCAGATTAGGGTATTACTGAAAAGCTAACGGGGGGAAACGCTATTCAGATATACTGTAAAATGGTATGCAGCTTACTGAGCGTGATGAAATATCACAATTCTAGCGAGGGTGCAAAGGGGCAAGGGTGCAAAATGATAAAGGAATTAATAAAAGCAAAGGCAACCGAGGGGGAGTCACATGACCCTGTTAGTGGCACTGGGTGATTGGCTGGTGACCCCTCGGGGCACTCACTTCCTGCACTGACTTTTATGTGTATGTGTGTGTGTGTGTGTGTGTGTGTGTGTGTGCGTATATATGTTACATTAAAAAAGAAACCTGAGCTCATGTTTGCCTATTTGGGTCCCTTGATCTTCGTTACCTAGATTAACTATGACATAAATAATCAATAAAGATATACATGACTGTCGTGAGCAACCAGCATCAGCAAACTGGCAAATAAGACCAGGGCCCTCATTTATCAACTATTTGTAGAAACTGTCCTAAATTCTATCCTACGAACGAAATTTAGAATGTCAACAAGTACAAAAAAAATCTGGATTTATCAAACGTGCGGAGGCCAGTCATACGCATGTTTGTAAGTAATCAACTGTTGATAAATCCCACACGTTCGT
>JAODKM010000016.1:4427321-4442207 GCA_026780845.1 Petrocephalus sullivani | reverse complement strand
TGCCAGTCCATCACAGGGCAGGGGGCTGGGGTACACCCTGGGCGGGATGCCAGTCCATCACAGGGCAGGGGGCTGGGGTACACCCTGGGCGGGATGCCAGTCCATCACAGGGCAGGGGGCTGGGGTACACCCTGGGCGGGATGCCAGTCCATCACAGGGCAGGGGGCTGGGATACACCCTGGAGTCATACACAACATAAACCTGCTCATACATACATAATCGTATATTATCGGCAACAATTTACATGGCACTGAACCTAACTGTGTGGCTTTAGGCTGCAGGAAGAAACCGCGCATCCATCCACCCATCCACCCATTCATCCATCCACCCATCCACCCATCCACCCAACCATCCATCCACCCATCCACCCATCCACCCATCCATCCATCCACCCATCCACCCATTCAACTTCCATACCTGCTTGTTCTATGCAGGGTTACGGGGGTCCGGAGCCAATCCTGGAAGCAATGGGCAAAAGGAAGGAAATAACCCAGGAGAGGACACCAGCCAATCCCAGAGCAGACACACCACCCATCCGGCCATTTCCTGTGCCCACTGGTACCATGCAGGGTCACGGGGTCAGTAACCAACACTTTCATGTTCTGAAAATCTCTGGAATATCTGTTCATATCATATATTACTGTAGTTATTTTTGAAAATTATAAACAGCTTTATGCAGCAAAGCAAGTCATTGTCCTGTGTTTTTGGTAGCACGTTAAGCATTATAAAACCAATTTGAAAACTGTCCATCCATCTGTCCATCCAGCCTTCTGGTTATAGGGGTGGGTTGAAAGCCATTTCTATATGAACCTTGAGTAATTTCGAACAAAATCTACGACCGTAAATTAACTGGAGAAACTGCTTTGAGGCTAGAGACACCTGGTGGTATGTCTTGAAGCTACAATTTAATTCATGGTGATCGCATTGGCGGTATTAGTCTTATTCTACCAAATTAAGCTGCTAAGAGACCGTTTGTATGTATCCGATTCTACAGGGCTATCATATGGCGTCTCTGACCGTGGGGAATCACTCGGTATGTGCTATTTAGCAGATCAAGCTTATTGCCTCACAGTTTTTGCTTTTTTATAATTAAATCCCAACCATTTCTTACTCTGGACCAATCACAGAGCACATCTTGAAAGGCCTGGAGACTTCCAATTCGCGTGAGCTCAGTCTGACGTTTCTGCTTCAGCGTTTATTCAAACGCCACCGAATTTATTCACACTCCAAATTAGAATATTATGAATGATGAATTATTAACGATAACAGTATCGCACATAATCCAATCCCTTCCCACCAAAGAAGCGCGGGGCTGGTTGTTCTCTGGCCTGTGTGTCTGTGCAAATCCCACAGCCATCACAGCACGCCTGGGTCTGCATGCCGATTGCGCGTGGAGGTGAGACAGGGGACAAATCTGGCTCGGACTCTACCTGTCACTCTAGCAATAGAAGGCGGGTGGAACCTGGCATTTACTTAAACTAGACATGCATGATTGGCTTGGAATCCTGCAGTTTTAAACTTTGTTCTGCCTCACTTGTTTCTATAGTGGAAGTTTTTTTTATACTGCATCAGACCATGGAGTTGAGGTATTGTATTATAATTTTACCCAGAAGCATGCAAACAAGGAAATTACCTGAATATATCCCTGGAATTGGGTACATAGTTACTATCTGGCAGATGTTTATGGCATACAGTTACATTTAGCCCACATCTGCAGACATACCTACCAGGCCTTCCACTTTGCAATGGCAGACGCACAGAGATCATACGTGTATTAAGACCACGGCCTTCATGCTCCCTTTGCTGTGCCCTTTCCTATTCGCTGTCTCTATAATGTAAAAAATCCAGACCAAGATTTTGTTTCCACCAACTAGTTGAGTATGAAGCCAATCTTATCCAGAAAGGGCCATGGTGTGGGTTTAATTACATTACTAATTAGAGGACGGATTGGCTGAAGAGTTGTCACACCTGGGTTTGAACAGCTGACCTACAGGTTATCCCGAAAACCTGCACACACACCGGCCCTTTGCGGATAAGATTTCCCACCCCTAGCATAAAGAGTCACAGTCACAGAGTACTAAAATGTTTGGTTAAGACAAAATCTTGCTCTGGATTTTTACTTTATAGCCCTGAACTACCCACCTCTGGCTGTCTCTTCCTTTCTCTTACTCCCCGAGCCTTCCGCGCTCTATTTTTAGTGCAAACAATATGGGACACCCCACAATGTAGTCCTAGCTTTGCTCTCTGCCTCACACTCTCTTACTTTGTCAGCAAATTCAGCGCTTTGATTCTCGTAATTACCTCGGATTTGTCTCCAGCCCTTCCTTTCTGTATGCTGCACTTTGGCACGCAGCTCAGACACTTGTTCTCGAGTTTTTCTCACAACAAATATATTAGTCGATCTGGCCGCCTTTCATCCGGAAGGCAGGCGAGGTACACCGAGGCCAGGTCCATGACTACAAACTTCACACAAAGCTAACCTGCCACACGGCATCTTATGCATGTTATGAGTTGCACACATTCTTCACATAGAAAGGAATCTGCAAAGGAATTAGCGAGGAACGCGTTCCTGCCATGTTCATCACGTACAAGAGCATGGTGCCAAGGATAACAATTTTATTCTGAAATCAAGGCCATTAATGTCGGTGAGGCGCGTACCTTGATTACGAGGCCATGCAGGCACACGCACTCGCATGCCGTCCTGTAGAGCTTCTCTTTTTTTACGAATATCCCCACTTGGCTGAGCTGGCCTGCCTCCAGCCACTGTGTGTATTGGCAGGAACAGCACAGCCTTGTTCACGCCAGGTAGGACCAGCTTATCTCTCTTAGCTCCTCGCCGAAGCTCGATCCACTGAACGGGACATGGAACATGGCTAAAATCCAAAAATAAGAGCTGTTTTACCGCGGCTGTCTCATGGGCCGATGACAGAGGAAGGCCAGCCCCGGGATACTTTCAGGCAGGTGAAGTGTGATATTTGATGAGCTCGGAGAGGATGACAACTTGTGTAAAGTGTATTTATATGTAGCAATATATATATATATATATATAAAAAAATAAAAAAACACCAACAGGTAGAATTTATAGAAAATAAGATGGTAACAAAGTCCCAAACATCATAAAAGTATTTCTTTTTGGTGTGACACTACACCTATGCTAAATACAGAATTCCCCTTAATTGCAGTGCAGTAGCTGTTAATTAAAACGTGCATTTCAACGTAAAGCATTTCAAAAGCTTTATGCTCACACTAGGAATATTGATGCTCGGCAGATATTTTAGTTGTTGAAGTGGAGCCCTATACAGTATCAGCCGTGACGATGGCCGGGGCGCACCCCCAGTGACGGGGGGCGCGCTCGCATGTGCCGCGCCGGTCCGCCCGGCGCCTCGGTCGCTGTGTGGCGAAATCACTGCGCATGTTGTGCGACAGGTGAGAACGCGGAGCCTCCATCTTTGGCATGGCGATGTAGGGCAAAAGGACACGGCGGCACGCATGTAGCGGCTCTGCCATCGCGGGGACAGCGTGCGGGGACAGCGTTAGGAGCGCCTCTGGCTCTCCGCGTCGCCGCCATCGGAGCTCGGCTGCAAAGGCGAATGTAATGAGCAGGAGCGGGACGGGGCACTTGTCGGAGGCGCCTTGGGTATAATCGCACAATCAGCGCTATTTAATATCTCCAAATTGCAGGGCGTGGGATATTCGGTTTTAAGGAAAGCGCTAGTCATATGGTGAGTCTGTATTCTTTTTTTTGGTTGTTTCATGTATGTGACATACAGCCATGGATGACATTTCCATCCACGCTCCCCCTTATCCATCTCCATTTTCCGCATCTCCTGGACCATCTTCCAGCATGGTGGATGTTCTCCTTGTGGTCTTGTTTCCCCTGTTCTCTTTCTCTCCGTAGGCAGCACATGTAAAAACGCCCGCACGCAGTTTATGTGCAGGCAAAAAGCTAAAGTGCGTTCTGCTTTAGGGTGTCCGGGATTAAATTGGGTATAACCGAAATCGCGATTATTATGACGCGTGCTTTTTTTAAATAAAGGTGACGGTGGGGAATGAAGACCACGTGACACGATGTAAGCGAGTATGGTGCGCGTGCCGTGCGTCCCACCGAACTGCTTTATGCTTACAATTAATTTCATATGGATGAAGGGGCCATTTTGTTGTTTTCCCATCCAAGTACGGGGGATGTCATCAATCAATCATTTACAATAAAACATTAAAATTAATGATACAGAAAATTAAATGGTCATAAAAGAAATAAATTATTAAAATGACTCAGTAAAAAATTACAAATATGAAAAAACATATAATATAAACGTAGAATATACTCATTTTATATTGCGTTATCTTTGTATTTCGTTCATGTAATCTGAGGTCCCGTCTTCTTAGCATTGCTTTCATTTAAATTCTCATGGGTGTTATTATAATTTTCGTGGGTATAAGTTTTGCTGTGTTACCTGTGGCTTGCCAAACAATGCACGTTATGCCCTGTCAGAAAGCCACTTTAAGTTCATAGCTCCACCTTACTGTACCATCAGGTCTTTCGACGTTTGTCTCCCGGCAAATCCCTGAGCTTGTGGAAGCAAGGATTCCAGGAATGTGGATTATTTCACACGTCCATTTGTCAAAACTCCAATAAGGGTCTGCTCAGACCCCGCGAGGCTCAGAGTTCCTCTCCCTTTGCCCTCCATGGCCATGAAAGGTCGTGGCTGGGAGTTTGCCTAAAGCAGCTATCGACACAGTCTCCTCTGTTAACACTTGTGTTCACCAAAGACTCTGGCAACACCTTTGATTAGCCCTAGATAGGACTTACTGATGATTTCCCCATAGTAGTGGACGTGCCATCAGAAGTGCCCATCGGAAGTGCTTTTTGTGTGTGATTTTCCAGCTGGTTATTTGTGAAAGGTGCTTAGCCAGTCCGTATGGTTTTTTCCAGTGTTACTTTTCATATAAACTGTAGACTAGACGGTGCCCTGGAATAGCTTTTGTTTGTCTTTCTGAAACCCTGGAAGCCTGTTCTCTGGCTTGTAATAAGCTCCCTGTGGTTCCAAGACGAATGTCGCCTCATCGATTCAAATGAAATTAAGTCATTTATTAGGTGCTGGTAACTGACAAAGAGTAAGAGCGAAAGCTTTTACGGGCTAATAAGTATTGTGTGCACCCCGTGCCCAAGAACACCGCTCGTGACTGTTTACGTGTGCTGTTTAAATCGACAAATATATAATTTCAACCACTCAACCGGCAACATTTAATTTCGGATGACACTGACGGCGAGAGGTCAATAAGAAGAAAAATGACAAAAAAAAAAGAACTGCCTGACCAGATGGACTAAGTAAGAAATGAGTCCCGGCGCATGCGAGGGGGTGGATGGATACGTGAGAGGAATATGAACTGAGACACAGTCAGCATCCGAATCACGACACAGCACATCTAATGGGTCAAACTAAGTGGCGTTATGCAGTACTGATTGCATGTGCTACACAAACCGGGCCCAGAGTGTGTGTTCCCACTCAATGCCCTCGAAACTGGATGGCTGCATAGTGAAGACTCAAGGACATAGAGTTTGAAACCTAAATACCAAGAAAACTGTCGGCTAATCAAGAATCTAATCAGCAGCTGTAGATGAAAATTTCTTGGTGCCCTTTGCACTGTTAAAAAAAATTCTTTACACAACGAGATCCCAAGAGGAATCGCGCTGAAAACTTCTATTGCGGTTAGATGGAAGGGCAAGGGGGAGCGATCCCTGCAAAATCTACATTCAGCTTCAAATTTGGCAGGAAGCCCCCACGGGGAGGGCGGCACAGGACAGAGATGCTCGCGGACGCTTCTGTTCATGGCACCTGCGTTCTGCAGGGGAAACTTAAGACAGTGAGGTAAATACAAGAATCATACTTATTCCGAGACCTGATGTGGTTTGTGACGTCAAAATTCACCTTTAATTTTGAGAATGAACTGATTGAAACTGTTCCTGTCCAGAGGGTTTGGAGAGTGATTTGTATGTTATGGAATTAGCACTTGTAGGTGATCAAACGTGCAGTGAAATTGCAAAGGGCCCGTGAGAGAACCTTGAGACACTCCTCACCCATAAAGTTAGAGAATGCACTACAGTTAGGAGATTGCAATTTTATACTACAAACACAAAAAAAAAATGTGCTGCATTAATTTAAATCTTTAGTAAGATCCATGACCTGCATAAATTATTTATTTTGTATTATGTATATACAGTATAACTTGTGGAAGTCCAGCTGGGCATAGATATTCATTATTAGAATTATCCCTTGTTGAATATAAATTACAAACAGGTGTTTTAGCTGACAGTTATGCATGATCACAGAAATGGGTCGTGCACAGCGTAACTCCAGCCTAAATATTCTTGTTTCTGTTTAGGCTTTTCACTTTGTACCTCTGAAGATGAGCGTGATGAGGCTCATTCTCCTGCTCCTGCTCTTCTCCCTGCTGATGCTGGAGGGATCAGCTAAAGAAAAGTCTGCAAAAAAGGGGAAGAAGAAAGGAAAGCAGGTCTACTGCCCCTCGTGAGTGTGGCGTGCACGCCGGCCACTCCCGTGCTGCTGATGCCCTCGCCGGCCGCTCCCGTGCTGCTGATGCCCTCGGCTTATTCGCTTTTGAGCTGCTTCAAATGAGAGGCATCGAATTTAAGCCAGAAATGTTTTTAGTTCAGGCTTAATTTGATGTTTGGCTTTTTTGTATTGAAAAAGCTTGGAGTGTCTGTGTGTGTTTCAGTGTTTGAGCGATGTGACTGCTTAGATTTCAGAGTTAATGTTTTTTGGGTTGCCAGACTACTCGGCAGAAAACGTCAGGAGCTGAACGCTTCGGAAAACGGGCCAGATGCTTTGATCTTTTGGAATTGAAAGTGCTCACAATTGACTTAGTACTTTCACAAAATTTCTTGCTCAGCTAAAAACTTTCCTGAGATTCACACAGTGACGTGTAAAGTGAGTTTACTTGGCAGGGTTTTCAGGACGGGCAGTGGGTTAAAATGCCACTTGTACATTTTCTGAGTACCTTTCACTGGTATTCTTCAAGTTACTGCAACTTTTAATTACTGTTTTAATACAGGAAAATAAGCCACCTCGTCCTTTGTGGGATTCACAGGACCAATTAACATTTCTCCCAATAGAGATTTCCACACTGGAACATGGTGTGAATGTACTATTTCAGGCATATTATTTTTCCAATTTTCGTTTGTTGAAAGTACCACTTTCCTAGATGTGTAATCAGTCCTGCTGATCTTGGCGAGGCGTCCGTCTGAGCAGAGCTCGGTGTTTCGCTGATTTCCACAGGCAGTTGTCATCGGAAGACCTTGCTCGAGTCCCTGCCAACTCCACGAGCAACATACTGAACAGGTTGCTGGTGAGCTACGATCCCAGAATCCGACCAAACTTCAAAGGTTGGTCTAGCCCTGGGCGCAGAGTTTCCTGCTGATTTCTTGATTACCTTTGTGTGACACTTTCTGTCCATTTGACACAATAACATGTAATATGTGTTTCTGGTGGGATAGTATGCATAGAAATATGAGACATGACAATGACAAGACTCAAAAATAGGCAGGCAGGCACGAAACAAGAATGCAAAGAGGACTTATAGCCAAAACAGTCCGTGCATATATGTTGGGCAGCGAGGGGGCCCCACAGCGAGGGGGCAGCTGGGCTCCCTGACTGTCGTGGCTGGCTTTATGCAGCGCCATCCCTCACTAGACAAACAGGAGACAGCTGTGTCTAATTGAGGGATGCCATCAATCCGCATCCTAGGCTTCGACTGCTAACAAATGTTACATTTCAATTATATATATGAATTAGCATCTGTTTTCTGATTTGTGAATATGCAGTAAGCTTTGTGGGACTCGTTAGCCAGAATTTTCTTACCTGAAATATTTATTTCCTAGGCATTCCAGTTGAGGACAAAGTGAACATCTTCATAAACAGCTTTGGCTCCATCCAGGAAACCACCATGGTATGAAAAGTGTTTGGCAGTGATGGTCCTTTTGATTGATTGTTTATGGCTGGTTGACTTTTAGCTGTCAAAATGTCATTGAAGAAATAAGAGGATAAATTTGGAAAGTTTTCTCATAGAAAAACATTTCAATGAGATTGTTTTCTCCCTTATACAAAGGGTGTTTCTCAGTACCAAGATCACAAAGGTCGTACTTGTGTTCAATGCAGGAACAGTCTTGCTGACTTGCCTCCCAAAAACGAATTTGGGCTGCACTGAATTATCGGCCTGTTCTCATGTGGCGACAATGCGACTGATGATTCTCGAACCCTTGGGACAAACTTCACACGTGGGGATTTTCACCATACTTCTGTTCTTAGCGTTGGATCTGCTTTTCGGCAGTGGAAGATGGCGTAAAACGGGTCCACAAGAACGGTCCAGTACCGTCAAGTATGCATATTTAGGAACACTCAACATGTCTGTTTGTTTCTGTTTCACCACCATTGGAGGACCACAGGTTCTCTGTCCTGCCAGCATCACATGGAAGTAAGAACGCCAGCAGCACTTTGCAATAGAATGTGCTGCGAAAATCTGTATAAATCTGACTTCTCTGTGCAGATTAACACCTGCATTGGTGAAATGAGTTTCGTGCCGTGATATTTTCGGGCCCTCTTACTTTTCCCGGCTGAACCTTCAGACATTAATCTGCGTTTGCTTGGGCCATGACTCCTGGTGACATTTTTACTACAGCTGTTCCTTAATTCCATCGTTATACCTGTTTAACGGGTGGCTGTAACAAATCATTACAGTGTTATACAGCAATCTAGCTAGGTACTCCGGAACTGTGGCTCACTCGTAAGCACCAAGATAAAGAGATGGCAGATTATCATCTAAATGCTGTTACTCTTCACTGCAATGTTAGAATCAAAGTTTGTTTTGAATAGATATTAGTAGCTATATGCTGCAGACAAGTGCTCTGTGCACTCAGCTGAACTCCATCCACTATTCTGCTCACGACTGAACTCTGTGTTTGAAGAGCAGTGAGCCTCTGAGCTCCTTTGGGTTCTTGGGAATAGCCAGGGGATCTTCTGACATTTCCGGCGGCCTCGAATCTCACAACAGCAGCCCGTCTGTAAGCAACCTCGGTGCCGTGTACCGACGGTCGTTGGCGTGGCCTTGGCGGCCTTCAAACGAAACCGCAGGAGCACGTGACTGGAGGAAGCTTAGCTCGCAGGAGTTGCTGACTAATCATGCTTAATGAAGTCTGTTCCTCACTGCGACTGTTATGGCGACCTGTCCCAAATCTGCACCATTCTGTAAAGCGCTCGAGTTAAATAATGGATGCGTGCAAAGGAGTAAAATGCAAAGAAAAAGCTTCATCTATAAACATAAGTAAAATACACTTCACAGAAACTTCTTAAGATAGAAAAGGAATCAAAATCTTCACTAGCAGCACTAGCAGTGACAGTGGGTCCTTTCCTTGTGCAGAAACGGGGTCATACAAAAGCTATCGACATTGGGTCTTTGATTTACAAAGTATTGCCAACAAAGTTAGAAGCCATTATAACTTTAAATATTAAATAATTAGTAATACAACAATAAGACAAATATTAAACTTTTAAATATTGCATAATAAATTACATATAAAATGAATATATTATCTGTGCCTCTAACGGTGACAGTACCTTCCAGTTTAAATATATAAACTTTATACCTAACAGAAACATAGCCCTTGGTCCCAGTGGATCTGTTTCAAGTCCAGAATACTCCACGGCATTAGAGCGTTTAATTTTAAACATAAATCGCGCACCTTTTGTCAGACCAGTTGGTGCAGCATTTCAGGATGTGCTTCATAGTATTTTTAGATACAGTAATTACTTTTAGGGGTAAAGTAAGAAAATATAATACTTTTTTGTTGGGGACATCAGTTTCTCAACTTTAAACTTTGGCTGCACTTCTGACAGTGCAGTTACACGTGGTTACGGAGGGCTCGTGCAGCCTCAGTGAAAATGCAGGTTTTTTAGTCTTTAATCTCCATTGTAATCAGGATTACAGAGTGAACATCTTCCTGAGGCAGCGATGGAACGACCCCAGACTGCGGCTCCCCACCGAGTTCCAGTCTGACGCCCTCACCGTCGACCCCAAGATGTTCAAATGCCTCTGGAAACCAGACTTGTTCTTTGCCAACGAGAAGAGCGCCAACTTCCACGACGTCACGCAGGAGAACATCCTGCTGTTCATTTTCCGCAACGGTGATGTGTTGATTAGCATGAGGTAATCTCGTCAGATTTCCACGTGGTCTTGGGCGCATCTTTACAGGTGTTAAAGATCTACCTTAGTACTCGGGCTAACGGCACAGGTTTGCACATTGGCATGTTGACAGAAACACATATTTAACATCAAACAGTAAACAATTAAAGTTCCTTTGCAAAGAAATATCAGGGCATCTGAAATGGAACCAGGTTTGATTTCAATACCTGTAGTTTTAAACCTTGCATTATTAAGCAGTCATTTTAAATTGGTGTCTGACACTGTCTTCTCTCTGCCCAATCTCCAGGTTATCGGTCACTTTATCCTGCCCTCTGGATCTCACTTTATTTCCCATGGACACCCAGCGATGCAAGATGCAGCTAGAAAGTTGTATGTGAAACTAGCATCTGAAATCCGGGTTGCTTCTTATGACAGTATCTTACCGCGCTGGCCTGCGATGTTAGCATAACGCTTAGCACGTTAGGTGTTGTGATAGCAGTCATTGTAGCAGTAGAGAAATTGGAAATACATTTAGTTGCTGTCCTGGGACAACGTTGGAATTTTCATTAACCGGAATATGCATCGCAAATATTTAGTTCCCTGTGTGTGTGTGTGTGTGTGTGTGTGTGTGTGTGTGTGCGCGTATTTCAGTTGGTTACACGACAGATGACCTAAAGTTCAGTTGGCAGTCTGGAGACCCTGTGCAAATGGACGAAATTGCACTCCCTCAGTTTGACCTTAAACAAGAGGATATCGAATATGGAAATTGTACCAAATACTACAAAGGCACCGGTAGGTCTTGTGTTTCTTCCTGTTGACGTGTGAAGTTGAGTAAACACACTTTCTACCCACAGTTGATGCTTGTACTTTTAAACCTAAAGGATGATCTAACTGTACATGGCTCTAAAACAGCCTTTTTCATGGTGCGTCTTTCTTACGATAAGATTCTTTGGAACACAAGCTGTGCTCTGAAACTTAGCCCCAGATCGACTTTTCCTGACATCATGTGTCTCATGACAGCCCATAATTACCGTCAAGCTGAAATTACGAAGCATTCATTTAGCTTGGCAGTGCAGTATGGTTTGGGGTCCCCATGCCCTCCGTACATGAATAATTCTCTTTGGAAAAAATACTATTGGCACAAAATAAATGAGGGAAAGTAATTTCTTTCGTTGCTTTGGAGTTGGGCTTTGGCAGCGTCTGCTCCTTCGTCTGGCAGCGCTGTGCAAGCCCTTCTCACAACCAGCTAATATGGCGCCAAATGTATATGATCCAGTAAACCCTCAAAAGCAGCGCGCTATGCATTTCTGACAGGCTATACGTTCTGGCCTGAGGCCGGCCGCCTCAGAGAGCCACGCCCCTTACATCCCCGGCTAAAGTTCTCTATACCTCTTGTTCTTCATGCAGATGGCCGGTGGCGCGGTCTCTGTGCCTGCAGATGTGTGCTGTGCATTTGTGCGTCCTTTGCTGTTCCTGTGTGTGTTTGTGTATTCATGTACTTTTGTGGTTTGTAGCATGTTGAAGACAAAATGTGACATTCAGCGAGAAGGTCTGTGGGGTTTCCTTGGGCTTGTCTTAGGCTGGGTGAAGAGACTAATTCGCAGGTGCACTTATACATGCTTTCTATGTATAAGGAAATACTTTTATTTGTTTTAATAGTGTTTTTTTCTCTCTCTCTCTCTGTACATATGCATCCCCCAAAATTGTATGTTGATTATTGATAGACTTAATGGTTAGTCATGTACAGTATTTAATTATATTAGAATACTGTTTTTGTACATATTAATGGTGAATGCAGATCCACAACATACATCGAGCTGCTAAAACACCATGGCATTTTTTAGGCGAGCTCGCATTCTCTAGCATGCCTTCACACGCTGTCGTTGATGCAAGGCAGCCCCGGGGTGGGAGGGGCGTCGCAGGCTTTAAATGCGGCGGCGGCGGGGAGTTTGCTGTGGGACATCGTTGCCTTTTGCTCCCTCCTGGCGTGCCCGGCAGCGCGATACCTGTTAAAGCGAGTCTCCGAGAAAACGGCCGGCTGGCCTTGACGTTGCGCTGGGTCGCGTGCGCCGTGGGGCACCGAGATGGCCTGAAGGGGGCGCCAGCTCAGGTAGAGGGACAAAAGGGCCGAACTTAAGCGATAATCCAGCCTGATAACTGCCTGGCAAAAAACTAACAAAAAAAAAGGTTGCCTGCTTTGAAAAATACAGTGGTTACTCATCAAGCAGATAGCGCATTATCTCAGAAGGGGCTAAAGACAATGATTTTTATTGAGCATTATAAAAATCAACATTAGCTTCAGAAAATATGTGATTTTGTATGCTTTCTGGGTTAATTTTCAGATATGCCCGCTAAGGACGTTTTATGGTCCTGCGCCTCTGTCTGACGCTTATTGGGTAGTAAAGCCACGGGATTGATTGGCTTTCCTGAATCCGCTTGCTTTATATGTTAATGGCCTGGGAGACTTGCATGTAGGTGTCCATGTGCTCATTCGCTTTTAGCGGGAAATGCCTGCCTGCTGCATTTAGCGTGGCACCCAGGCCCCTGCTTACAGCGCCTGTCTCCACAGGGTATTACACCTGTGTGGAGGTGATCTTCACTCTGAGGCGACAGGTTGGCTTCTACATGATGGGCGTTTACGCGCCCACCCTCCTCATCGTGGTGCTCTCCTGGCTGTCCTTCTGGATCAATCCGGATGCCAGCGCTGCCCGAGTCCCTCTGGGTATACACGCCAAGCCCGTCCCATCAGACCTGTCCGAAAAACACCGCACCCGCCCCAACGCCCCATTCCATCACTGCCATCGCTGAAACCCCCCCACCCCACTCACGTCCTGGTGTCGTGTTACCATGCTGTCTCCACAGCCCTGTCCCTCCCGCCCTGAGGGCAGTGGGGCGATGGGCTCCATCTCAGGTCAGTCAGGTCTTGCCCGAGTCTCTGTGCGTGTGTGTGTGTGTGTGTGTGTGTGTGTGTGTGTGTGTGTGCTGTGTTCTGTATATCACCCGCTGTGCCTCAGTTTTTCACGGCAGGAAATGATATCGCATACCTGCTCGCGGGACATGTCTTCACTCAGTGGGAAGTGGGGAATTTCAGCCGATTAAATGTTTGTCTTAGATAACAGTGAGAAAGAGAGGCTGCTTAGAAAGAAATGGGCCAATGAGATTTAATATGGTGTGTGTGTACATATATGTGTGTGTATATATATATATATATGTGTGTGTGCATGTGTGTGTTTATATATATATGTCTAACACGCGTGATATATTTAATGGTGCTTTTGGTTAAATCTGCCTGTTTGAACAGTTAAAATGCCAGAGCAAGGTAATGTGATATGATACATGTGTAGGTATGCTCCTGCATATGACGTTTCCGTGGTAACAGTAGCTGGGATGGACGTTAATTTGCTAGCGCGTTTCGCCCCATCTGTGTTATGCTGCTGACCTGCGCATCCCCCCCCCAGGCATTCTGTCGGTGCTGTCGCTGTCCTCTGAGTGCACCTCCCTGGCCTCAGAGCTCCCCAAAGTGTCATACGTCAAGGCCATCGACATCTGGCTGATTGCCTGCCTCCTGTTTGGCTTCGCCTCGCTGGTGGAGTACGCCGTGGTGCAGGTGATGCTGAATAACCCCAAGATGATCGAGGCGGAGAAGGCCAAGCTGGCCAGCAAGGAGAAGGCGGAGGGGAAGGTCTCGGCGAAGAGCGAGACGGCCAACGGCACTGGGGGCACGCCCATCCACGTCAGCACGCTGCAGGTCAGCCCCCTCATCCACGGGCAAAGCCGCTCACCAAACTTCAGAAGTAGTTAACAGTCATGCCAATTTTTTTATTTAACAATAAGATTTGAAAGCTTTATTTTCATTGCTACAAGTAGAATGGAAATATCCATGCACATACATACATACGTACATATATAAATAATTTACATACATATAAAGTTTATTAATGCTTAGAGGGAAATTCTGGAATAACATACAGGAAGGACGACAAGGTGTCGAGGTTAACAGCGATTCTGAAGATTTCATTAAAACCTCACATGAGCCTGATTGGCCACTATATTGTTTTTGTTTATATAATTTGAATTGCCAGTTTCCTCCATAATAACAACCGTGAAAACTGAATCGACATTCATTAAAGTATAAAAATCGGTTTCAAAAAGGGCGGAAAGATGCAGATAGATGGGTGAGATTTGTGCTGATTACTGGTTTCTCGGTAATGCAGTATTTTATTTTAGATAGTCTGTTTGTGTACTAACCAGAATAAGAATAAAAGCATGGCTGCTAAAGCCACTTTGAGCTGGCATGACCCTTTATGCATTCAGATGTAGCATGTGCTCTGTGAGGACATCCCAACTGGCTCGTTCCCGCTCTAGCGCGTCAGAGCGCTGATCCGTGACCACCGCCCGTGCGCACACCAGTCGTCAGGAACAGACGGTAACCCCGGGATTATGACATTATGGTCCGTGCATCGCGTGCACTCCGTGGGGATGAGGGAATCCCGACAAGGGAACAGCCCTCTGGGTAATGGCCAAGTGTGCGGGAAAAGGAGGGAAGGGCCCTCTGGCTAATGGCCAAGGGTGCGGGAAAAGGAGGGAAGGGCCCTCTGGGTAATGGCCAAGTGTGCGGGAAAAGGAGGGAAGGGCCCTCTGGGTAATGGCCAAGTGTGCGGGAAAAGGAGGGAAGGGCCCTCTGGGTAA